>NW_024121877.1:0-28624 GCF_016745375.1 Pimephales promelas | reverse complement strand
TTTGAATGTGGTCTTGCTCAATCTGAGCCTGCTGTCTTTGCCTGTCTGTGTATGTGTGTGTGTGTTTGTAGGGGGAGGGGTCTTAACCATTTCACTCCTGTGTGTATGGCCTGCATAAAAAATAAATGCCTTAAGCCTGGTATTTTTTTAAATAAGTTTTTTATTTTTTATAAGTAAAGACATTAACCAGTTTAATTGTAGTGCATTAATAGTTTTATATAATTAGTTTATTAATTAAATTAACTTGGTCCATAAACTTGAATCTGAAAAATTTGGTCCATAAATCAAACACACTTGCATGTAATAATATGACTTGAGTGTCAATCACATCATGTTTCAGTTTGAATATAAAATATATAAATTATGTAAAAAAAATAAAGTTGATCCAGCTGGAGCGCAGGCTGAGAATAGCGCTGTCATGACTGAATCAGAGATCATCAGTCATGCCCTCTCATACCTTACGCCACACCACGCCCACTTACATCAGATCACATCAACATGTCAGCGGAGGGATACCGAGGGTCGCCTTTCGGATTTTAAGAATTCTTACAACAAGATGGCAAAAGAACAGCCGCTTTGCAAGGACATGCAACGTTAAGATCGCGGACAGTCAGATGACAACCTCCAATTTCGTCCGTCATTTGAAGAGCCATTCTGCCCGTAGTGCTTGTCAATTTGTTAATGTTATCTGGTTAGCTCGTTCGTAGTTAGCTAGCTAATGTAAGTTAAAGGAGAACTCCGGCGCAAAAATTACACATTGTTACCTAGTCAACCGTTATCTGAGATTTGTTTTCATGACTGCCGAATGTAAATAGTTTTATCTATAAAAACAGTTTTAGGCCTATAAGTGACGTCCGACATTTCTGCATATTGTGTTATTTTGTTAAGCCCCCACTAAAGGCATAAAAAACTGTAAAGCACAATCAAGTTTTCACACTATATTCCAAGACTTCTAAAGTCATTCAATAGCTTATGTGTGGTAAAATTAATATTTTTAGTCTCTAAGTTAAAGTTAACGGAAAGTCATCTCGCCTCAGTCATTCTCCATGCATCAGCAAATTAGCGCGTCGCGTTCGTTTGCGACAGTAACACGACGACACTCTTCAAGATCAATGTTCCCAATATTATACTTTATTGTAGATAAGGCATAAAGTCTATGATTTGCATAAAATGACTATCTTGCTGGAGTGGAGTTTATTGCCCTTTAGAATACACTAAGTGCTGCACGATTAATTATATCGCAGTCGTAATAGCGATCTCAAACCTATGCAATTATATAACGCAAAATGCCGCGATTTTATATGAAATAAACAAAGTAGGGCTATTAGCGCAGCATCTCTTCTTTTTTGTCATCCTTTGACTAGTGTTACAAGATCCCCCTCTTATTGGTTCAAATGCCTTTTCGCATTTTGCACGACAAGAAGTGAAAAGCTGCCTGTGAGTGCCCTAGATTAGAATAGATGAGACTCGCATAATGCGCATGCACTGACCGTGTGCCAGCCCAGAATAAACATTTCTTTTTCGAGCTTGAACGAACAATAGCACACACAATTATGCCAAAATGTGGTTTTGTCTAGTATCTTCATAACATAAGAAAAGTCTATGGATTAAAGGGTTGTGCTATGAGCGCGTGTGAGATCCGCGTCTCGGCAACGGGTGCTCTTAAAGGGCCAGCAGCGAATAAAGCGTTCTTTCAGTAAAGTTAAAAGAACAAAGGGAAATTAAAAAATTACTCACTGATCTTGAGTAAAGAACTTTTGTAGCTTTAATAAGGATTATTATATATATAATTTATGATTCAGCAGCGCAGACTGTTTTGATAACTTTATTTAATTTCTGTACCTGTTAAGACAGGAAGGGCACAGGTAAATATGTTTTTTATTATGGGTTTATGTGGGGATTGTTTGAAGTTCACTTAATTTAAAAGCTGTTATATATTTTTTTTAAGCCTAATAATTTTTTTAAAAAGTTGATGGCTTTCAATTGATGGAATCACTGTAATGTTGGTTTGGTTGATGGTTTATTGATCATTATAGGTGTTATCAATCATTTATTGTTGTTGTTGTTGTTTTTAGTTTGAGTTGAGAAATAAACATTAATCTGTGTGTGCATTTTACTTTAGAACCAAGCAAGTTGGACTCATGAAACCATTTTATTATATCGGAGTCGCAAATCGCAATTGCAATATTGGCTCAATAATGGCAATATGACATTTCCCAAATCGTGCAGCCCTACTAAGCATAGATTATAGATACCATCCCTTCGCTATGTTCTTTTCAATGTGAAGCGTTGCGTGCTATGACTTGGTGTTGCTTCAAGTGCATCATTCTGCACACGGGATGCGCATGATTGCTTATAATACTTTGGGGAGACACGGGGGCGTGGCCTAAGGGAATATCACTCGTGATGTTAAGTGATGTTACCCCGCCATCGCTGATACAACCTTTAGCAGTCATGTTTTTGCTTCTTGAGAGAGAGAGAAAGTGTGTGTGTGTGTGTGTGTGTGTGTGAGCAGTGGCGGTTCTAGGCGGGGGCCTGGGGGGGCCAGTACCCCTGCGACAACAAGCTTGGACCCCCTTGTGGCCCCCCTAAATGTGGAGTCAGTGTGAAATATTTTTTTTATAGTGTGTCACGCATTGAGCATGACAGTCACTCGTTTCAGTCTTTTGTCTCACACTCCCGTCACACATTGTATTTCTCATGCGGAAAAACTATTAATAATATATTTAATATACGCAATTTCTCTGGCCGCGCCGCTCTCACGTGAGAATCAAGCGCGTCTCGCCTGGAGTTCAGCAGTCGACCCTGCTACGCATCAGCCAATCAAAAAAAGAGAAGTGCTACTTAATAGCCAATCAGAAAAGGGCACTATTGTATCTGGGTAAAATTTAAAAAACAACCAATGAAAAAAAGCATATCCTGGAATTGTTCATATGATTCTGTTACAACATCTTCCGAAAGTTTCTTCACCCGTCCCACAGATGAAACTAATCACTGGAGCTCCGAACATCACTTGGAGCACGGAGTAAGTCATGATCTCCTGTTTTAATGTTACAACAAATTCACAACTTGTTTGACAAAAACTATGACAACTTGACTGATGTAAGATGAATCTTTCCCGTAGCGTAAGCTAGCTTACGCAATGCTCGTTCCCTCATCTAGAGAGAACCGAGGTTACGTTAGGTAATCGATTCGTTTCCCATTTAATTAGTATCAGTCTGTAACTTAGACAACAGTTTTACAGCCTGTTCACTGACAACACCTGCTCAGAACAAGTAGTCTAGGCCTAGTCATCTTATTACACGAATCACGATGACTGACATATTGTCACATTATAAACATCTCTCTCTCCAAATAGGCTTAATAATTTTATTAGCACTAGATAAATTAAAGTGTATGCATAGTCGATTTTAAAACATCTCTCTCTCAAATAGGCTTAATAATTTTATTAGCACTAGATAAATTAAAGTGTATTGCATAGTCGATATTATAGGTCACTTTTAAAATCATGTCATATTTTATAATTATATCCTGGCCAAGGATGCATTAATTATTGCTTCTGTCTTTCAAAGATGTCAGGAAAAACAAATTATAAAAAAGCTCATTCACCCTGAGAGGAAAGCCCCTAAAAGGCCAGTTTAGAGGATAATTTGCTGATCTTTTTGCAAAAAAAAAAAAAAAAAAAAACCCACAAAAATCGTAGATTAATTTGTAAAAATTATATATATATATATAAATATATATATATATATATATATATGTATATATACATACTGTATATTCAATGTAAAAAAATAAAATGAAATTCAAATACAGACTGATATATGTAATGCAAATGTAAAAATATAATGGAAATGCAAATTGTTGGATAATTATAAACATGGTATTTTGCTTATTTATGCATTCAGTGCAGTGCAGAAAATGATAAGGTCTAAATGTAACTGGCCCCTCTAACAGTACAACTGGCCCCAGCTTGGCCCCCCCAGTTGAAATGGTCTAGAACCGCCACTGTGTTGTGTGTGTGAGAGAGAGAGAGAGAGAGAGAGAGAGAGAGAGAGAGAGAGAGAGAGAGAGAGAGAGAGAGAGAGAGGAGAAATGTAACAAAGTTTAATATTGTTTGTAAACTGTGTTTGAGAGAGAGGAAGGTGTTCAGAGAGTCTGTAGGATGTTAAGCTGTTATTTGTTTTATGGACTCAATGTTGAAAATTTAAAACATTTCAAACACACTGTTGGCAGAAGTGAAAAATAAATAATTTTATGAAGTTACAATTTTGTTTGATTCCATGGTGTATTTTACTGAACATGAGTATTTACAATGCAAATTATTGTAATTTACTGGCAAATACTTATCTTGTCTTTTCATTTTATTAAGATCAGATTCTGCATGTAAAATTAAAATAATAAGGTGACTTGACTTGCACTTGACTTAACCTACTACAAGACTTGACTTGACTTGACATAGCCTGTGACTTGACTTGACTTGCCCCCCCCCCCCAAAAAAAATACTTGGGACTTACTTGAGACTTGACGGTTAAGACTTGAGACTTACTTGAGACTTGCGTGACCTGTGCCCATCTCTGCTCTAAGTTTTAAGACAGTTCAAATGGAAGTTGGGAATTATGTGTTGTTTGAATAAATCTCCTAGGAGAAATACATCAAATTACAACGCATGTGTTTACCAATCACCACCATACTCAGTGTGCATGAAGTCAAGACATTGAGGATGCTCAATTCCGGACGGATTTTTGATATCTCGAACGGTTTGGCCGTGGCGAGGAAAATAATTTTATGACTAAAAAAGGACACATAAAATGTGTTAACTTTGCTCGTTTTACCAGTTACAAAACATGCCACGTATATTGTTCTTGTCAAGCCGATCAACTTTCTAATTAACAGTAAGAAGCTCAGACCAAAAGAAAGCCAGATATTGCAGTTTGGATGTGTATCTTGTCTCTATCAGTGTCTGTATGGGGAAGAGGGAGGGGGGGGGGGTTGCTGGTGTCTGCGTTTATGTGTGTGTGTGTGTGGCTGACTGTAGATTTTTTCTGCAAGTCCTTATCTTTTTGCATAACAATTTTGTATTTTTTAAATGACAAAATATGCATATAACCCTAATCTTTTAAATGTATAGTTTGCTTTAAATAAAAGTAAGATAAATTGGTAAACTACAAATTGGTAATTGAAGCTGAATGAATTTAAAATTAATGTGCTAAATTTCAATACATTTGCTTTCCTTAATATTGTAAAACACTAACCTCATTTATATGTGTGTGTGTGTGTGTGTTTGTATGTATATATATTTTGCAAAGCCCTCACTGATGCAAGCTCTTCTGCACACTTCTCTTCGACAGTCAATGCGGAGGTTAATTTTTGCACGTCGTGCAGAATAACCCTCTTTATATATATATATATATATATATATACTTAAAAAGCGGGGGTTAAGTTTTTGCACGTCGTGCAGAATAACACTAAAGGCACCATATATATACTTAAAAGTGGGGTTGTTAGTTTTATCTACAGTTACAAAATCGGTATATACATTGTACTCCTCAAGCCGTACAACTTTCTAATACATAGTCATTAGCTCGGACCAAGAGGAAGTCAGATATTTTTGGTCTGAATATGGTGAGCCTCTCTCTGAGCCTACGTCCCTGTATGGCAAGCCCTTTTAACATTTAAAAGCTAAGTTTTGCCTGTCCGGAATTAACATTGTAGATATCAACAAAGTCTTTCTGTCTAGTCGTTACACTTTGGATAGTTTGTATTATCATTTAAGATATCTGTAACATAATTGTGACTAGTCGAAATGACAGAGTATGGCAAGCCGTTTTAACATTTAATCATGAAAGGGCCAAAGCCTTCGGCACCGCCACCCGGGTGCCTTTAGGTAACTAAAGGAACCGGGGTTGCGGTGCCTCCGGCTTGGGCCCGCCATCGCTGCTCGCAGCTATATTTTTCTTTTTGTTATTAGCGAGCTAAGAGGTTGGGGTTTAGTTAATTGGTGTTTGTTTTGTTCCTTTCTTTTATTTGGCTTCACTTTACGTCCTTATACTCTATTATTATTATTATATTTATTTATCTTTGCATTAAAAATATCATTTGTCAAATAAATCATACATTATATTTTCACAACTCTGAGTGTGGGTCGTCTCTTGCCATTATAACGTGCACCATCTCCTGATCACAACCTCAATGTTGCCCCTTTCAAACAAACTTGTTTGAGGATACGTAACACCGACACACTGCATAGGAAATGTGTGTGTCTTTCCTGCTTGATTGCCCACAGGTGAGTGATAATTTGTTCCGCCTGATCGCTGACGAAAAGGGGCGTTCGCCGCGACACTTATTGCAGGCAAAAGATGACTGAATAACTGGCTTTTCTTTACAAAGAACTATTGGGTCCCACTTTATATTAAGTGGCTTTAAATACTATATACTTACATTGAAGTCACTACTTGTGTACATACATTTTTTTTTACATTGTACTTATATTTTGAAAATACCTGCATGTAACTACAACTGTAATTAATTGATGAAATTACATTTGTAATTACACAGTTGACCCTTCCCTTACACCTTAACCCTCTGAGACCTAAAGGTATTTTTACAAAAAATTTTCCGTCTGGTGTCATTTACTAAAAAAGCTTGTAAAATATCAACCCTTTGGTGCACAGACAATTGACACACCTCTATTTTTTCAGGACAAATTGAACTTTCAGCATATTTGTGTTACATTGATGTCACCTGAATGTAAAATAAGTTATGGGACCATAAAGACAAATTAAAAAATAAATCGGAAATGAAATCACTGAAATATTTATTGAAATCACACACAAATAAATAAAAGCTAAGCAATTTTCCTCTGGAAAATAGTTTGTTCATGTCTTTGGAGTACTGGAGCACAGGAATAAACATTATAACTTGTACAGAACAAAAACTATTGACATTTTTCCAAAAGAAGTCCAGGCGTTTGGGGCCTCATGAAATTCACTGGTGCCAAAACAGTTCCTATCAGCAATCACACAGAGGGCCACATCACAGGTTTTGCATTTCTATTTTATTTATTCTTTTATTTATTATGTTCTTTTTATTCTTTTATAATACATTTATACTACTATGATAATTTTTTACAGTAAATAAATAAATGGCACTTCAGCTGGGTCTATCCTGGTAATCTAGTTCCTCATCTGTCAAAAAGCTCTGTTCTCCTGAAAATCCTTCATCCTGCAATGCACCAAAATAGACCAGCGCTTTACTTACGTCCATTTCGCTGTGTTTCTCTGTGAATCGCGCGTCTCCGTGCGTCTCTCTATCTCTCTACACTATATCAGCGCTTGGTTCATGCGTAATGACGCACACCAATGTTTACAACGGATCAGCCTGTAATTGGTCAAAAACCATCACGTGAAAACATCACGTGATATCCAGAATGGCCGCTAGCATCGAGCTAGCGGCAAAAATGACGGATTATTTATGAATTATGGACTTCAAGAGTATCAAAGTTGGACATAAATCATTGGATTTATTGCTGAAATCCTCTGAAAGGAAGCACAAGTTCCAGGCTGGATAGAAAACCTTCTGTAAAGGCTAGAAAGACCCGAAAGACACCCCCGTGATGGCTAGCTCGTTAGCTTTCTGCTGGAAAAAACGGTAAGAAAATCGATAAATCTGTCATCGAGTTATGTAAACATTTATCGGAGGTGACGTGTGGCGTCGTCGACGATGCCGTCGGGCTGTGAGAGTTAACCCACCCTGATAGCTACCCATACCACCACACCTTGTCCTGGCTAGAGCTGCATTGTAACTGGTCTGGGGTTTGGGTCAGGGAATGGGGTCATAAATCACCTGTCTCCAAGCAGGATCCTGTTGTAATCACATGTATAATGGAAAAATGTATTATGTAATGATATACTTTTCCTTACCATGTTCAAATAATGTCATGCACTGGCCATTTTGCTTTCACATTGATTTGTGATATGGAACATAGTCACACACCATCTACGAGTCCGCTCGGCATCCCGTGTATCTGCAAGGTTCAGCCAGAGATGGCGCTCCTGGACCACGCTAGTGGCCATCACCTGACCAACGGACCGAGCCGCCACCTTCGTTGCCCGGAGAGCAAGGTCTGTGGCCGCTCGCAGTTCGTTGAAGGCCGTTTGGTCAGTCCCCCCCTCGTGCATATCTCTGAGCAGTTTGGCTTGGAAAACCTGCAAAGTGCTTACCGCATGCAGGGCGGTGGCCGCCTGTCCCGCCGCTCTATAGGAACGCGCCGCCATAGCAGACGAGAACCTACAGGCTTTGGATGGGTGCTTAGGAGGACCACGGGAGGATGCGCTCTGTGGACACAGCTGCATCGCAACAGAGCGCTCCACCGGGGGCATCCCAGTGTACCCACGGGCGGCCCCACCATCGAGGGGAGGAAAGGCGGGGGAGGCTAGAGCGCGCTCTCAGGAGGACAAAGGAGCCTTCCAAGAGCGCGTCAGCTCCGCATGCAACTCGGGGGAAAAAAAGGTATTGGGGTCGGCTGTGGCCTTGCGGCGGCAGCCTTGCCCAAAAACCAATTATCCATCCGTGAGAGATCGGGGCAGGGCGGAGGGTTCCACTCTAACCCGATACTCACGGCGGCCCGAGAAAGCATGGCTGTTAACTCGGGATCAGACACGGGCAACGCTGGCACTCCCGAGGGAGGCAACGCAGCCACATCCTCATCTCCCGAGGAATCAAGCCCGCCTTGTGATGCCGCGATTGACATCGCATCATCCTCTGGTGCGCCGAACGAAACAGACGGTACCTGCGAAGAGGTAGACGGCTGATTCGAAGCGGCGCTCGCTGGCTCTACCACTGGAGCGGGGGGTGTGGCCCGAGGAACTATCGTCGGGGCTTTATTCCACACCGTCACCGTCAGATCACCCTGGCTGCGAGTCGAAGAGCTTCTCGTGGAAGAAGCAGATCGAGTAGCGGGGACGGGGACTCTCACTTTAGTCAGATCATTGAGTCTAGATCTCAGTGTAGAGATGGTCATGTTCCCACAGAAGGAACATGAGTCATCCACGAACGCTGCTGCTGCATGCTGAATGCCCAGGCACACAGAGCAGCGATCGTGACCATCAGAAGATGACATGAATCGACCGCACCCAGAAGAACACGGGCGAGACATCTTTAAAAAGACGTGCCACGTGCAGCTCTTTCAATGAGAGGAGGAAATTCACTCTTTCAGTTCTGAGGCGACCAGGGAGAAGCGCAAAGTCTGGCAGACCACTGCTCAGATCGCAGGCGATGCAGAATCTCGCCGGGTACCGCCGTCACACCAACACTGAAGAGGACGCTCGTCTCGAAGAGTCTTTGGATCAGTGAGAATGGCTTTAGGAGTGAAGAGTTCTCTTGGCTCCGAAGCGAAAACAAACTGCGGTTGCGTTCACTTCCTCCTTTTATACTCACGGAGTAGGGCGGAGTACGCTATGCAAATTTCCGCAGCCCCAAGGCATTGCATGCCATTGGCTTGTTAAATACTCGAAGAGGATTGGCTTTCATGCGAAACCCCCATTCTCCGTCACTTCTGACGTAACTCGAAGTGACTACGAAAGGGAACTAACAATCTTAAGTTAACACAATTAAATATTTTTTTGTGTGAGTGACAACTTAATTTCAGTTAGTATAACTATTATTTACAAAAGTTGAGTAAACAAAAAAAAAACTGAAGGAAATTAGTACTAAGATTTTTTGTTGTTGTACTGGCTTACAATTTTTTACAGCTGATCACCTGTGAGTTTCCGCACTGACTGGCCTCACTCTCATCTCATATCATCATTCTGCCTGCTGTCGGGACGAATAATTTAAGTTTCTGACTGTTGTTGCCTTAAAGAGGCTTTTGTGTTTGCTCATTAGAGTCTTGCTCACCTGGACAGCACCCTTTCTGTTCATTAAAGACTGTTTACTGCCATTTTGCTGTTGAGTTCTTTCTTCAAACCATTACACACACACACACACACACAAAATGACTCCAGCAGACATCTTTAACGGTCACATTTTACACATTAAATGGCTTTATTTTCCAGTTAGGTGATGCTTATCTTCAGTTATGATTCCATGAACTTGTATAACAGTGTGTTACTCATGACAGCAAAATTATATGGTGCTTTCAGAGGCATTAACACTCCTAAATCTGGGAAGCAAGAACTGAGCTGAAAGATAAGAATTCTGTTCATTATGATGTCACCACACATGAAATAACCCCACATTGTCTAAAAACAAAACTTCATTTTTTTCTATGTGCTTCTGTAGAATTCTGTTAGAATTACATGTCACTTCAATCAAGAGTAATGGGAAAAAATAACTCCCACATATCCACATTCATGCAATAGCCTATACAAAAAGGTTGCCCTTTTGTTTCCATCAGTGCTTTTACACTTCTAAAACCAGGTAAAAACATTTCCATCTGTGTAAATCATTACTGACAGAACATATCAGAAGGATTAAATGAGAATAAAAGTGAATCAAGATTCATATATGTCAAAATTTAAAATCACTAATATTTTTTTTTAATCAAAGCAAAAATGAAGTTTTTTTTTTTTTTTTTTTTTTTACAAATATGCAGTATTTACAAGGCACCTGTGGTTTGATGTCCAATGATGTCAAGTATATAGTATTCGGAATGGGAACATGCATGAGCACACATTTTTGTAGCCTGGTAATACCAGGCTCTAGCCTGGCATGCCAGACCTACATCAAGATGTTAGGTCTGGAAACTCTTCATTGACAGGGCTCAATCCGAGGGGAGGGATAAACGGTTGTCTTTCAAATTCTCTCTGCACGCAATTGGATAGCGCTAAAGCCAATCAGAGCAACAAAGACGGTGACGTACTCAGCGGAGCAAGTTGATATATTAAACTTTTACCGCATCCAGTCCAGCTGTCAACATTGAATATTGAAAATAAGGGAGATTTCCCGGAATACATCTCCAAAATAAGGGATTTTTTTTTATTTTTTACACGACCCACAAACTTTAAAAATAAAACACTAATCATTAAATGTCTAAAGAGTTTATAACTAGCCTACATATGAGTGAGAGAAAAAGAGACAGTAGTGTGTCATTAAAAAAATAACATCATAGAGAATGTTTAAATACTAATATCAGCTTACGAGGGAAACGGAGGTGGAGTAGTGGTGCTTCGGAGTGGTGGAGATGATTCGGGAGAGGTCCGTGCACCATAACCGATCAGAGCGCGCGTTGACACGGAATAAAGCCTTTGTCCTCGACGACAAAATGACAAGTTGATCGTTAAGCAAAAGCTTTTTTGTAACAGCGCGCGCGGTGCCGGCCGCATCCGAGGATGAAAGACTTAAACCCGAATATGTCCGAGCTTGCTCTGATCGTCGCAACTCTGTCGTCACTTTGTTAAGCCCGCCCGCCGACTCTACACGATGTGATTGGCCCTACCAGAGTTGAGTTTTTCCAGATAAAACGTCTATGGAGAGTTGCTAGACCACACTTTGCTGCAAAATAATTTTTGCTGCCACTAGGGTGCGTCTAGATTTCTAGGCTAACCAGGCTCAGCTACTTCACTTTGCTTCGTAGACAGTCTGGAATGGCATAATAGAGAAGTGTTTTCTCTCTCGCAAGGGGGCGCTTGTCTGAAGTTTAAAATCATTGCTTACCCATAAGCCAATCAGATAAGTTTATTTATGACGTATGTTATGCGCCGACACAGCCGCATCGATCGAGACATCATGCATCGAACTTAAATCTATAATCGAACTTCCACTGTAAACAGGGAGCAGTGCTTTCGTACGGGCTGCAAAATGTGTGCCAACCCGAATGAACAATTCACAAACTAGGTTATTTATATGGTTTACTGAGCTGCGGCTGCCCCGCAGCGTCGGCACGCCCTGCTCACACGAGTCATGACTGATTTAGCTTCCGAGCCCATACGCCTTATTCACGGCAGCGCCATCTTTGATTTTTAATGAGAATGAAAGCGAGGCTGTGAGGGATAGACTTGCATTTCTTCAATGGGCTGTACTGTTATTTAATGTGTTTTCGGATTGTTCTGCTCATGAAACACTGGAAAAATATCTTTCCAAGAAATTACAGTTGACAAAAAACTCCCGACAATGTAAGTTGTGGAAAATTGTAAGTAATCTAGGAGCTTTATTCAGCTTTTTACAGCGGATGCCATTGGAAACACAGTAAGACTATCCCTCACAGCCTCACTTTCATACCTGTCATGGCGCTGCTCTGAATAAGGTCTATGCTCTCACGATCACGACTGGGTAATAGAAAGTTCATTTTACTGACTCTATGAGTCATTTCGTTTATTTAAGTGGCTTTTTAATGTTATAATTTTAAACAGACAAATTCCCCGATCACATCCACCTATGCAATGTTGATCAGTAATTGCACAGGAAGATGTTACCACCTGCTGGGCATTGCTGCCTGTCGCACCTCCTCCAGTGCCCATGGGTCAGCTGCAGGGTCATCAGCCAGAAACCACCGTTCACCAACGTTTCGCTCCTTTAATTCTGGAACGTCTCCTGGTGGCGGAGCAGTGACAGGGACGTTTCCCTGTCACCCCCTGCAGGTGATAGCTGTCCTCCCTGCTGCTGTTATCTGGGGTTAGCTGTTCTTCCCCCAACACCTATCTTTCCTCCTCAGCCAGAGCCAAAAGCTACCTTTCTCTGCCTCCTCTGTCAGATCCTTTGTTGCCCTCCTTAGCCTCCTTCCGGTCACTCCTGCTTCCCTCAAGAGGTGTATAGTTGACACCCCAAGGAAACCTCGGCATCCGACCTCCACTGGGTGGACGGTCATCTTCCAGCCAGCCTCCCGGCACTCGGCAGCGAGCTCGGAGTACTTGGCCTTCTTCCGTTCGAAGGCGGCCTCGATACCCTCCTCCAGTGGTACAGTGAGCTCGATGAGGTGCGCTGATCTCGCCTTGGATGACCACACCACTATGTCTGGCCGGAGAGATGTGGTGGTTATCTCCGTGGGGAACCGGAGCTGCTTGTCCAGGTCGACCCTCATGTCCCACTCCTGGTTGGGAGAGAAGGGCCTTGCTGTTTCTCTTGATCTAATGCTTCTCCTTACCCCTCCTTCCGACACAAAGATGGTGGGGTCCTCTGCTGATGGTGGTTGTTTGCTACACTGTCGACACTCCTCAAGTACTTCGGCTAGCTTTCTCAGGACCTGATCGTGGCGCCATCTGTAGCGTCCCTGTGAGAGAGCGACCTTGCAGCCTGCCAAGATGTGCTGGAGACTTGCGTTGGGAGCATTGCAGAGTACACAGGATTCTTCATTCCCAAACCACTGATGGAGGTTTCGAGGGCAGGGAAGTGTGTCGTAGGTTGACCGAATAAGGAAACTAAGTCTTGCCTGTGGGATCTTCCACACCTCTGACCAACTGATGTTCCGGTTCATGATTCCCTCCCAGGTTGTCCAGCTTCCTTGTCGACCCTGCGCCACGGCCTTGATTTTGTAGCGATCTTCCTCCATCCTCGTCACCTCTGCTACCACCATCTCCTTCCTTTGCTTGCGATTGGCCTTGGACCAAAAGCGTGGCGTCTCTCCCCATCCTAGGCCTGCTCTTCCTACCTGAACTCTGCCCATGATCTCCCGGTGTTGCAGCCGACTGACAGCTTGCTCGACCTCAGTTTGGGCATTCCACTTGCGGCCAGTGGGAACCTTGGCATTTGCGTTCTTTACTGACTCGTCTGTGGACTCCCTCAGCTCGAGAACCAACCTGGTCTTTTCTTGCATGTAGCCCAACTGTATGGACTGCAGTGGCAGCTGCAGCATGTTTTTCCCAAATAGACCGGTTTCAGATAAGCACCGTGGCAACCCCAACCACTTTCGGATGAATGAGTTGGCTTTTCCGTCCATCTTACTTATAGTTGATGAGGGAATCTCACTCATTTTCAGGGGCCACATCACCCTCCTGTAGAGTATAAACTGGTAACACCAGACCTTAAACTTCCCAGGGAGTTGGCTTTGGTCGATCCTTGCCAGTCCGTCAGAGAGCTGCTTCATGACGGTTTTCCCCATCTGTTTGTCTGATAGGTCTGCCGTATACTGCCTCCCCAGGCTTTTGATTGGTTGCTCTGATAGGAGTGGGATATTTTCCCCTCCAATGGCGAAGATGATATTGTCATTTCTGACTCCTCTCCTGAGGGACAAGCTCCGAGACTTGGAGGGCTTGACCTTCATCCTTGCCCATGACGTCAATTCGTCCATCCTCTTCAGCAGTATTGATGTGCATGCTGCTGTCTGAAGGAGGCTAGTGACATCATCCATGTAACTCCTCAGTGGGGGAAGCCTCTTGCCAGTTGGGAGTTTGATCCCCCCAACCATTTGCCTTGCCCCGATCATATTCTGAATTAAGAAATCATAATGCAGTAAAAAATGATTTACAGGGAACATAAATAATCACTTTACCTTCCGAGTCTTACGTTCATTTGTCACGTGACATACGCAATGAACAGATCGTTCATGAATCACCTATCTGGGACTAATGCAGCAGAATGTCTAAACAAAATATGGTGGATTGTTGTTGTTATTATTATGATAATAATAATATGATAATAAGAGCGTGCCAGGTGTCACGGTGTGGGTGCAGGCAGAAGAGCAGGAGGAGTCCAGATGAACAAGAATATGAATTTAATTCCAAAATGACATGCAAAAGATACAGGAATCGGGAGCAAACACAAGGTAACATTCACATTGACCGACAACCACAGACTGAAGGAGGGAGAACTAAATACACAGGGGAATCAGGACTAATGAGGTGAAGACAGGTGAAACAGATGAACAGGACGCTGAACGGGAGGCTGATGAGGGAGTGAGTTCAGGTGTGCAGACGAGAGGATCATGGGAAGTGTAGTGCTGGAGACGCAGACAGGATGGTGCAGACGAAGGACTGTGACACCAGGAGCGTTCACAGCCGAGGAGACCAACGTTCTTGTCATGGCCGTAAAAGACAGAGAACTGACGTTGTATGGGGGTAAGTTATGTCCTTATATATGTGTCTTGCCACTATATAATAGGCCAAACAGGTCTGATCCATCATTACTACAATTAGCCTGAAAAATTTGGGTAGCCTAAATGTGTAAGCTTGAAGTGTTAATATGTTTTCTTGTTATAATGTATGATTTGCATTAAATAAAAACGGCTGCATCTGTGTTGATGAGAGAATCAAAGTGTATGCGCATTGTGCACAAGCTACATAATGGCCAAGCATGCACCCTTAAAATAGCATTATTAACAACGTGCAAAGCACCACTGACTTTAGACTAGTTTTTTACACGTTATATGGCATGTTGGTCTTTGTTTGTTGTTGCTGGTATACGTTGCAAATAGAGGGGCAGCAAAATTGTTTTTCGCCTATAGTGGCAGAAGTGCACGCGCCTAGCTGGTCCTAGCTGTAAACACTTGATGATGCGAGCGAAATACCGGAGTGAACATGGCTGTAAACGACTTTTGCTTCAGTTTGAAAACCCCCGGAATGTTCTCCATAACAGAGCGAATTGCATCCCGTGTCTTGTTTCCCATTTCTGTGGTCGTTTCGGTTTTCGATTTCTCTAACCTGCAATGTAAAACTCGACGCTTAGCGCCTACGTCACGGCTCTCAGCCCGCCCTTTGTTCGTTGATTGGCCGGCTGTTTTCAGACCGGTGGAAAAGTGAAAGATAGGCTGCTATCTCAGATGGACTACAGGAGCAAAATGAAATTAGCGGAAGAAGGAAGTCTTACATAGTCATGCTAACATTTTTGGGGGTTGCTCTTTTGAATTAATTTATTCCCAGATATGTGTGAGAAATCCTGTACTGTGTGTCTGGTATTGATTTTTTTTTCATCATCCTGTCACAAAATTTAAGCAGACAAAAAAAGTATGTTTATCCATTGACAGCTGTAACGACTGAGACAAATCAGACACAATTATTTGTTATATTTAACAAATAATCTTTAAAATTCACTCCAGGTTCTATGGTCCCATCCCCCCAACAAGGGGAATTAGGGTCTTGATTCTTATGACTACGATCAGATAAGTTGGTTTTATTGCTGTTAAAAATGTGAAGCCCTTAAGGCCCCGTCCACACTACTGCGTTTGACGGAGAAAAAAAATTGAGACCTTTTGCTACGGTTGCACCTCCTTGCCGGACTAAGACCCCGTTTACACGAAGGGAAAACGCAGATATTTCCCAGCGGATTGGCCTCTCATTTACACGAAAACCCCGTTTTTATCACAGACGATTATTTCTAAAAACTCCGGCCAAAGTGGAGATTTTTGAAAACGCCGGTTATGTGTTGTTGTGTGAACTGGGAGAAAAGGCGTTTTAGGTTCTCTCTTGTCGATTCTGAGGATTCTGATTGGCTTGCATGCCTTAATTTTTTGGTTGTGTGTGTAAAGATTTGTCAGGTGTCAGATTTTCGGATCCAACTGTACCACGAGATGGTCAAATGCTAAATGCGCATGCGCGTGCGATCGGTGTTTGTGTTTGTAGCTCCGGAGAATTTCTTCACCAATCCTTGATTTTCTTCTTTACCACTTATTTATAAACAAGCACTTACTATTTTTATATCATGTGAACTTGTCCTTGATACTATTCCTTATAAAAAAACAATTGGATTGCTTTGATATCGCTACTTATATCCAACCTTCCGAATCCCGGCTACTAGCCTTTAGCCCGCTAGCATATCACGCATGGCCTCTCGCCTATTGGCCGTCTCATTTTACACCCATTTCACTGAAACCTGGTTATTCCGGCATTTCAGTCCTAAATTAGTAGTGATAGTTGTAGTATCACTACTAATTTGACTGATCATCCGTTATAATGGCGAACATATCAGATGCGTGTCTAACATTACCTTTGAGTGCAGATGAAGACACATTCGAGCTCTTCACGGTGAAGCAGGAGCTGGAATACGTCGAGAAACAGATCCGCGGTCTGCTGGTGAAGCAAGCCGAGCTGCTGGATCGGCGCTCAACGCTTGAAGCATCACGCGCCGACGCTAACAAATCAAATCACTCTTTGACTCCGAGTTCATCTACGCCGTACGTTACTCTGCCGAGGAAGATGCGATCATCTAAGGCTTCATTCACTCCGGCACCGAAACAACATGGACCATGGATCACACAGCGGAAGACTCGAGCCAGAGCTGCCTCTCCGCCCCTCCCGGTCTTCGAGATCTCCACCCGGAACCGCTTCTCCCCTCTTCGCGAGCCGGAACGCGATGACGCCGTGATCATCGGCACATCCATAGTCCGCCATGTCCGCGCTAATTCGGATAAAGGTAAAGTGCGCACTCACTGCTTTCCTGGTGCTCGTGTTCTTGATGTTGCTGCACAGGTTCCCGAGATCCTGAACGGGGACGAGCGCGTCGGAGCTGTTGTGCTGCACGCGGGAGCGAACGACATCAGGCTGCGGCAGACGGAGGTTCTGAAGAAGGACTACAGGAGCCTGATCGAGACGGTACGCAGCACAGCGCCTAAAGCAGCGATCATCGTGTCTGGACCGCTTCCCACGTACAGACAAGGACAGGAAAGGTTCAGTAGACTTTTTGCATTAAATGAATGGTTAATGTCATTGTGTAATATCTTCACTTCCTGCTCAGCTACTGTTCGGACGCTCCTGCTTACTGCTCCGCGCTTTGCTCTATCGCTTTAATATTTTTTATATATTTTATCTCCTTTTCACTTAATTTTAACTTCAGCAAATCAGCACAGTGCTCAGACGCTGGGATTACTTAAAAAGTCACACTTTTATTCAACCAGCCTCTCACTGCTTACATTCCGGGGAAGAGAAAACACAACTCCCTACATTCATAAGGATAAGAAAATGCCTCTTCGGGAATCTACTTGCTGCTCTAACTGCCACAGACTTTTACAAAGGATTGCAGTTCTTGAAACAAAGTTAAATTCGGGACCGACAAACCAGACGGAAGGCACAACAGAGATCCGTCGTGGACGCCCTCAGCGCACAGCCGGTGAGTCCCATGAATCTAGTGCTCCTCGACAAGCTATACTGACTGATCGACTTACAAATCGATGGCACAAACAGGGAGCGAGACCCAAAGGCACTCGAGACATCAGATTGTCACGAGCACCACATATTTCAGCAATAGCATCATCTACCCCAGATATGACTCTGACCAGGATTGCAACCACTGGTCTCCTACCACCGCCTATTCATCTTGAGAACAGATTCGAAGTATTAATGAATGAAGAATCCCTGAATTTGACGAATGTGATCGAACACAGACTGAGTCAGCCTGTAGCTAACACTGATGCTAACCGGCGCTCAAGGTCGAGCAGACAGCGGCACTCAGCTCAGAGCACAGCGGGGCCCAGGACTCTGATAGTGGGCGACTCCATAATCAGAAACATTAGTATCAGGGATACAACTACATGCTGCCTTCCACAAGCAACAACTTCTGATGTAAACAGGGAACTTCAGAACATTCTGGTGAAACATAAAACTGCAAATCGACTCATCATTCATGTGGGGAAGAACGATATTCATAAAGAGCAGTCAGAACTCCTTAAGAAGGATTTCAATGAACTTTTTGAAACACTTAAAAGACTGAAAGTTGAAACATTCATCAGTGGACCACTGCCAGCAAGAGGAACAAACAGGTTTTCACGGTTGCTTGGGCTCAACACATGGCTGCAAAAAACCTGCAATATAAAAGGAGTGAACTTTATTGACAACTTCAATCTCTTCTGGAGTCAGAGGCAACTGTTTCAACGGGATGGCCATCACCCAAACAAACTTGGTTCAAGAGTACTAAAGGACAATATCTACTTCTCCCTCCATCATCCTTCTGCAGTGTGTGCCAATCCATTCAACCTGAATGGCACTCACACACCTGGACACAGTATGAACGACCACAGGACTTCACTTCAACACCTAAATGGACATATTGCTGACACATCACACAAGGACAATGATAACACCACTCAGCCACAACAACAACCTCTGCTCACGGATACAATCTGCCCACAGAGCTCACCACAGACAGACTGTGACATATCTGAACTGCTCCCAGATTCAGCACCCAAGGACGACTTTCTGGAAAACAACGAGGGAAACCAGGACAGCATTTTACACCCTCCAATAACACCAGAGCAACTGCCCATCTCACCTGACACGTTATCACTCTCTCCAGCATCTCCACTTCTGTGCTTCTCAGAGAAAATGGAACAACTGGTGTCTGCTGGAACCAAACTATCACACTCTTTTGCTGAAAGCCCCCAGATACCAACCAAAAAACGGCAGGCCCCAAAACCCCCAAAGCTTTCGGGCCCAGCTCGCCCTCCCCCTCCCCCTCCTCGGAGAGCTCTTCGGCCTCTGCCACAGCGCCAGGGCCCACAGCCTCCCCCATCGGCTCGAGGTGAACCAAAAACAACTGATACCAGCTCTAAGTGAAATATTTCGGTTCCTCGCTATGAAAACAATAACATTATCAAATGTTTACAGAACAAGCGGGAACCCAGTGTGCCTGAATCTTTCTCTATTGCTGTTCATTTACATGATAGAAAATCTAAGGCCTTCAACAGCCGTACAGCAAACCCATCTAATCTGGTGCCAATTACACGCCAAACTAAGACTGCTGTGAGGACAAAAAGTAAGACTATAAAGTTAGCACTTTTAAACATCCGCTCCATTAAAAATAAATCACTTCTAGTCAATGACTTAATAACCACACACAACCTGGACTTCATGTTTCTAACTGAAACTTGGCTAGAAGACAGCTGTAGTGCAACGGTCCTAAACGAAACATCCCCTCCAAATTTTACTTATATGAGTGTCTGCAGAGCGGGTAAGAGAGGTGGCGGCTTAGCTGCTCTTTTTAAAGATGTTTATGAATGTAAGCAAATATCATTTGGGAATTACCCCTCTTTCGAATATCTGGGTATTGTGTTAAAAGGTGCTCCACGTATTTTACTTATCATAGTTTACAGGCCTCCAAAATACTCTCCAGCCTTTGCTGAGGATTTTACTGAATTGCTATCAACAATTGCCTCTGAGTTTGACTGTTTTGCCATTGCTGGAGATTTTAACATTCACATAGATAACGCAGAAAACAATATGGCAAAAGAAATCAAAACTGTTTTAAAAACTTTTGATCTGACACAGCATGTACACGGTCCCACACACAATCGTGGACACACTCTAGATTTACTTATCAGTACGGGTTTAAACATCTCATCGATTGTTATTAAGGATGTAGCACTGTCTGACCATTTCTGTATTTTCTTTGATATATTAATCTCTCCTGCCATTGAAGCTAGAGCTGTGTCTGTCAAGAAGAGATGCTTAAATGAAAACACTGGTGTGCTATTTATGAAGGCTATAGCTTTAAAACCAAGCATATCTGCTGACTCTGTTGATTTTCTCCTTGATTCTTTTAACTCAAAAGTTAAGAGTGTAATTGATGATATTGCTCCTGTGAAAGTCAGGAAGAATAGTGGCAGACAAAAAGCACCTTGGAGAAACTCAACAGCTGTGCAAAATATGAAAAGACAATGCAGAAGAGCAGAACGCATGTGGCGGAAGACAAAACTTGTAGTCCATTATAACATCTACAAAGACAGCATCCACGCTTTCAATAGGGAACTAGGCAAAGCCAGACAGACTTTCTTCTCAAATATTATAAACAGCAATATAAACAACACACGCACTCTTTTTGCTACTGTAGAGAGATTGACAAACCCCCCAAGCCAGATTCCGATAGAAATGCTCTCAGACAGCAAGTGCAGTGAGTTTGCTTCTTTCTTCTCTGAGAAAATCAATAACATCAGAAAGGTGATCAGCACATCTTTGAGTTGCACTGGGGTCAGGCAGATCAGACCACAACCTGAGAAAGTAGTTACTATGTCTGATTTCGAAGAAATTGATGACACAATTTTGGTAGAAACCGTACAGCACCTTAAAACATCAAACTGCGCCCTTGACACACTTCCCACATCTTTTTTCAAAAGTGTGTTAAACTGTTTAGAAGCAGATCTCCTAGAAGTGGTAAATGCCTCACTTCGCTCTGGGAATTTTCCGAACTCCCTGAAAACTGCAGTTGTCAAGCCCCTCCTGAAAAAGAACAATCTGGATAAGACCATCTTGAGCAATTATAGACCGATCTCAAATCTTCCTTTCATAGGCAAGATCATTGAAAAGGTTGTCTTCAATCAGCTGAACAAATTCTTAAGCTCAAATGGATATTTTGACAATTTTCAATCTGGTTTCCGATCGCATCACAGCACGGAGACAGCTCTCATAAAGATAATAAACGACATTCGCTTAAATACTGATACAGGCAAATTATCCGTGTTGGTACTACTCGACCTCAGTGCTGCATTTGACACTGTTGATCACAACATACTTCTTGACAGGCTGGAAAACTGGGTGGGGCTTTCTGGGATAGTCCTAAAATGGTTCAGGTCATACTTAGAAGGGAGAGGTTATTTTGTGAGTATGGGAGAACATAAGTCTGAGTGGACATCCATGACTTGCGGAGTCCCTCAGGGCTCGATTCTTGCGCCACTCCTATTCAACCTGTATATGCTCCCAATGAGCCAAATAATGAAAAAGAACCAAATCGCTTACCACAGCTACGCAGACGACACACAGCTCTACTTAGCCCTATCGCCTAACGACTACAGCCCCATTAACTCCCTGTGCCAATGCATTGATGAAGTAAACGGTTGGATGTGTCAAAACTTTCTGCAGTTAAACAAAGACAAAACTGAAGTTATTGCGTTGGAAACAAAGATGAAGTTCTTAACGTGAATGCATACCTTGACGCTAGGGGTCTAACAACTAAAAATCAAGTCAGGAATCTTGGTGTGTCACTAGAGTCAGACCTTAGTTTCAATAGTCATGTCAAAGCAATAACTAAATCAGCATACTATCATCTGAAAAATATTTCAAGAATTAGATGCTTTGTTTCCAGTCAAGACTTAGAGAAACTTGTGCATGCTTTCATCACCAGCAGGGTGGATTACTGTAATGGCCTCCTCACTGGCCTTCCAAAAAAGACCATAAGACAGTTGCAGCTCATACAGAACGCTGCTGCCAGGATTCTGAGCAGGACCAGAAAATATGAACACATCACACCAGTCCTCAGGTCTTTACACTGGCTGCCAGTTACATTTAGGATTGATTTTAAAGTATTATTACTGGTATATAAATCATTTAATGGGTTAGGACCTCAATATATTGCAGATATGCTCACTGAATATAAACCCAACAGATCACTCAGATCATTAGGATCACATCAGCTAGAAATACCAAGGGTTCACTCTAAGCATGGAGAGTCTGCTTTTAGCTATTATGCCAGCCGCAGCTGGAACCAGCTTCCAGAAGAGATCAGGTGTGCTCCTACAGTAGTCACATTCAAATCCAGACTCAAAACACATCTGTTTAGCTGTGCATTTACTGAATGAGCAGTGTGCCACTGTTCGTCCGACTGTTACTGCACTTCATTTTTTTCTAAATAGTTTTAATTTACTGTATTTTATTTTTATCATAATTTTTATTTTTCATTATTTCTTATTTTTTTATTCTAAACTGTTTTCATTATTCTGATTTCTTTTGATTATTTTAATTTCTTCTATGTAAAGCACTTTGAATTGCCATTGTGTATGAAATGTGCTATATAAATAAACTTGCCTTGCCTTGCCTTGCCTAATGAACAGGGGCTGCACTTTGTAAATAACTGGCATCTGTTTTGGGAAAGACCGAGGCTGTACAGCACAGATGGTCTCCATCCCAGCCGAATCGGAGCGGCTGTGCTGTCGGACAACATTTCCAAGACATTACGCACCAGATGACTAATGAGTCAAAGTCCAAATTACAGCCTTTGCGGTCCAAACTTAACTAATAAGCATAGTGTGGAACATTATATAGAAACTGTGTGTATTCCTCGTTTAGTGAAGCCAAACAATAAATCTAGTGTAGGATCTAGCAAAAATCTTATTGTAATTAAACCAGAAAATCTAAATATCAGTCAACAAAAACAATTTCTAAAGCTAGGTCTCCTAAACATTAGATCGCTCACACCTAAGGCGGTTATCGTAAATGAAATGGTCACAGACAATAACTTCGATGTTCTGTGCCTTACTGAAACCTGGCTTAAACCAAATGAGTATTTCGGTCTAAACGAATCTACTCCGCCAGGATACTGTTATAAACATGAGCCTCGTCTGATCGGTCGTGGCGGCGGTGTTGCAACAATCTATAAAGATATTTTTAATATTACTCAGAAAACAGGTCACAGGTTTAATTCATTTGAAGTACTTGTGCTAAATGTTACGCTCTTAGATGTAAGAAGGAAATCTATATTATCTCTAGCCCTGGCTACTGTATATAGACCTCCAGGGCCATATGCTGAATTCCTAAAAGAGTTCGCAGACTTTCTCTCGGATCTATTGGTAAATGTCGATAAAGCAATAATTGCTGGAGATTTTAACATACACGTAGATAATACAAATGATGCTTTAGGGGCTGCGTTTACAGATTTATTAAACTCCTTTGGGGTCAAACAAAACGTCAGTGGTCCCACTCATCGTCTAAATCATACACTAGATTTAATTATATCATATGGAACCGATCCAACTGATATAGATATTATACCGCAAAGCGATGATGTCACTGATCATTACATGGTGACTTGCATAATACGTACTGCTGAAATATGTCATGTTGCGCCACGTTATAGACCAGGCAGAACAATCCTTCCAACCACTATAGATGGATTTTCAAATAGCTTACCTGATCTATCTAAGCTGCTAAGTGAACCCAAACAAACAGATGAATTAGAGGAAATGACTAGCAGTTTAAGCACCATTCTTACTAGTACATTAGATATTGTTGCGCCAATTAGATTAAAAAAGGTTCGAGAGAAAATTAAAGCACCGTGGTACAACAGTGCTATGCATGCTATCCAGAGAGAAACTCGCAACTTAGAGCGTAAATGGAAACAAACTAATTTAGAGGTCTTTAGAATCGCGTGGAAAGACAGTATGTCACGTTATAAAAAGACACTAAAAACAGCCAGGGCTGAGCATCTCCGCAAACTAATAGAAAATAACCAAAATAATCCAAGGTTTTTATTTAACACCGTGGCTAGACTAACAAATAAACAGACATCACCAGAGCAAAATATACCGTTACAGTTTAGTAGTAATGATTTTATGAATTACTTCAATGAGAAAATAGAAAGCATCCGAAACACAATTATAAATGTACAATCCTCTATGGTGTCTTATGATTCAGCTTCAATTATGGCCCCTCTAGAACAACTAAACCGCTTTACAACGATAGGACAGGAGGAGCTAAATAAACTTATCATTGCATCTAAACCAACAACTTGTTTATTAGATCCAATACCCACTAAACTACTGAAAGAACTATTACCTGTAGTGGAAGAGCCTCTCCTCAATATTATTAACTCGTCTTTATCTTTAGGTCATGTCCCAAAAATATACAAGCTGGCTGTAATAAAACCGCTCATTAAGAAACCGCAATTAGATCCAAATAACTTGGCAAATTACAGACCCATTTCAAATCTTCCATTTATGTCCAAAATACTTGAAAAAGTAGTGTCCGCTCAATTGTGCTCTTTCCTGCAAGAAAATGATATCTATAAAAAATACCAGTCAGGATTCAGACCGCATCATAGTACAGAAACTGCGCTAGTTAAAGTTACAAATGATTTACTTTTAGCTTCTGACCAAGGCTGTATCTCAATACTAGTCCTACTTGATCTTAGCGCTGCGTTCGACACTATAGATCATAAAATACTCTTGGATCGACTACAAAACTTCACCGGTGTTCAGGGACAGGCATTAAGCTGGTTTAGATCGTACTTATCGGACCGTTCTCATTTTGTCTGTTTAAATGGGAAAAAATCAAAGATAACGTCAGTAGACTATGGAGTACCGCAAGGATCAGTTTTAGGCCCTCTGCTATTCTCAATATATATGCTGCCACTTGGTAATATTATAAGAAAACATGGAATTAATTTCCACTGTTACGCTGACGACACTCAATTATATATTTCATCACGACCAGATGAAAACTCTAACTCATCTAAAATGACAGAGTGTCTCAAAGATATAAAATGCTGGATGACGCGTAATTTCCTGCTATTAAATTCAGATAAAACGGAGGTATTACTTATTGGTCCAAAAAACTACTCACAAAACCTCTCACAATACAACTTTAATATAGACGGATGTCCTGTTACTTTATCCACAACAGTAAAAGACCTGGGTGTTATACTAGACCGCAACTTGTCGTTCGAAAATCATATTTCATATGTTACAAGAACAGCCTTTTTCCACCTTAGAAACATTGCTAAGCTACGTAACATGCTATCTATTTCTGATGCAGAAAAATTAGTTCACGCATTCATGACCTCGAGACTAGATTACTGTAATGCTTTATTAGCTGGTTGTCCTGCATCCTCAATAAACAAGCTACAGTTAGTACAAAATGCAGCTGCAAGAGTTCTTACTAGGTCAAGAAAATATGATCATATAACACCGATTTTATCATCTCTACACTGGTTACCTATTAAGTTCCGCATCAACTACAAAATACTACTACTGACCTATAAAGCCCTAAATGGTTTAGCACCTATGTACTTAACGGACCTTCTTTCGCCCTACTATCCACCGCGTTCCTTAAGATCACTAAATTCAAGGCTTCTGGTCATTCCTAGGATATCGAAGTCCAGTAAAGGAGGGAGGGCGTTCTCGCATTTAGCTCCAAAACTCTGGAATGGCCTTCCCGATACGGTCCGAGCCTCTGACTCGCTGACACAGTTCAAAACTAGATTAAAGACGCATCTCTTTAGTCAAGCATTCACATAATGCTTACCTTCTAGTCCTCTGTTATGCCATACGGAACCGTTTGCCACTGAAACTGCTTAACGCACCAGTGGGGCTCGACAGCCTCTTAGACAAACGGGTCGGCGCGTATGGTTGGGTTGCGGAGAGTTCGGGTTACGGAGAGTTTGTGAGTTATAACGGAAATTATTATGAACATCAGCTATGCTAATTATTTCCCATCTGCCTTTCTGCTGTTATCTCGGGACGCTTGTCCCGAGAAAAATGGCGTTCGTCAGGTCCAGTTTTGTGTCCAGCCTCTCACGGGGATTTCGGATGCCCCAACGCCTGTGATGAGACGACTCAACGCCTGTGATGAGACGATTCAACGCCTGCGATATGTTATGGCGCCGTTTGATTCATAAACAATATTTATATTTAATATTTATATTTAAACAATATGAATGTAAGCCAGAGGAGAACTGGCCCCCGACTGAGCCTGGGTTCTCCCAAGGTTTTTTCTCCATCCAATCTGATGGAGTTTGGTTCCTTGCCACTGTCGCCTTGCTTTTGGCTTGCTTTGAGCTTGCTCAGTTGGGGTTATTTATTTAGTGTTTAGCAATGTTGTTGATCTGTGTTGTGCTACTTACATGTTATCACTGTGAAGCTGCTTTGATACAATCTGTATTGTGAAAAGCGCTATATAAATAAATGTGACTTGACTTGACTTGACTTAATTTACTGTTCATCTGTTTATAATGGCGAATATATCAGATGCGTGCCTAGCATTACCTCTGAGTGCAGGTGAGGACACATTCGAGCTCTTCACGGTGAAGCAGGAGCTGGAATACGTCGAGAAACAGATCCGTGGTCTGCTGGTGAAGCAAGCCGAGCTGTTGGATCGGCGCTCAACGCTTAAAGCATCACGCGGCGATGCTCACAAATCAGTGGCTAGTAACGTTAACTCTTTGACTCCGACTTCGTCTACTCCGTATGTTACTCTGCCCAGGAGGACACGATCATCTCGGGCTTCATTCACTCCGGCACCGAAACAACAACATGGACCATGGATCACACAGCGGAAGGCACGAGACAGGACCAGAGCTGCCTCTCCGCCCCTCCCGGTCTTCGAGATCTCCACCCGGAACCGCTTCTCCCCTCTTCGCGAGCCGGAATGCGACGACGCCGTGATCATCGGCACATCCATGGTCCGTCATGTCCGCGCTACTTTGGGTAAAGGTAAGGCGCGCACTCACTGCTTTCCTGGTGCTCGTGTTCTTGATGTCGCTGCACAGGTTCCCGAGATCCTGAACGGGGACGAGCACGTCGGAGCTGTTGTGCTGCACGCGGGAGCGAACGACATCAGGCTGCGGCAGACGGAGGTTCTGAAGAAGGACTACAGGAGCCTGATTGAGACAGTACGCAGCACAGCACCTAAAGCAGCGATCATCATGTCTGGACCACTTCCCACGTACAGACAAGGACAGGAAAGGTTCAGTAGACTATTTGCTTTAAATGAATGGTTAATGTCATTCTGTAATGAACAGAAACTGCTCTTTGTAATTAATTGGCATCTGTTTTGGGAGAGACCCAGGCTGTACCGTGCAGATGGACTCCATCCCAGCCGAATCAGAGTGGCTGTGCTGTTGGACAACATCTCCAAGACGTTACGCACCAGATGACTAGTAAGTCATAGTCCAAATCACAGCCTTTGCGGTCCAAACTTAACTAATATGCATAGTGTGGAACATTATATAGAAACTGTGTCTATTCCTCGTTTAGTGAAGCCAAACAATAAATGTAGTGCAGGATCTAGCAAAAATCGGTAACACTTTATAATAACTGCACACTATTAACCATTAGTTAAGCATGAGTAAACAGTTATTTCATCATTTATAAAACATTAATAGACATTAATATGCAGTTTATAAATATAGCTATACATGCTTTTTTCTTGATTTATAAGCATATCTATAATGCGTTTAATGATTGTATTTTCATACTTTGTTGATGATCAATTAATAATTTCTAAATGAAGTATAGCATTATTTACAAACCAGTTGTTTAAGAGTTGTCAGTCATTCATAAGATCACTTAGAAAGTGTAAGTAAATGTAATAAATACAGGTAGTTATAACGCATTTAGTAGTGGTCAGTTAACTATTTTTGTGACCTAATCTAAAGTGAGGACTATTCATGCTTTGTAAAGCATTTATAAAGGTGATTTAAAGACTCGTCAATCTTCTAAACAGTAAAATGTAACAAACACAACGCAGTGATACAGAACATAGAAATATTTTACAGCCTTTAAAAATGCTTTACAAGGCATGACTAGTCCTCACTTTAGATGAGCTCACGAACATAGTTAACTGACCACTACTAAATGCTTTATAACTACCCAAATTAACCCTTAATTACAGCATTAATACATGTTAATAAAGCATTTATTAACATATTTAGTAACCATCACTATATGTCTGAATAATAAGATGTATGAATGTACATTTAAACAGTTTATTAATCATTTACTTACTCGCTCTAAGTAATCGTATGAACCACTGAAAACTCTTAAAGGAACACTCCGACTTTTTGGGACTTTAGCCTATTCACCTCATCCCCCAGAGTTAGATAAGTCCATACATACCTTTTTCATCTCCGTGCGTGCCATAAGTATGTTTGACGCACCCACCGCTAGCCTAGCTTAGCACAAAGACTGGATGTGAATGGTTGCACTTTCATACTAATCCAAATGAGTGGCAAAATAACGCAAACGTTTTCCTATTTACATGTTGTGATTTGTATAGTCACA
>NW_024121876.1:25853094-25898651 GCF_016745375.1 Pimephales promelas | reverse complement strand
AAAACATTCCAGGATTTTTCTCCATATAATTGACTTCAATGGGAACCAAACAGTTCAAGGTCCAAAAGAGAGTTTCAGTGCAAACTGTTCAAAGAACTTTAAACGATTCCAGACGATGAATAACGGTCTTCTCAAGCGAAACGATCGCTCATTAAAAAAAATAAAGTTTTAAATAACTAAATAAAATTGAAGTTTTATAAGCTCAAATGCTCGCCTTGCGCTGTTCTGTAATGCACGTTCGTGACCGTCCTGTTCGAACGTAGGGGGTAGGGAGCAGTGGTTTGAGAGGAGATTTCGGACACAGCAAATGTCTTCCTCAGACTACTACAAAAAGTAGTATGCAAAACATCTTAATTCACAGATAGAACTATCATATTTTGTACATATATTCTTTAAAGGGTCTACTACTGATATATTTTGAGAATTATACTCTTGCATATATATTTTGCTTGTAAGACTTGTAAATTTGTTAACGGTCACAATTGTGACCAGTAGTTTAACACTGTGCTTCAATTGAAAACACGGGTATTGGCTGGTATTGGAAATCCTACACTGAACATATGCCACACTTGTTTAGGGGGATGGATGATCTTGGAAAAGGAGAAGTGCTCACTAACACAGTTTTGTTCAGTGTAGTTAATAGTATCCCAGAAAATTTCAATGTGTTGGACGTTATAGACGTACGCGACAAAAACGAGGTATTGGATGTATTGGAATGAATTGTGTCAATAGGTCTAATTGAAGAATTTGTGTGAATTCTGACTATGGTGTTTATGCAGAAGTTTGAGGCGTTTAGTCTTAAAAACTATATGGCAAAATTATAAAACTGCAATTATAACATCATGAATCAAACAACTGCAATTTACTATTATATTTTTTTTGTGGAGACGACAGGATAAAAAAAAATGCATACAAGCACTTGTACATAGATATTGTACATGCACTTGTACAAGCACAATGCATACAAGTTTTTATAAGCAAAAATCTGTTTGCTCATAAATAAACATTTAGTATAGAAACTGTAATGAATTTTGCATTTGGGCTCTCCATTAGTTCGCCATAAAAACATTGTCACATATGTTCTGTCAGGATTGAACAAATGTGTCAACATAGGATGATGAACAACAAATGCCTGCATGAATGGATGAATGTTAATGGATGATTGCACACACAGACACACACACACACAAAATCATTTTTCAATTCAATTAGATCACATTTCTCATTCAGTAAAGTGCTGAAAAGCTCACAGCTTTCCATGAGATGTACTCGCGTTTTCCCGGGTATCATGGCATATGGTGCTTCAGAAGGGAAAGAATGATCGATTACTCTATTAGCGCCTAATGTTGCTCTCTTTTTCAAACTGGGGCAATATGACTCTCTGCTGCTGCTAAATTCATTTTCTTTGCCAGAAGCTGTTTGACCGATTCCAAATCAGTTCGCGTCTGCCACATGATCCTCCAAATGCATTTCAACATCCTTCAGCACGGTGTTATGTAAATCTTCAGATAAATCAGACGACTCATAACTCTATTGCTACTGAGCGACTGCTCGTGTTGTAAACCTACTAGATGCTTAAAAAAAAAAGTCAACAAAAAATAGAAGATTAAGAAATTCCTTCAGCCTGAGGTTTATTCATTTCACTTTTGGTGGGAAAAGAGCCCTTACATTTGACAAAAATCGATTTTTTTTTTCAGAACAAACAAAAAGTAATCCAAACATATCGTAATGCATTGCTTTCCAAAAAAGTAAGGCAATTAGTAACTTTTTTAGAGAGTAATGAATAACAATATTGTAATGAATTACCTTTAAAAGAAACTTTCCCCAACACTGACTGTAAATAATCAATGCAATGCACATGTAATTATAAAAGTGATTTATTCAGAGTGTGAAAAATGAGGTGAGTGACAATAAAATAAATCAAAGAAATTGAAACTACAGCTGATTTGACTGTAGTCAACCGTTAGTGACCTGTGCATCAAAGTACGCTGGTAACACTTGTTAGAGAAATGCTTCTTCGGTCCCATTAAGACGTTGTGCCTTTGAGCTTCGGCTATCAAAGCTCTTGCTTGCTTTTATTTGCTCGGTTGGCTGCTTTCTTGTCTCCTTTCTTCTTGGTGTCGTTTTGCTCATTGCCCTTGGCATCTTTCTTGGCATTTTTCCCAGGGAACACCTGTCCTTCCACGGTCACATCCTCACAGCGGTCCTGAGCGATCAGGAAGTCTTTAATCTCCCAGGCGTAACTCCCGTCACGCAGCATGAAGATGACTCGGTTGGATCCCACGACAAACCTGATGAGACAAAAAACAAACAGTAACCTTCAGTGATTTTTCACAGAGCAACCAAAAAGCATTTCAAGAGAAAGAAAGCTGGTTAGGAAAGCTTAAAAAAAAAAGCAGCGATTCAGATCTGCAAAATGCATCTTTTGCATATTTGAACTCTTCCTAACAGTGACTGTGATTTTGAGATCCATCTTTTCACACGGAGGACATTATGGGGAGTTAAACGCAACTATTAAAACAAGGTTGAAACGTTGACTGATGCTCCAGAAGGAAACACGAAGCATTAAGAGCCGGTGAAAACTTTTTTGAACTTGAAGATCAAGGCAAATACATAATTTGTTCCAGGAACGTACATTGTAATGCTTCTGTAAGCCGTGGATCATTCAGGAAATGACATAGTACTGAGAATCAAGGGTACGTACAGTTTGAATGGGGTAATTTTTTATATATTTTTGTCTTGTGGACTGTTACGAAAGCATATTACATTCACTTGAAGAAAAAAAAATCAACTCTGTTTTTCTGAATTAACAAGTTAATTATCTCAGAATTACAATTTCAAGATAATTTTAATGTAAAAAAAGTTTTTGCTCTGTTTTTCTGAATTAACGAGTTAAATGATCTTGTAATCCTGAGATAATCAACTCGTTAATTCAGAAAAAAACTTTTCATGAAAAATTATCTTGTAATTCTAAGTTAATTAACTCGTTATTTAAGAAAAACAGAGCAAAAACTTTACATGAAAATTCTCTCGTAATTCGAGATAATTAACTCGTTAATTCAGTGAAACAGAGCAAAAACTTCTACATGAAAAATTATCTTGTATTTCTGAGATAATTAACTCGTTTATTCAGAAAAACAGAGCAAAAACATTTTACATGAAAAATTCTCGTAATTGAGATAATTAACTCGATAATTCAGAAAAACAGAGCAAAAACCTTTACATGAAAAAATGATCTTGCAATTGTATTTCTGAGATAATTAACTCGTTAATTCAGAAAATGGAGCAAAAACTTTTTTTACATGAAAAATGATCTTGTAATTGTAATTGAGATAATTAACTTGTTAATTCAGAAAAACAGAGCAAAAATTTTTACATGAAAAATTATCTTGTAATTCTGAGATAATATAACAAAAAAATTTTTTTTTAATAGAACAAAAAAAGATTTTTTTTCTTCAAGTGAATGCAATACGCTTGCGAAATACGTAAACATCTTTTAAGTTAAAAAATATCATAGTCAGGACAGTACTAAATAAAAAAATACTGTCCTGAAAATATTGTCCATTCATTTTGTATGATACCTCTTATTTTGTTAAAATTAACACTTTCTGTTTTTATTGAAATAACATTTTACCAGAAACTTTGAGTTAGAATAGTTTATAAGTGTACACTTATAAGCATAATGAGACTGTAAAAGCGGACTGAGTGTACCTGTTCGGCGGGATTACATTTAATCTTCCTGACAGCCTCTGTAGTCCCATTTCGCTACTTGTTAGCAAACCGCATTTTTAAAAACTCGCAACAGCTTAAATTTTTGTAAAAATAAATAACGTAACATAGTAATGATGTATTTTATGCTTTGGAATAAAACCTGAAATAATCTTTCAGTATTTTAAAGGAGTAGTTCACTTTAAAAAAAAAACTTTTGCTGATAATTTACTCACCCCCATATCATCCAAGATGTCCATGTCTTTCTTTCTTCAGTCAAAAAGAAATTAAGGTTTTTGATGAAAACATCCCAGGATATTTTCTCCATATAATGGACTTCATTGGGAACCAAACGGTTCAAGGTCCAAATGAGAGTTGCAGCTTCAAAGGGCTTTATACGACACCAGAAGATGAATCGATCATTAACTAGCGAGACAATCGGTCAGTTCAAAAACAAATAAAAAACGTTTAAGTTTTATAAGCAGAAATGCTCACCTTGCTGTATTGTGATGAGCGTGACTCTCCCGTTCAAACTCGTTCATCAAAATGAAGAAATCTTTTTTCGAGTCATGACTTGAAGGGTCCTAGATAAGAGCCTTATTCATCGTCTGGTGTCGTTTAAAGCCCTTTGAAGCTGCACTGAAACTCTCATTTGGACCTTGAACCATTTGGTTCCCAATGAAGTGCATTATATGGAGAAAATCCTGGAATGTTTTCATTCAAAAACCTTAATTACTTTTCAACTGAAGAAAGAAAGACGTGGACATCTTGGATGACATGGGGGTGAGTAAAATATCAGGAAAAGTTTTTTTTTTTAAGTGAACTACTCCTTTAACCAAAAACACATTGACTTCAGGATGATAGAACCATAAGTGCTAAAATGCTCATTTGTTTCCATGTTTTTATATTTACTTTCATTGTTTGTAGAACAACACTGGCAAAGATGTGCATTAACAACAAAAAAAAAACGCTCTTTTTTATCCAAGTAGAAAACACAGAGATATATCCTGTATATCGCCATTCAGCCCGAAAATATAGAGATTAGGGATTGACATTTCAAGCAAAAATAATACTCGGAGATCGCTGGGTATTATTCGATTATTAGTCGAAAATCACACCCCTCGCCCATGTGCAAGTATCGGCTACACTGTTATGGCGCTTTGATCCTAAAATGTGACGTGGAAACAATGCCGACTGCTGATTGGTCAGAGGGAATCGTCTCTATTCACTGCGTCAGCATTGCACGCGCCAGATGGAGTATCCAGTATAACCCCGCCATTTTCACATAGTTTCCTTTGTTTGATTGCCGAAGAGAGGATCCAACAAGAGCTTGATGGGGCAACTAAGAACGAAAATAAGATTACGTCACGGCAGTTTCCTGCGGCGTCGCTATGACGACCGGGTACTATTTGTGGCGGTACTGTCTGCAATGGAAAACGCAGCGAAAAGCGAGCCAAGTCGAGCTGGTACTGGTAATGGAAAAGCGCCATTAGACAATGTGTAGGCCTATCTTATTCTGTTGTCTGAGAGTAGATGTCTGAGAGATATGTTCATTTTTTTTGTTCACATTTCCCAGCCCTGGTTGTTACCTCTGAACATCAAAGTTGGCATTGAAGAGGCTTCCCTGCCACAGGCCAGTGATCTCTTCCGTCTCCTTCTCTGTCGGGTTTCCTGACACAGAGGCAAACACCATCAAGGTCTTTCCCTTCTTGGACATCTTCAAGAGCTCCTCTGGTTTGGATGCATCTATTTTTGAGAAGTCGATGGGTGGAGGAGACCTCTTGTGCTCCGGTAAATCGCCCTCTTCGATGTCATCATCTTTCTGTCATAAATGAAAACATGTCAATGAGAAACACTGAAGAAAGAAAATCTCTTTTTAAAATGGCAAAATTGTATGGTTGTTAGGGCAGGGCGTAGGAGATAAAAGTCAAGCAAAGAAGGGAAAATATGATAATCACGTTAGAGCGTCATTTTATTTTCAAACTTTATATATCCAATATTTTATATTTAGATACTTAACTTTATTAATATAATATTTAATGTTAAAACTTTACAACATGCAATTTTAAACTAAAGATTTTATATGGTTTATTTAGAATAATAAATATATTCCAATTTTAATGTATTGTCCACTGTAGATTCAGAATGTAAATATATGCAGGTAATATTACAACAGTTTTAATCTTTAAATATTTGTATACTTTAATACTTTGTAAATGACTAACACTACCTGGCTAAAAACTGTGAACCATAGTCTTTCACAGGCAACCTTTGACTCAAGGAGTGTCCCTATAAAATGTGTAAAATCAATCTATCTATCCATCTATATACAGTGCTTAGCCTTAGCATGAGAGAATACACCCATGCTAAAGTTGATTAAAAAGAGGAATAAAAAAAATAATCTTTTGGAAATTGATCTTAATGTCTAAATTTAAAAAAAAAAATAGGAAAAAAAATCAATCTTTAAGGACACCAATTTTCGTTGTGAATGAGTAATGTATTGTAAATAAATATTATTCCTTAAAACACAGTGTGCATAAGTCAGGACATCCGTATGTTAAATTCCCATAGAGTCAGGCAGAGTTTTATTTTTAAAGGCCAGTTATTTCATGGATTCAGGATACTATGCATCCTGAATCTTGATAAAGTTCCCTTGGCCCTTAGAATTAAAATATACATCACATAGAAGTCTACCCTTCCCCATAGCTAAAGATTGGCATGATTGGCATTTTATTTCAGTTAGCCAGCTGGTTTGATTTGCATTGAGAGACAATCTTATGGAAAATACCCATGCCAATCTCTAGGTATTCCAATCTCAAGGTATGAAGGGCAGCCTATGTGATGTGGGGCTATTTTAATTTCATAGGCCAAGGGAACTTTATCAGTATGCATAGTATCCTGGATCCATGAAATAACTGGCCTTTAAAAATAAAAATCTGCCTGCCTCTATGGGAATTTAACATAGTGGTGTCCTGACTTATGCACCCTGTATTTTAAGGAAGCAACTTTAGCATGGGTGTATTAACTTATGTTAAGCACTGTATCTAATGCAATATGCATACAAAAGAAAAACTACAATTTTGGAAGGAACATTGAACAACGAACTTTTTTAAAACGTGTACATACACAGAAAGAACTTATGAATGAAGAATATACAAAAAACATGTAACCATGTTTATAGTTCACATCAAAATATGGCAGATACTGTTGTGGTAGAAATGTGGTAGTTAATCGATAAAAGTGTGGGGTTGATTAACATACAGACGCACCTACATAAACTAAATGACAAAACGACGGTATTCTGGCGGTTGCCGTGGTATTTTATTGTTAGAGGCACTTGACTGAAGTCTGCATCAGCACAGAAAACAGCGTATGAAATGCCTGCAGCTGCAGCGTGGATGAGTTCGTTCATACCTCCCATTCCTCCAGCAGTCTGGCCATATCCGCGTCATTATAATCCCTTATGTCTTTCTTCTTCTTTGCTTTAGTTTCTGTACAATGAACCGATATGAATAATATGAGAAAAAGCAATACTGATACAGCCCGGCAGCTGACGGGAGTCGCCATCTTTAAACATGGAGCTCGCTGATTGGGTAAAATCGTTCCGCTCGTCATTGGCTAAAGGAAGAGGACGTGTTTGCCTGATCACGTGGCAGGATTTTTTTATCTTCCATTTATTTGTTGCAAGGAAAATATAACACAAAATACTATAATATACATATACATTAAATAATTAAGTAATAAAGTGGCGAATGAAAAATCAGCATGGGGACCAAACACAAAATAGAAAGTTAATAAGTTTAGGCTACATTGTAAACAACAAAACAAAATAATCCACATTTAGGCCTACGTTTGGAAAGATTTTAATTTAGTTACAGATTTTGCATCTTTGAAAGAGTTTCAGTGCATATCTTAGTGGATTTACATTCTTATAATACAATAATAACATCCACTAACTCTATTTTAAAAGCTGTTTATATATGATCTACACAGTTAATTGGAATTTAGGAAAATAAATACTGACATGTACAGAATTACAACACTGTTATGCTTCACAGATTATTCTGAAGAAAAGTTAAATACTCTTACTCAGGCATACATGTTGATCAAATTTCACATTCAGTATTTATTTGATATACCTGAAACACTCTTGTGTTGATTTTATATTACCCCTAGCAAAAAAAAAATATATATATGCATTGTTATATAATGTTCAATTTTTGCATAAAAAGGTGCATGTATAATCTTAGTGTATGTTTAAGCAATAACAAAACAAACAATGAAAACAAAAGGAAACCACACAGTCACAGTTAAATGAAGAGGAGACAAAATAATTCAGATTTCAGGGGTTTTCAGCTCTTCACTTCACATGGGTCTCTAAAGTGCTTGTCATGGGACTCATGTGAAGTGTGTGCGGCTCATTCAACAGAATCGGAACTGTTTCCTCTCAGGACACCCCACCCAATGGCACAGTGCCCCGTGCAGCTGTACAACTGACATGCAGTGTTCACAGCCTCCCTCAACCCCCAGTTCAGATACAACACACTTCATAACAAATGCTTTGTGTAATCCAGTAGCTGTCTACTTTTGCAATTTAATAATGAAACAGACCAAACAATGCCTACATCAGGGATCTATATTGAATATGAAGAGTATGTTGTTTGAAAATGGGCAATTGAGTAGTGAAACACACTGTATAATGTCAAAGGGTTAACGATAGGCCAACGTATACTTATGAATGCGTATGCTTGTAAATCTTCAAAATGCAATATTTAGATAATCATAAGTAGTTCTTTGACGAAAGCCCATCCCAAATCCAAAGAGGGGTGGTTTCACTGCAACAGCCCCACCCTGTAGTTTCTCATTGGCTCCTTCACACTCCCAGCGTCTCTTTTTGTCTAATGAAAAGTACTCTACTGCATTTACGCGCATTTACGTCATAGTTTTGCATCGGCGAATCCTATTTCCCTTCCCAAGATAAATCAGCTGTTTTGAGGCAAATCTGATGTTTTTATGAGCGCGGTAGGGTAGCTTTTTGTTTATTATTATTTGCATTAGGACCCCACGAATATGTATACTTACAACTAAAATCCCACAGCACTAACATAAACGTTAATAATAGATAAATAAACAAAGTACTTACTGCTCACATCAATATAAATAAATGGAGCAAACTCGTATAATTAAAACACTATATTAACACGAAATATACTTAAACAACACAAACCTGTGACGGCAAATCTATTCAAGAAAGTCAAAACAATACAAGTTTCAGTACGTTTAAAATACAAACGCATAATAATACAACCGGCGTGTCCACTAAACAAAAAAATAACTCACTCTATGCCGCTCTGAAAGCGAACATTGTGAAAGTAGTAAATACCCCACACGCGAGAGACCTGTTGGATTTACAGGGAAGCGCAAACTGTATGGGCGAAACACCAGAAACAAGAAAAAACAAACAAACAAAAAGGGTAACACAAGGAACTTCTCTGGGATTTGTCTTTGGGTGTAACTTTTGCCTTCAGACCGGTAGTTGAGTCTCACAACGGGGCCTCGGGAAATGATGACTGGTGAGGAATGAACACGACTTCTCGCGCGACTAACATTACCTCTGTAAAATAAGCGTATCGGTTGAGCGGCTGCTGGATTAAAAGGAGGAGTTTCGTTTCTATGACCAGGAATAATGGTTGTGGAGTGTATAAAAGTGTCGGAGTTTGAGGGAAGCTAACAGGCTATTCAGCCACACCCTCCCGTCGCTTCCTGATACGCAAGATGTAGCGGGAGACTACAACCGACGCGCGAGAGTCTCAGTAGCGAACTAAGTTCGTTATTGTCGAGGAAACTACAATAAAACATTAAGCTGAACGTTAAAACAATGGCAAGCAAAAGCGAAACTATCTGCCACTGGACAACCGCTGCTTTTCTGCTGGAGAGGGCGTATGGACAATAGATATGCATAAGGAACTGTGTTTTCCCACAGAACTTGGATTGTGTACGAAAAAGAAACGGCTGAAAGTCGTTCGGGAATATTTGATGAGTTTTCAAGGTCTCGTGGGATGATGGTGCAGTGGCGCCGGGCGCCCGCGCGTCTCGAGCTTCGGACGCAGGGTCAGCAAGACGGTCAATACATCATCAGCATCATATTGCAGGACGTGTATTTCAATGCATTTAATTTGCATGACACGAAGAAAACCTGAAATGACAAATTCTGGAAGTCAACCTGCACTTTGCCTTCATCTGGCCATCTTCTCGTTCATGGCACTGCAGTAGCCTTTTAAAAGATTTTTTGGGGTTTGTTTGCATTGTTGGAGCAACATTGACAACCTGTGAAACTGATCAGACTGTAGCCTACCTTACCAGAGGTAGTTGTGAATTGTATTATTTCTTTCATTATGCACATTTAAAATCTGATTATTTAAACATTGGGCAATTCAGAGTTTTTCAATTGAAGGGATATTTAACTATAGCTCTCACCAGCCTATTTTGCCTGCATTTTTTATTATAGGAATATTTTTTTTTTCTTCAAAAGTACTTCCCTTATTCTCACAGGTGCATTGAGTGAAGTTTCATATTATTTTGAGTTATCAAAGTGTCCTGTGTGTTCGCAAAGAAGCTGAGTGGACTTTTTCTTCTGAAGGACATTATAGAAGACTCTTTGGCCAGTTTCACTCTCCTTGAGAAGGTGTGGAAATCTTTTATTACTGAAGAAAATGACATAAATCACATGTTTCGCACAAGAGAACGTGTGTTGCGATCTTTATTTTGAACATTAGAGCGACCACACTACTATGGCTAGTAGTGGCTCTGGAAAATCAGATAGTGAGGTTTCTACCAACATCCCTAGTGGCAGCTTGCAACAAAGAAAAAGACTTTTATCCATCTGTGACGCATGCAAGAGCAAAATGCAGCTGGTGGCGGACCTGCTCCTGCTGTCCAGCGAGACCAGGCCGGTGGTGAACTCCGACGGCCTGCTCATAGCAGAGACGTTCGAGAAATGCCGCGACACCTTGATCGCCCGAACTAAGGAATTGTCTATTATTGTTCATGACATTCAGAGCCAGCTCAACATGGGGAAGTTTGTGGAGGTCGGGGACCGACTGTTGGAGATGGGGGACCTGGTGGTCTCGCTGACAGAGTATTCGGCGCATGCCGCGTACTTGGCGGCAGTGGAGATACCAGGCTCACAGGCTGCCGTTCCCGGCCTGGTGGACCGCTATAAAGTCACCCGCTGCCGCCACGAAGTGGAGCAGACGTGCAACACTCTACGCCTTACAGCTCTGGCCGACCTGACGCCGCAGCTCCTTCTGGAGGTGTCGCAGAACATCCTGAAGAACCTCACCACGCTCACGGACGCCTCCTCTCTGGCCAGTGATAAATCCAAGGACAAGTTCGCCAAGGAGCAGTTCAAAGCTAGCGTCAAGTGCATGAGCACAAGCGCCACGGCTCTGTTGGCGTGCATGCGTGAGCTGAAGGCCTGCCCCAGCGAGCTGACCCGCAACCGCTGCGTCCTCTTCAGTGGCCCGCTCGTGCAGGCCGTCCACGCCTTGGTGGGGTTCGCCACCGAGCCGCAGTTCCTCGGAAAAGCCGCCGCCATCACCCCCGAGGGCAAGGGGGTGCAGACGGCCGTCCTGGGCGGCGCCATGAGCGTGGTGTCGGCCTGCGTCCTCCTGACCCAGGGCCTCAGGGATATTTCCCAGCATCCCGAGAGCAGCTCCCAGATGCCCGTCTACCGGGAGCGTCTGCGCAACTCTGCGTGCGCCGTCTCGGACGGATGCACTCTCCTGTCTCAGGCACTAAGGGAACGATCCTCACCTAGAACTTTACCGCCAGTTAACTCTCATTCTGTGAATTAAAACAACTCCCCAGCACGTTATTTTTGAAGTACCAAAGAATCTAATCAGGTTTAACCCCTGTGTAGTATGAGTTAGGGCTGGGCGATAGTTTGAACATTGGAGAGGTTATCTTTTAATGTTAAAAGTATGTCTTAGAAAGGCCGTAAGCAGCTGCTTTCAAACACTCCCACGCATATGTGTGTGAGAGCACCGTAGACGGCATCAAATGTTTCTATTTGCAACATGTTTAACAGCGTTGAGCATTGTAGCCAATGAGCTCCGAAACACAATGACCAATCACAGGTGCTTAAATTAGTCAACGGGGAATCCACTTGTTGTGTTCTACATGCTTGAATCGTCTCATTATAACTAAACGTGATGTAAATAAGAGGTTCATATAAATAAGTAACTAGTGTTGATTTTTGCAGTAAACAATTTGTGACTAAACGTTCTGTCCAGATGTCTTTTTCACAGGGGACTTTTTTTTTTTTGAAAACAAATTAATTGTTAAATCGAATATAATGAAAATATCACGATTTTTTAGCTATATCGCCCAGCCTTAATTTGAGTAAATGTAGTGTTTATCCATCTAAATTTACTTTTCATGGCAGTCGGCTTTACTCAAGGTCCCATTTATAGGTTATTTTCTCATACTGGATGTGATTGTGGGGGAAAAAAAACAGTAGCTTTTACTAAAACTGACAAATTTTCAGCAAATCCTCCTGTCGGTTGAGAATGTGGCCTAAAGCGGTCTTTACAACAGAAGCCTTAAAATAAAACTGAAAGTCTTTACCTCAGTGTTCAGCTGAATGGATGTCATTGAGATCTGTAGAAATCATCAGCATCATATTGTTCGTATTCCATGTGTGAATTTCTAATGAGTTAAAGCTGCTGTGAGTGTGTGCCATAGGTTTTACACTATTTACAAGACTTACAATGATATTTTAATGTGCTGCCCCCCCCCCACCCCCTCATTTTTTATCATGCATGTACTGGAGTATTTATTTCAAGTAATTAAAAATGTTGTTTCTCATAACTATCGTGTGACATCTCAGTCTAAAGATTAAAATACTTGATTATTTTAAATCTATGAAAGAGGCCGAACGTTTTCACTGAATGAACAAAATGTGTGCTCTGAGCAATTGAATGTGATTTATCATGAATGACGCATCCAAGCATTTCTAGTGAAGCATTTGTCCAAATTTCTATACAGGTGGATTGGTGAAGTTAAAGCTAATAATCCTGGTGCCTTGAAGAGCTCCTTTACGCAAAAGCTACCTTGACTAGTTCCTGATGTGTTCCATTTGTTATCATAGTCCTTGATAAGCCGCCTGCTATACCTTCATCTGTGTGTTTGAAGTTTGGAATGTTTATCTCTTCCACCACACATCTTATGTGCAGGCGTTTTTCCACACATTTCCTGTACATGGAAAACCCCGGATTAGACCAATAGTGAAAGACCTACTAGCAATTTTTACTTAATATCCCTAGTCTAAGTTATGGGAAAATTATAAAAATAAAAACAACGATCTGCGTTACGGTAAATCTCGCTATATCTGTCAATATCCTTATTCATATTATACCCAAAAAATAACTAACTAATATTTTGATGTAAACTATAAACATGGTTCAGTCATATTATACCCAAAAATCAAAAGATTTTTATAATGCCTCTACTTTGAATGTTCATCTTCTGTGAATTTTTGCGTTATATTATTATATAAAAAATAATGCACGTTTTTACCCAAAATTCTCATTACTGTAATACGAAAACAAAAACTATATGATGTATATATTAAATGATAAATAATTGTATTACATATATATTTATATTTAGTAAAGGGCTGTCAAATGGATGAATCACACATGTATGCATAAGCGTGTGTGTGTGTCTAATATATATGAATATGAAGTTCAGATGCAAAATCCTCTAAGTGCCATTTGACATTTTCTTCTAGAATGATCATTATCAAGCTTGTATATTTAAGCTCAGTAATTTTACTTAAATGACAATTAATAGGTAATCTTCATTGCTATTTCAGTGAAATTAGTGATCACACACACATTTATGCATGTGTGATTAATCGATTTGACAGCGACACACACGCACACTTTTATACATACATGTGTGATTAATCGATTTGACAGCCCTTTACTATATAAATATATTTAATAAAAAATGTATATATACACATTAAAAAAAAACAAAACTTTTGTGTTAGATGCAATGAATCAATTTTACAGCACTAAGTAAAATAATGTTTCTGAAATAGTAAAACACTCATACAGTCACAGTGAGATTTAAAGGGAGAAACGTTGAATTACAGTAATAATGCAGTAATATTGTAATTGTGCTTGTGGTATTAAAATATCTATGAATTTTATATAATATATATATATATATTATTTTATAATTTTTTTTTTCTGGGTTGAAATGTGTGTGTGGGGGGGAACTGTTGGTGCACAACAGGAAACCAAAAGACCTCTTCTATCAGGAGACACTTCCTTCACAGCACAAAATGTCGGAGAAATAATTTCGACCCAGGTTTCGCCCATTTCCTGCTAAAAGGAGAGAAGTGTAAGCTCTTCCCCATCCTATTATGCAAGTGTGTGCTGTGAGGGTCTGTCTTCTCCCCCAGTCACCCAGTATCCTGTTTCAGATTCGTTATTATCAGTGTAAACACCTCACCCTCAAAAGCAGGGAGACGTACAGATGATGGGGGAGAAAGGGATGTCTGGAATGTTAACATCTATAATGAAATGTGATTGACATGTTTAGGGGGGAAAGTATTTTTTTTCTCTAAAAAAATTGTGTAATGTATGTAATAATTCATACACACAGTCATGTTTGCCATTGATGAATGCACAATGCACTAGAAGATGAAAGTGGTGCTTGTCCAGGCAAAACTCACTGATCACTTGGAAAAATTAACACACCAATTGAGTTGATTTGGATAGAAGCATCTGCTAAATTAATAGATGTAAAAGTTAACCTATTATTCATGTCTGGAGCACAAATGGTGTAAAATCAGCAGTAAAATGTAATACTTAGGGCTTTGTTTAAATTCATAATACAAACTCACATTTGGCAAGTTTTGATACTGTGGATATGGGTCTAATCTGCCATTTCATTTCTGGTGGCATTAACACTTTGTTGCTCATTTGAGACCTAATAAGATGCGCGTGGTGAGAGTAGAATGACACTGAGCTCATAATTTATGGAAAAACCTTATCAAATGGCAGACATTGCCGTCTAACTGACTCGTTATAGAAGGCCCGTTTGAGGGGACTTTCTAGTCCATGCATTTTGTGTTGCCCTTTTTTCTGCCGTGTCCTCAAAATAAAAAGTAGGAATAAACATAAGATGTATGTATTAAAATTGCATATGAAATTTCTATCCATTTGAATTAGACCATTTTAACAAACAAACTAATAAAATGTTATGCATGTTTGTCAGTTTTGCATAAATGAAACAGGTAACAACAAAAGTTAACCAGTTAAAACATAATGGCATAGTTTAGCATGGCAACTATTTGCATCATATTTAAATAATTTTCTAAATGCATTTATTTAATATTTTTCAAATCATCAACCATAAAACCCATAATCAGTATGGCTAGCAGTGGAACAACCAATATGTATTACTTAAAATATATTTACCATTTAATTTATGTATGAATAACAACCATAACATTAACTTTATTAGTATGTTTATGTTAAAACAGTGTAATCCAAATAGATGCAATTTACATAAATCTTACATTTAGGCCTAAATATGTGTCTTTTTTATCTTTTGTTTTACTTAAATTAGCATAAATCTGAGAGACTATATGGGCTAGAAATGTTAGACACTGAAATAGACAACATCCTTTAGAGAAACTCAGTTACCCATTTAGGTTGGATTAGGTTTAGTGTGTCAAGCAACAGCTGTCGTCTTGGTCAGAAGTGTGACGTCTCTTGGTAACCAAGGCCAAATGTCAGTCTAGTGTGATTCGATACCGATCGTATCATATATCCCTCCGCTCACATAAAAGACACACCCAGGTCATTGTGCTAACGTTTGCAAAAGGCAGATCAAGTTTCATTTTCAGCGTTTTATTGAATCTGCATCATAGCTGGTAAATGTTCAAATGTATAACTGCCTTGTTCATAAATCTAAATGTTTAGCAGTGGCTTAGTATAGTTGCAGAGAATATTTCTCAGGTGATATATACTGTACTTCATTTACAATTTTTGGTAAGATAGAACCAATTCGTTCAAAAGCACTGATTCCTTTTTTAACGAAACAAGCAACTGTCATCATAAAGAGTCATCAAATCAGTCACTAAACTTGAACATTGAATGAGAAACACTGAGAAAAAAATGTGTTTTTTTTAAAGCAATAATGTATTATTTTTATATAACATTTTCCACAAACAGGTACCAATATGCATTAGTTACAGTCAAAACAAAAATAATTCAGACATCATATCATTTTCTTATATATATTTTTACTAGTGGGTGCAGGACACTAAAGTTAATTTATGTAAGTAAGGATAACAAAATAAAGTAAACTGTGACATATTATACCCAAAAATTCTTCCGACAGTGGACTACCAGTAAAAATGTATTTGGGACCAAAAATTATTCAGACAATTTGACCTGACCATGTTTTCCTTAAGTGTTTTTTTTTTTTTTTTTAATTTAAAGGACAAGTTCGGTATTTTACAATTAAACCCTGTTTTAAGATCGTTTCTGATGAAATAGAATGGTTGAGATGTTTTTTTAGACAAATGCTGCTGTCCCGAGAATTTTCAGTTTTTCAATTTTCAGTTTCTGTGGTTATAAATAAAACTTTAAAACTTTAGTTTACAAAGACGTGAAACTCACCGAGTGGTCTGAGGTGTTCACTGATATACTCACACAAAAATTGCTGCAAAAGATGCTTTCCAACAGGTTTTATCATAGTTTTTGTACAACTTGTATGTATGTTCTGTGATGTACGGTATTACTCCGCCGCCGGAAACGGAAATGGGCCTGTTTGTATTCTTTCTGTAGTCTTACGCAGTCGCGGTATCATAGGCTACACTATACAAGTGGTTTGCTTGCAATTGGCAAAGGTGCATTATCGCCACCAACTAGGCTGGAGTGTCTGTTATTCATAGAATGTACGGTTGTGAGGCGTTCGGGAAAAATAGGTCTACAGTTTTACAACGAACGAATGGTAAAACACCTGTTGGAAAGCATCTTTTGCAGCGATTTTTGTGTGAGCATATCAGTGACTGAACACCCCAGACCACTCGGTGAGTTTCACGTCTTTGTAAACTAAAGTTTTATGCGTTTTATAAAGGATTGTTCCTGTGCATCTGTGCTACCATTGTAGAGGTGTGGGTGTTACAACCACAGAATCCGAAAATTCTACTATTTGATAAGTTATTATCATATTTTATTATTATTTTCTAAACTATAGTGAGTAAACTGTGATAAAGTGAGAAATGTTGAAGGTGTCTGAATACATTTTGGTTTGACTGTATATATTAGGTGCAGGATTGCTCTGTAATATTAAAGGGGAATCATATTAGGAGGATACATTGCCCTGTGCCATCTGTTAGTTTGACATCTGCCCTGAATATTCAGCATAAACCACCCAGAAATCCTCCCAGCCTTAGAGGCAGAGAGAGTTTGGCAGGAATTCAAACAGAGCTGAAATTCCTCATCCTTCCCCTTTGGCTGACCTTGGACCAGCAGTTTTTTCACACTGCCCTCTCATACACCAGCACCTTCTTTTGACCACCAACTGCCCAGGGCCTGTTATTGTCTCTTCTGAAGGACCAGGCTACATGGGACGGTGCGTCACTGTCCTTAAATAAAACTGCACCACCTGGGAGGATGACAACAGAGAAACATTTCCTGACATTGTCTTATGCTGTCTTTGTCTAATGAGGCCTGGGAACAAAGTAATTTCCCTGTTAGGGCCAGACGCACTGCAAGCTGCCAAACGTAGACATCCGAATGGGTGCGTATGCTTTTGTCAGATGAGTTGAGGAAATACTCAGAGGCATTTCAAAAATAGAAGAGCTCATAGAAGAGAACATTTTTTAAAATTATTTACTCGAAATATAATCAACAATGAAAATAACATTTAAAATAGTTACTCATTTTATTTCAGCTTGCCAAGGCAGCATTACTCAAGTTAAAAGTAAAATTACTAAAACTTATTAAACAACAACTTTATAGACATATTTATATGTCTGCAAAAAAAATAAAAATAAAAATGACAGAAACAAACAATTTCTTAAAATGTTAAAGGGGACCTATTGTGCCCATTTTTACAAGATGTAATATAAGTCTCAGGGGTACCCAGAATGTGTCTATGAAGTGTCAACTCAAAATACTCCCCAGATATTTTATTATACCACGGTTAGGCAAGAGCAGGTCGGTCCCGGAGAGCCATTATTCTGCAGAGTTTAGCTCCAACCCTAATCAAACGCACTAGAACCAGCAATGTCTTCAGGATTACTATACAGGCACACCTTTTTCAGGGTTGGAGCTAAACACTGCAGTGGCTCTCCAAGACCGATGTTGCCTACCCATGTGTTATATGTTGACTTAGGCTATGTTTACACGGAAACGAATCTGAAGAGAAAACGCAAAAGTGGCGTTGCGTTGTCACTTTTTATTCTGCGTATAGACAAGCGTTTTGCATGGGTGGGAAATCCGCATGCATTTGATGACGCAAAAGTGTGTGAAATTCAATGTAGTATGCACTCCAGGCGGCTAGGAGTGCATACTACAACAACACCAAGTCCGTGCGCCTGCGTACAACCTTCACTGTCAAGCAGACTTTCGCGTTTTTACCCTTTACACAGGAACGCGGCGGTGGAGCGTTTTTAAGATTTCCACTCTGGAGGGTGGTTTCACTTTTTTGCGTTTTTAAGCCCCAAAGACGCCGTCGCCATGTAAACGAAAGGCACATCCGATCAAATATTTTTACGTTATCCCCCACGAGCGTTCTCGTGTAAACAGGACCTTAGACTTCCTTTATTAATCCCAGATGGGAATACTTTGAGTGGAAGGAAAAACATGCTGTTTTCATGCATGCATCTTTAAATGCAAATGAGCTGCTGCTCCCCACTCTGGAGGGCGGAGCCTGTTCGTGCATCCAAATGAAAACATCTGTTTGGTTTTAATTATCTAGTGATTTATATCATGCAATTCTAAATATTTCCCGCAATTGTGACTTAATATTCAACGCGTTCTCATCCCAAAGCGCCATATACGACGCTTTTGCAAAAGCGTAAATATCCAACGCACATGGCACCCTTTAACGTCTAATGAGATGCTTCGGTTATGGTTAAGTTTAGGTATGGTGTAGGGTAAGGGTTAGACCACTAGGGGGTGCCTTCTGCCCAAATATATCTGCGTCTCATTTGACGTTAAAGGGTGCCATGTGCGTTGGATATTTACGCTTTTGCAAAAGCGTCCTATATGGCGCTTTGGGATAAGAACGGGCTCTAATATTACGCAATTCTGACTTTATAACCCACAATTGCAAGTTTATATCAAGCAATTCTGAATTTAGAACTCACAATTGCGATTTTTTTTTTATCACACAATTGTGAGATGCAAACTTGCAATTGCGAGAAAAAAAAGTCAGAATTGTGAGATAAAAAGTTGCAATTACCCTATTATTTTTTATTCTGTGGTGGAAAAAAGCTTCCATACATACATTATCAGTCTAAACTTCTGATATGGCACACATCCAAAGCATGCACACAGAAAGCTGGAGGTCATTTAAAATGTAAAATACACACATGGTTATGTCAAAAACACAAAGTTCACAAATCTGTAGGCCTATAAGCAGCGTAAAATCACTCACTGATCTTGATTGAATTACTTTAGTAGCTTTAATAATAATTCATCTCTTACTTGAATGTTGCTGTTAAATGCTCTGGCAAGAAGAACATGGTGGACTGTGTACAGCTCACTAGGGGGAGGAGCTAAGCTAATAGGGAAGTGGGCATAGCTTGTTCCAATCTGACATCACATTATAACACATTCCTGAATGGCTCATTTTGAGACACTGTGAATTTGAATTACTACAATTATTCACACCCTTCGAAAATTCAAGTGAAAACAGAAAATATAATTTAAAAAAAATAAAAAAAACAACTAATAGCAAATCAATGATGCTAAAATAACATTGGCTTGAACCGGATTGACCAACTCTGACATCTACTGTGGGCAATAGAGGACTTTTACTCAGGCTCGCCTTGTTTGTTTAGTTTTAAAATCATGTGATACTGGCCTTACGTGTGTCAACAGACTGTCATATAAATAAAAAAGAAAGCTCAAATCATCCAGCTTCGTGAGGAAATGTGTGCTATCATTTATTCAAATCATTAGACTAACAAGTTCAAATTTTCAATAAAGATAGCTGGAAGAAATTTTCCGTATTGAATTTTCACAGTTGTTAAATTGCGCGTTTCATTGTTTTTCTGCATTAAAGAAAACGTCTGTAAACTTAAGTTCCCGGTAGAAATTTACCAGTGGGCCTACTAGTTTCTTTAAAAATATAAAATGTTGTTTCATGGATTATTTCATTGCATTTTGATTTCTGCAATTGTTCAAAGAAAAAGGCAAAACATCCCACAGCAGCTTCTATCTATTTCAAGGCAAAACACTTAATGGATGAAGGAACGAAGGAAAAAATACTCTTGGCTGCATCTGTGTCGTAATCCATCTTTGTACCTTCCCAGTTGCTAATATAAACCAGCTCTAAGAGCATCCTATGGGAGCATTCCCAGGGAATGATATCATCCCTCCCTGACAGGCAGCATGCTGAACAGATAAATAATGTGTTTACTCACACTCACAGGGCTCAATTGTGCAAAAGACAAGAAAGATTTGGTTCTTGTTAGAAAAGTAGCATCTGTAAGTTAAAGAAACACACACAAACACACTGCAGTATTGCTGCATGGGCCACGCGTTCACACAGATGTACTGAGAGTGTTATAGCAGGTGCGAGAGTGTCTGTGTGTTTAAGGCGATCCCAAAGACACAGACAGATTTGAGGTCATAACATCATGCATAATAATTTACTATTGGCCAGGGTTTTCACTCCGCTCACTGCGCTCAGAATTGTATAGACAACCAGGAAGTTATATATAAATATTAAACACTACCCTTCAAAAGTTCAGGGACAGAAAGAATGTATACTTTTATTCAGCAGGGACAAATGAAATGGTTCAAAAGTGATAAACAATAAAGATATTTATGATGTAAAAATATGCTTACAACATTGAAAATAATAAGAAATGTTTCATGAGCAGCAAATCCTCATATTAGACTGATTTATGAAGGATAATTAATGTGACACTGAAGACAGGAGTAAAGTATTTCTGAATGATAAATGCAGACTTGGTGAGCATAAGAGACTTCTTCACAGAAAACATTAAAAAGCTTATACTGACCCCAAACTGTTAGTGCAGTGTTTAAAAATACTACATGCTGAAAGTGGTGTTCGTGTAGGAGGGCAGAGAGAGGCGGGTGTTCCTTTAGCAGGGCAGCCAAAGTACAATGTCTTCCTCTTGGCTCTCTCTTTCTCTGTCTCTTTCTCTCTCTCTCTCTCTCTCTCTCTCTCTCTCTCTCCCTCCCTCTCCCTCTCTTTAAGGTGGGGCTCATTTCCTCTGACACAGACACACACACACAGTCTCACAGTAGAAAACCATCATGTTCTCTATACAGCAGCTCAATGTTCACCGTCTCACAGCACAATGTTCACAAGCTTATGTTCACTGTCTGTCCAGAGGCCCCAAAAAGTATTTCAATACGCTTTATTAAATGTTCATTCATATATCATCCTAAATGTTCATATATCATTATATTACCTAATAAAATATAAAATCAGCTAAACAAGTCCTGTTCATTGGCTGACACATGGTAACCAGTTATACTTTGTAGCCTAAGTAATTTTTAAAGAAAGCACATATTTTGGGCAAAATATTCCATAAAAAAGATGTTTGTTGGGTGATATACTGTTTAAAATTAAGAGAAAGAAATATGCGTTTAACATGCACTGCTTAAAGTCACCATCAATATTTTTTTATGGAATATTGCAGTGCTTATATACGATTTATCTATGCACATCATTATTTATTCTTATTCTTATGCCCTTGTAATCTTTAATCAAAATAACTTCTCCATCTTGCAGTGACATCTCTTCTCTGATGATGTGTTTACCGGGTTTACAGGGCGGGACAACCTGTCACTCATACGAGATCCACCAATAGAAAACCACAACCATCAAATCAATTCCCAGTGGACAAAATCAAGTCCTGCTTTACATATTTTCTTGTTCCAGGAGCCATTTCACTTGTAAATGTCACAATATTGAAAATGGTTCTCACTGCAGAACATGAAATCCACGGGGAGGAGTCGGATCCAGATCCAGCTCCTCCCACCTTCCATATACCTAAACCTACCCAACTCCACCCCTCAGATCTGTATCCGACTCCGCCCCCTGGATCTCGTGTACAGCAGTGAGGTGCTGCTGCAATATTGAAGAAACGACAATGGCAAATTCCATTTCATGCTGACTTTAATATTTACCACACTGTATACTGCCAACTAGTTTTAAAATATACAGGTATGAAAAAGAATACATTGCATAACTAATGAATCAAGGTTTAGCTTGTTAGCATGACCCGAATGGTAATAACATTTTCCTCTGCTCTAGTGATTATTCACATGGCATCTAGTGTGCAGGTGATTAAAAAAAAAAAAAAAAAATTTATATGGTCCCATGAGCACATGAGCAAATATCCCACTCTAGGCTTTGAGAAGGTCCTGTGCCAGGTAAGCAAGTGAGAATGCCAACCGTCCGCTTTCTCCAAGTATTATAGACCTGCTTGAGTCATTTGGTACAGCAAATGTACATACTGTGCAAAAAGAAAGAGTATTACAGTTTTGTGCTATTCTGAACATAGCAAGTGTGTCTTTCTAAGTGAAACTGAATGTGATGTGTTACAGTTGATGATCACCAGGTGGCAGAAACTAACTGTGAAACCAGACGTGATCTACGTCAGATGTACAGATAATACTGCTGTCTACCAGTAGATGGCGTCACTGACCATCAAGGTGAACCTGATTTTACCAAGTACAACATGTTCCTGGATCAACATCTTTGTTGATTCTGGAACAACATTCCAATCAACCAATCAGATTTAAAGGGACACGTTTACAGTTTTTTTCAAGTTTAGGCTTACAACCAGGGTTAGGTACTTCTACATCAGTGTTATACACCTATCACTTCCCTCAGATTTTAGGGATAACTTATGGGGGTATAGATAGGGATAGGGATAAGGATTTTTTGACAAGAATGTTGTTCCATCAACAAAATATATTAATCCAGGAGCATGTCTTGTCAAAATCAACCGTTGTGAATCAACAAATGAGATAATGGCGTAAACCACAGTAAATATCTATAAACCACTGTAATGATAAAAGGATTTTTTTTTAAACGGGACACTACAATTGTGTTTTTTTTATTTGTTTTTTTCTTTTCACTATTATAATTAATTATTTTAGTAGTTGTAGTATTAATAGTAGCAGTAGTATAGCCTTCAAATTAACCTTTGAATATAATACAACTTCTGCACAGACAAGAAGCAGAATAATTACTATGACTAGATTGAATCAGAAAATGACAATTAAAAAAAATATTTAAGCTTCAAATCAAAGCAACTCTTGTTAATGTCACTTGATATTGCTTGGAGTGTCAAAGCTTTTATTTAATTGAAATTGTTTTATTTTATTTCATTTTTTTTATAGTTTGTTTAAATTTTTAGACAGTTTATACATTCTTCATCTTAGTTAAACATATACTCCATAACTTCACATATCCATAGCCAAGCTGATATGAAGTTTGTCCGCCAGAAAAACTAGAGAAGTACTATTTTAACATATTAATATAGTGTTTTACTTTTGTCTATTTGTGGAGTCTTCCCAGGCCTGTGTATTTGCACATGGGATTCCTGTTTATCCAGTCAGAAATACACTGCACACAGACTCTCTATTCAGGCAAGGCGTGTGTGGGTGAGTGCGTGCACGTGGGTGAGTGCGTGCACGTGTGTGTGTGTGTGTACTGAGAGACCTTCTGTGCTATAGGACTGGGGTTAATTAAGGTAAATTACCCTAGCACTTCATTTAACACAAACCCACTATGTCCAGCAAAGCTACTAACATAAACACACTCGGACAGAGAACTCCTTCATACTGTATCTACAAACTCGGCATACTGCAGATCTGGACACTGAAAGGCTATAAAAGTGAAACCCAGATGTAAGGTACATGCACGGAAATGATTTGGTAAATTTGCTATTCGTGAAAGACAATGCTTGCAAAGCAGCAAAACAATAGTGTTGACTTGAAGACTTTGGTTTGTGGCATTGTGCATATTTTGTTCTGTCAACTGCGCACAACTCACAAATCAAAACAGTTTAAAAAAATTATAAAATGTTAAAATATGAGACAAAACCAGTCACAATTCACTATGCAAATAGATGTAAAAAAAAAAAAAACATTGCAATGTCATTGCTGTCAGTTCACATAGATTTTCACTTACAACAATTATAAAAAAAATAAATAAATAAATAAAAAAAACAGTAATATGCTAATGTTTGAAAACTAATTAAATGGAGACTCTCACCTCAGAATTTGTCTCCTAAAAAAAGTAATCTGAACGTCTCGGTTACACTTTATTTTAAGGTGTCCTTGTTACAATGTAATTTGTTCTGAGTTATATTATTTTGCTCTCACTATAGTGTTAGGGTAATGATTATGGTTTGCTTTAGGGTTAGTTGCTTGTAATTATGTACAATTTGCAGTTGTAGTAAGTACTTGTAACATTTGTAACAAATACACCATAAATCTCAACAATGCCAAAACGGTTCTTATATTTGCAAAGACACTAAAGTCTGCAATCAATTCCAAAATAATCAAACAAGAGCAAATATACAAATATACTTTTGTCAATTAATGATAGATTAATATGAATTTATTTCTAAGTCTCCTACAGGGAATTTTAGAAAACCATTTGAGACAAACCTGATACCTAAATGAAACATGACAGAGAACTCCATTAGGATTCCTGAGCTATTAAAGAGCGACCTCGGGGCAATAAGATATTCCTCTGAGTGATGCTCTCATAATAACTGCAGCAGTGATCATATTTATAGCATTACTGTAAGCTGCCACCACAGTCTCACTTTTCTTACAGACGCAACAAATTCATGATCAGAGTTTTGCATCTTTAGCCTGCAAATTAGGTCTGATATCATAAGCTTTGACAAAAATTACATTTAACACAGTATACAATACACTACAATACAATGTAAATGTTTTTTAAAAGAAGTCTCTTATGCTCACCAAGGCTGCATTTAATCAATCAAAAATTTAATATTATTATTACAATTAAAAAACACTGTTTTTATTTTAATATATTTGAACATTTAATTTATTTCTGCGATGCAAAGCTCAATTTTCAGCAACATTACTTGAGTCTTCAGTGTCACATTCCGAAATCATTCTAATATGCTGATTTGCCAAAACATTTCAAGAAACCTTTTTTGTTAGTATTACTGAAATCAGTAGGGCTCTTGCTGTTTATGTGGAAACCGTGATAGTGATACAGTGTCTTTTCAGGATTCTTTGATAAAGTTTAAAAGAATAAATATATATTTTTTATAAATATATACTGTAAAAAATAACGGTACGGTAAAAACAGCAGCTGTGGTAGCCAGAACTTTACCGTTAAAAATACGGTAGGAACATTAATGGTTTTACAGACTTAGCTTAAAATTTACAATAATAAACCGTATTCCATTTTCTGATAAACTGTTGATTTACCAACCATCTGACAAATTGATATCTGTTTTGTACTATTGTAATACACTGACAACCAACAATCATCACAGCAGTGATGAGTCACATAATCAAAATCAAAACTAGTCTTCCATAAGAGGGTTAATAATTACTTAAAGAAGCTGCAGAGTGTCATTCTCACAAACATTTAACACCATGGTAACACATATGAAATAACAAAATGCAATAAACATTAATTCAACAACATTAAATGTAACGTAAAACCCTAATGTACATGACTAATTAGAAAAAAAAACTATGAAAGAAAAAAATAACTATGGTTCATTGTAGTTTTCTTGTTTTTTTTTTCTAATAAAACTACAAGGAACCATAGTTCAACAAAAATACATAAAATGTGAAGTGTCACAAAGGGAATTGTGGGAAAGTCACTTCACAGTTTTTCACTGTAAATTAAACAATGGGTTGTTATTTTTCACTTTTAAAAACTGTAAATGTAACGGTATTTTGCAGTAAAATTATATCACAGTTATATATCATATATATTACGGAAACTTTCTGTTACCAATAAACAGTTTTGCACTGTAGCATTTTTAAAGTCTTTTACTGTTAAAAATATGATTATTTTACAGTGTAAGCACTCGCATCGCTTCATAAAACTGAGGTTGAACCACTAGAGTCCTAGATTACTTTTCTACTACCTTCTACTATTCTTTACTATCTTCCCAAGGCTTGAAAGTGGTACAGTAATTGCATAGACTGTCAACGGGGCGACAGAAAGCTCTCAGATTTCATTCAAAAGATCTTCATTTGTGTTCTGAAGATGAAAGAACATCTTACAGGTTTGAATTGACATGAGGGTAAGCAATTAATGCAGATTTTTCATTTTTGGGTGAACTTTCCCTTTAAGGTGCTTTTGTCCAATTCCACCATGAAAGACAGCAGCATGAACATCTTCAAAACCTCAGTCATGCGGGTTTATTAAAATGACACCAGTAAATGTGAACAGAAATGCATCTTTTTAAGTATAAACCCAGTTATAAACTAATTATGAGAATGCATCGATTCAGTCAGAGAGAATCATCTTCTCATGCATCTGTGGTGGCCAGTATAAAAAAGGCTTGCGCACAGACTAGGTGTAGGGTCACTTTCAGATGGAGAAAGTCTCCCTCTCTCTCTCACTTTCCAAACTGTCAGACAGGAAGAGGGTTGTGATTTGGTGGCCGGTTGTATGAGACGCCACTTGTGTTCAGCTGGCCGCTGGAAAGGGAGGGTAGGCGGCAGTTACAAATGCTCCTCTTAACCCACTGACAGCCTCTGGCACTACTCGAAGTGAGAGAGAGCGAGGAGAGAGAGAGAGACATTTCTGAGTATAGAGGGGGAACTTGTTCAGCGGTGGACTTTTATCATGCTGAACTGACCGGCGTCTTCCCCTCTGGAATACTCTACAAAACAGACGAGACTCGCAACACACGGATCATTTCACTGCAAGAAACCAAAATGCTCAGCTTTGGTGAGTGTTTGTTTGATCCCTCTTCAATGGAAACTTACATGCGACGTTTAGCCACACCTGATTCAGTGCTCGGAAACAGATGTTAGGGCAGTGTGATTGGCATCAAACTAACACATGCAGGACAAAATTGCATTGCATGCAAGGACAGAGCCACAAAAATGTGGCGAATCACAGAGCTTGTACGTTCAATACTTTACTGAACCCCAGACGCTAATGTTTGCCTTAATTAGATCGGATGGAGACAGATCCATCAACGGGCTCCCAGCTAAACCATGCAATCTGCCCAATGCATCAGTGGAAGAACAACATGCGCTGATTCATATTGCAGTTCTGAGACTAACCTACAATTTATTACCATTACAAAAAAGTTGAATGTTGTGTCTCAGGATAATTGAATGCAGGGTTTGCTTGGATGGCTTTTAGTCATTGCATAATATGGAAATGGTTTGATTAGAAAAGGCTCTGCTTGCTAGAATTTGACAAATGCTTTTGATTAAATGGGGAACTGTTTACGTAAACAGTGACAAAGGTGTTTAAGGGAGAGGGGTAATAAACCAGAGAAACACACAAACTGAAATCTGTAATCTAGATTAGTTAAACTTATTTCAGTTTGTTTGCAATAATTAGGCACCCTAGCAACCACACATCAACTCGAAACATTTTAACATTGTAGCAGCAAGTTTGCATCGGCAAACGCAGCTCAATTTCCTTAATGTGTCTCATTTTGGATTCAACATACTTCAACAAAGAGATAACAGTCGCATTATGATTCGTGCATTATTCTGCTCTCGTTCTGTTTAATTGAAGTCCGTCTGATCATCAGGGAGGACAGGAACAAACGCATCTTCAAAAAGTCTTTGTGGTAATCTATTTATTGAAATGCTATTTCTGTCAAGTCATCCTTTACAAACACAGTCATGAACCAGTGTTTCTTTTGGTCTATTTTTCTTTTAGAACGTTTTCAAGCTAAACAGTATGACGGTTCTGCACCATTACATCAATGTTTGAGTCAACATTTCAAGTGGGAAACAGTTTTATACTGTGCCACTGAAATAACTGCAAATTAGATTCTGCACACAGTTGGAAAATATCATTGTAAATGACATAAAAATAGAGTGAATATGTCATTCAACCATTTTACCCCCATTTTAGAGTTTAGTTTTTCAATCACGGTGTTTCAGCACAACATTAGATTAGACACACTGCAAAACACACTTATTCTGGGAGATAAATCAAACAGCACAGCTCGAAACTAATCAAACACAACTTTATAAAACATAATTATGAAGCTTGCAAAAGATACATTTTTACTAGGCTTAAAATGTTGGCAAAAGTTTTAAAAAAGAGTCCCAGACATCTAAAGCAAAGTGCTAGACTATTGCCAGAGAGCTGATCCTATTGCAAAAGATGTTGGCAGATATGCTACTTTTGCTCCAGTCTAAAGCAGGCAAACACAATGCTTACACAGACTTCACAGTGATCCATCCAGATGTCTATTAAGAGAAGCAAAATTAACTTCACAAACATACTGCCTTGCACTATACTGCCTATATACACAAGTGACTTATTTGAATGCTCTACAAAGGCAGTAGCCCAACTCACAACTGATTTCAATATAGCATGCTTCTAAGCAAATGACTCATAAGTTCAATAACAATAAGCAAAACACAAAGATTTGGTAAGATTTCAAATCATACGGTTACATAACATACATAACTATTTTTATTTCATCCTTTTTTTCCTCTCACTCACTTCATTGGCCATCTTGAATGATTTTTTTCCCACTGAGTTTGTTGTAAGATTGCCTTCTCCACAATGGATACATGCTAATAGAACACAGCAGTGTGACTTACAGTATGTTTGTAGGCCAACCTGCAAGTTACCATCACCCTACTCTCAGCCTCAGACTTCACAACCATGATGCATATGCATGGCACAAAAAAAATTGGAAACACTTCAGGAGTTTTGAAGTCTTCATCTGATTGGTTGAATTCTACAGGACTTCTGGGAGACGTGTGTGTTGCGTACTTTAACGGTCCGTCTGGAAACAAAGATGCAGTGAGGCCAAACCCCCCCATGGAAGAAGAACACCGTCATACAACTGTGAAAAGGAGTGCTTATCAGGATTAACTAAACGCTGCATGTAAAGTTCGCTGCATTAAAATACGTCCAAGAGTTTTACACACCAGTCTGTTATTGTAGGGATATTTGTTACATTTTCACGACCCTAAACATGACATGGAACAAAACAAACTGCGATTGGTTGTGTTGCATGTCGGTCAGACGGCATCCTTGGCCAATGAAAGCTGTTATGGAGTCTAGACATTCTGCCATCAGTCTGAAGGTCTGGCTATGCGTGACTGCATCACCCTGGTTCACTTTTGGTTTTGTGACCAACAAATAACACATTTTATTAATCATGATCATCTTAATGAAGCTTTTATTAATTATAAAGCCTATAAACACCTTCGTCAGAAGTAAAAAAGCTAAATTAAGTCTGCAAAGTCATTCCAATACCTCAAGGTTTTTGCATCTGACTACTTGTCTAAATACATGATGTATTTCTGGAGTTTGGCCAAAGTGTTCAAGTGAAGACTAGTGCAAGTTTTTTTTTTTTAATTTTGTTTACTCAGTGGAACACACTTATACAGTACACTGATGGATCGTGGTGCTTAAATTTCAAACGTTTTACAAAATACATATAATCTCTGGAGTCTATACCAATAAAATGTGCAACACTTTATGACCAAATTATATGTAACATCTAATTAATTTAACTTACACGGGAAAGTTTTCCTAGACATGACACACAATCGTGGCACGTAAGTTCCTGAACGTAATGAACGAGGGGATACGCTCAAAAACTGCTCCAAAGTGGTATTAAAGTTAGTATGGATCAGTGTGTGTTAAATATACTGTGCTTTGCCATTTTTCAGACCAGGGGCGGTCACTTACTTCCTTTCATGAGCACATGCTCTCAAGTGGCCAAGACTGCAAGGCTGTTAAAGTGGATTAGTGAGATAAGTTTACCTGTTGGTGTGGTGACACTTAATGTCCTCGACAACCTCTTTATAGTCCCATTTAGCCACTTGTTAGAAACAGCCTTCAAGACAAATAAAAGCTTTTAAAAAAAATCACAAAGGGGTATTACTGATGTGTTTTATGTGGAATAATATCTATAACATGTGTTAACCACAGTGCTTGTATTCAGGCATTTAACCAAAAAATAGCCATTAACTTGGGATGTTGGAAGTGATGGTGCCAAAATGCTAACTTGTTTCCAGATTTTTGCCTCCAAAAATACACCATCCGTGCAGCACTCAATGCTGCCATACCTCCACACGTAGGCCAATAGTATCACTAACGTTACACTGAATCCAAAAGCAATCTTTAGCTTCTGTTATACCTCCATACTGACAGGGCATTGATGTATTTGGATCATAGAGAGAACGTGGTCTGAATAGGTACATTACTAGAAAATAAACGAGTAAAGGCAACATCTTGTTAAAAAAAAAAAAAAAAAAAATCAGTAACGTACGTTATGGCCGATCGCAAACGGTCGAGGCGTCGAGCAAATTCAAAAAATCGATTGACGTTGACTCAAATAGGCCTACTGTAGGCTATACTCCTAATATTCATGTTCATGTTCATAAACAAGGTTAACTAACTCTAAAACACACGTAGCATTATCTAGAATATTGATTAAAACAAATTTCCAAGTTCAACCTACCTTTCAAACAGTTCAAGACGCCGTGTGTCGTGACGTCAGAAAAAAACGTCTGACGCATGTTATCAAGTTCCCCAGTGGTGGAAAATAAAGCTGACCAAAAATCAACGTTGATTCAATGTTTGTCTTTTTCAACAGTGAAAATAATTGAAATATCAACATTGATCCAATGTTATTAAAGATTGAATTTTCAACCTCAACCAAAATGATGATTCTGATGGAATTTCAACATTGAAATGTCACATTGCTATCTGGGGATAATTTTGCAGGTTAAATTTTGTTCACTCGTGTGTTCATTTAAGTAAGATGTATATAGGCTACTGATTTAATCAGCTGGTTTTAAACTGGAAATTTTTATTTTAAATTGGTATATTTGAGCACCTAACCCAAGCCCTACTTGACATCATTTTTAACAGTTGTACTTCAATCAGTTACTTTACCTGTTCGGTGTTCTATATTGAGAAATGTTTAGGTTCAGGTGCTCAAAAATATTTTACATAATGTAACTAAGACGATACAATTCCAACGACTTGGCGGCAGGATAATTTTAAGTAGCCATATGATTTACTTTGTATATTTACGCTAAATATTTGTTCTCACTCAATACAATGTATTTCAGTCTGCGTCGGTAAAAATACACTTTTCTTCGCGACGCGAAGTAGGCTACGGGTTGTGAAAAATCATTCCGCCTACCTTTATGAACATTACATCAGGAGCACGGCCATAACTGCTGTCTGTAGGCTGCTCAACAGAAAGTCACGATTCATTGCGTCAGGATCCATGCTGGTAACAAAAGCCTGGACAAGGGTCTCTCCGTAGACTAATTTCCCTATCAAACTTCAACAGCACCACAACATTAGAAAACTTTCTGGATGCTGGAGCCATTTAGTAGGCTATTTGAAGTTGGGACTAACCTGTGCCAGAGAAAACAATGGAGCTGCTGGGTAATGTAGTGTTTAAAAGCCAAGAGTGGGAGCTACTATCATAAAGTTTCATTTGTGGAGGTCATAATGTTTCTAGACTTCAAAGGAAGGAAATATTTTAATTCTCACATGAGCAATCTGAGTAGCCTAAGACTGAAGGTAATGTCTTTCCATATAAGTGATTCATGCAAAAGTGATTTGGATTAAATGTCAAGTAAATTTGTGATGGGTGAAGGAGAGAATGTGCATGACAATTTATTAGTCTCACAATATGGTTGAAGGGATAGTTCACCCAAAAATGAAAAATTACTCACCCTCATTGCGTTCCAACCCATTCACATTAGGCCAACATTTGCTGTGGAATACAGAAGAAATTTTGAAGAATCTTGTGTTGAGAGAAACAGACCAAATTTTAAGTCTTTGACAAGTAAGATAGCTAGGCTACTAAACCTGAATGTCCAGCTATATCAAAAAATGATTTTTTTAAACAGTAAAATGGTACAATATTTTAGAAAACATAAAGTGTGTCTCTATGTTGTTGTTTCTCAGTGGCACAATAGCATTGTACAGTATAAGGCGATACTGCTCGATTGTTAAAGCATTGAATTTTATATCTATAACATTAAGACATACGTGAAATATTTTTTGCATATTCTATCTTTACTGCCCCTTTCATTTCTAAACACTGTGATGTAAATAAAAACAGCAATATTAGCAAACAACTTTTGGCTCCAATCCACTGGTTTTAAAAAGGTCCCAGACCACAAGCCTTCAATAGGCCTATGACAAAGAGAAATATGAATATCTGAGAGATCATGAAACTTTGCACAGGAAATCTTCTCTTTGTGGCACAGTAATGCCCACTATCACCACCAGGTGACTATGACATCATTCTCACCAAGCGCTTTATCCAGAAAGTACATTGCGATTTAGACGCTAGCAGTCACAGTATATTCCCACATGTCAGCGTGAATATGAGCTCATCTCACATGACTCCTAATGTATGTGCAGGGGGTCATTTATAATGCATGACAGATCCCGTCATGCCTGTAAGGAAAGAAAACAACAAAAACCATTAGGTTTAGACCCCTCACTATTTTACTGATTATAATAATGCTTATATTTGTATAGTGAGATTTGCATACATGGATGAAATGCAATTATTACTGGGGGAATACAGTCACCCTTCAATTACAGCATATTTAATTTTGGATTAATAAAATGAAAGACCATCATTATCCATACATTACAGTTTTTCTTCTTCATAATGGATTTTACTTATTATTTTGTATCTTATATTTATTAATTCCTTAGCACCTTCCATAAATTTTTTTATAGGATACTGTATCAAACCCTTTCCTTGTCATTACTTGTTTTGTTTACAATGCTTTGTTGATATTGTACATTGAATTGATTTATGTAATCAGATTGTATTTTAAAATTGGATTGATAAACTTGACAGTTTCACATTTAAATGATGTAATGAATTCAAAATGTCCAAAATGAACTATCCCTTTAAATCTGTGCAATCCATTTCATTTGTGCGTTTCCTTCATTTTGAAGGCATACAGTAAAAAAATTCCCTCTCACGGTCATGGGGCAATACTTTCTCTTTTTCCCCCCTCCCGTCATGGAGCCGAGAAGAAAAGCGCTCTTATCTGTGCCTGTAGCTCTCTATGATTTCTGAGAACACTTAGGGCACAGAAGGATGGTAGAACGGACTCCTAACTGAATTTTCTAATTGCTCTCCTCTGCAGAGCGGCCCCCTCCATTAGCAGTGATGCATCCTGGGAGAGAACCTCCCTCTGTGGCCATCCTGCCTCTGAGAAACACCCACCACCAGCAACTGCACCACAGGAGGAGAACCAAGAGGATGGAGAGGGGGAAACCGGGACTGCGCTCCAAGAAACTGGCCATCCTGTCACGGTCGCTCATCATCTGTAGCTCCAGCACCAATGAGGACGCCTCCGGCCCAGAAGAGAGGTACTGTGAGGCCTGGGACACTGGACTGGAGGAGGGATACCACAGGGACCCGCTGGAAGGGCCAATGGGAAGTTCGGAAAAGTGCATCACGAGGAGCATCAGTGTCCAGGCGTCTCAGAGGGGACAAGAGGGCCCCAAAAGGACTATTAGGAGGTCCTTCTCCATCAAGGTATGTATTGCTGATGACATCACAGCAGCTGGGCTTTCCTATTGGTTACATCAGATGACATGTGATGTGATTTTCACATGCAGGTAGAATAGACCTTAATCAGGGTAGCGCCATATTTAATGAAAAGTACAGAAGTAGTGTGGTTAGTGGATTGGACTGTTGTTAGTATGTTCATATGAAGAAAGTCTTTATTGTCTATAGCCTCATTTTCATCCGAGTTAAATTCAATATGACGTCTAACCTGACTAAGGTCTATTAACTTTTGTCTCATTTAGGAAGAACTTAAATCATTTAAGTTTCTATCGCTATTTTCTGAACTTAAACCCACTGTAAAAAAAATATATATATATTTTCATGATTTGTAATCACAACATTTCTTTCTTTTGTCAAATCAACTTAAATAATTTATGTAGTTCAGATAACATAATATTTTGAGTTTCTAATGGTTAAATCAATCTCCTTCGTTGTATGAACTCAATTTTTCCATTTCAATGAACTTAAAATTTTAAGGCAACCAGGTTACTTAATTTTTTAAGTTAAACCAACAATATTTTTTTTTACAGTGTCTTTTTCTAATTGGACTAATTAACGATTTTCCAGAAACTTTAGAAAGAGCTTTTCAAAAGATGAATCTGCATAATGCATAGCTTTTCTGTCATGTTTAATGTATTCTGCCGTTTACTAAATATAAGTGGTAAAACATTTTTTTTACTCAATTTTGTATTATTTTGTATTGAGGGAAAAATATGCGTTCACCGGGCGGTCTCTAAAGTGTTAACACTGTTATTTTTGCCGTTTATTAATCTGAAGCTGCTTTGAGACAATCTGCAAATGTGACTTGACTAAAACAAAAACAAAATGGGTATTGTTAAGAAAATGACTATGGATAAAAATGCACAGCACAATAATTTCACTGCGATAATATCTTTCATAAGCCTGTCACTTATAGACCTTTTAGAGACTGTCTCATTATGATGATATCTGAGAACGTCAGAGTATTTCTCAAAAGTTTTCCAATGTTAATTCTGGCTTGCCTGGCTGGGATCACAGGGATCTCTCTTGGAAATGAATCATTATCACATGGCTGGTGTGATGGGAGATTCTGTGGTTCTGCCCAACTCATTACTCCTGCACAAAAGAGAGCTTGTTGTGATACAGAGAGACACAGAACGCAGAGCTCATACAGCTCACATAGGACATTCTCACATTCTTGTGAAGTCTTAAAGCATAACATACTGATAAATCACTCTGTGACCTTTGCACAACATATAAAAAGTGTTGTAACAACATTTACTTTGTAATGGCACTGCTGGGACTTTATGAATAGGAGATAGACTATGTTCAGAAGGGATTGCTATAGCCAGACGTTTGACTTGTGGCTCAAATGCTGATGCACTTTGTAACTTATTCTGACCAAGAAGGAAAAAAAAAATTGAAAAAAAACATTGTCAATTTTGGTGTCAGATCAATCTGAAATAGATGATGCCAAAATAATAATACTGCAGAAAATAAATATCATTCAGAGTATGGTGTGAGTAAGTTGCACACAAATTGTAGCACTTTACAATAAGGTTCCATTAGTTAACATGAACTTAATAAGTTGTATTTATTCATTTAGCTGACGCTTTTCTCCAAAGCGACTTACAATTGCTATATATATATGTCAGAGGTCACACACCTCTGGAGCAACTGGGGTTAAGTGTCTTGCTCAGGGACACATTGGTGTCGCACAGTGGATTCGAGCCCGGATCTCTCACACCAAAGGCATGTGTCTTATCCACTGTGCCATCACCACCCCTTGTTGTATCTGTTTATTGTTTAATATGGACCCAAGCCTATATGATCTAACAATTAACAGTTGTAATTAATACAGCAAACATTACTACTGTAACAAATGTATTGTGCATTGTTAGGTAATATTAGTTAATGCATTCATTTGCACTAACTAAAGGGACCCTATTGTAAAGTGTTATCCACAAAATGTATGATGAACCGCTAACCAAACCAATCTCTTGTTACCTTAAATTATATGTTTATCTCCGTAAAGCTGCTTTGAAACAATCTACATTGTTAAAAGCACTATATAAATGAGAATAACTTGACTTGACATGATACTCAGTTGTAAGTCCACAATGCAATATTCTTCACACTAAAAATGAAAGGTCAAGTCAGCCATAATGCATTGTGGGATACAATGTTTCATAACTTTATTTCACACTCTTGAAAATGCTGGGTTGTTTTAACCCAATTTTGGGTCAAATACGCACAAACCCTTGATGCACAAACCCTTGATATCTTGATGCTTATTGTCACTTATTCCATATTCTTAGTTCTGAGTAGCTGCAGATCACGATAGGCTCTCAGGCCACAAACTGTTAAAGCCTGTATCTGCCAAAGCACCAAAAAAAAAAAAAACGTTGGGTTAAAAATGTAATTAAAAAATTAACCCAATGGCTAGGTTTGTACATATTTGACCCAAAATTGGGTTAAAACAACCCAGCATTTTTTAGAGTGCATGCAAACCGAGCATTCAGTGCACAGTAGGGTAGTTTGGTATTCCAACCTGAATGAATCTACGGCTGAAAAGACGGCCTTTTTGGAAAGTTTGTTAAAATTAAAATTACAAGCACTTGACAATTTCGGTTTCCTGAGCCTAACACTCATCTAGTTAATTGTGAAGGCTCTCTACAGAGGGGCCCAGTAAAGGTCACTGATGTGGTTCATGGTCTAATAAAGCACAGCTATTATGGTTACATTAACTTCAGCTGTCAAACCATGGATTTTTTTTTTTTTTTTTTTTGGTTGTTAACAGACTTTTTATTTGAAGAAATAGTAGTGCCTTTGTCTGACTGTTCTGATGGTTCCTCTGGAACAGGAAAGCAGTTTTTGGAGAATGTGTGTCGCCACACGTGAGGAGGGTCTACAAGTGGGTGATAACAAACTTCAGGCCAACGACAATGGGGCTACTGTTGGCCAGGATTTACACAGGTAATAATCAGCTCATTTCAACAGTTTTATGTTGTTCAAACACAGGCCTCAACAATAAAGATCTTTCTGCTGGTCAAAATGGACCAGTATTTCAGAGTTTCACTAACCTTGAGACAAAAATGACACATTTTGCAATTTTTGGTAACATGTTGCTAAGATTTACAGTACTTTCAGATGTAATAATAATTCAATAATGATAATGATTTGTTAAATTGTATATTAAAGCTTATTTACGAGCAATATTTACAACGGATATAATAAATATTTATTATTAAAATGTACATTAAAAGTTAAATTTAAGGGTTCACCATTTAATGAAACCCCACAAAGCATGCATACATTTATAAATAAAGTGTAAATTAAATAAACATAATTCATTAAATAAAATTCATTATTAAAATTGTAATAAAATAATAAGTATTTATTATTGGAATATAATTATATAATTTTATAATAATAATAATAATAATAATAATATTTTTATAATAAAAAATGTACAAAAAAGGGCCCCTGTTCATACTGTCAAGCTCTAGCAAATAATAATAATAATTGTTTTTATTATCAAAGTATTGAAATTACTTTCAACTATTAAATACTATTAAATAACTATTAAATAACATAAGCATAATTCATTAAACTAACATTTATTATTAAAATTATATTTATTATTAAAAATTTAAATGTTATTAATTAAGTAAAACAATAATAATTATTAATTAATTAAATTATTAAATGGAATCATTAAATCAATTAAGTATAATTCATTAGAATAATATTTATTATTAAAATAGTCTTTACAATTAAGTTTTTTTTTTAAATGAACAACAATAATAATATTGTATATATATATATATATATATATATAAACTAGCCCCAATCCATGTGTAATTACCTCTAACAAATAATAAACATCATCATTATTAATAGTATATTCAAAAACAGTCTATCAGTCCATCCTTATTGCTGCCCTTTAATCTATTGGCATATTCCCAAGAAAAATACATGCATGTAAACATACACCACACACACGTGACACAACTCTATGCATATTACAGTGAAAATGCAAGTGCCCTAATGCACATATTTTCTTTGTTGTCTCTAGGGACACTTATGTCTACTTTGGAGACAGGCTTGCCCCATTTAACGGACAGGTTATAAACGATCAAAGAAAACAGGAGCCTGATCCAGAGAGAAAGCCTGTGCTAAAGACTGTGTGCAGAACCACCAGTACTGAAGTAAGACTTTATTGTCCATTAGAAACATCAAAACATTCCTCTGATCTGATTAGAGGCCAGTTCTGTGGGTTGGGATAGATGAATGTCTATTCTAAGCTTTCTGAAAATGTCAGACGACCAGCCGAGATCCCAAATAACTCCACTCCTACAAACTCTGCTATGCTACTGACAGCGGGCGGACATTGCTATGCAAAAATCAGGAGCTTACTCCTCTCAACAAAACATCTATTGTTCTCGTTTGATTTTTCAAGCCAACAAAATGAGCATGCTGTTAAGTTGAGAATGGTTTGAATTAGCCATATAACAGCAATACTTAAACTAATCAGTGAACTTCAAACATTCGGGAAACCGTCTGCCTTGGAAAAATGAAGGAGCTCTTTTGAATTAAGCAGTCTGAAACATTTTTATTTTTTTAAAAAATCTGTACAAATGACCATTTTGCTAATGAGATTTAGGTTACGCTTAAGATAAACAGTCCTCAAAGAAACTATTTTTATGACATTTTCAGTAATTTATGAGAAAACTGGGTTCTTGGTGGTTGAAATCAAATGTTTGATATCTTGACCACTGCATTTCCAAAAGCTATTTGATTTGAGGTATAATTTAAATGTGTAGCACAACTGTTGTGAGATAAGTTACAACCAAAGTTTAATACTTAGGGACAGGAGTTTAATACTTAGGGACAGAAAGTCCACTTTAGACATTCTAGTAACTAGTTACTTAGTAACTTTGCAACTACATGTCAACTAACTCTCATGTGTTAGTATAAATAAGTTGAAATGTACTTGCAAAGTTACTTCTAGTCAGTGGAATGTCTGTTGGGGAGCATCAAAATAAAGTGATATTAAGATAGTCTACTAATAATGTACTAATGAGAGTTAGTTGACTTGTAACTAGAAAGTTACTAACTAGAAACTACAAAGTTACTTTGAGTTAGTAGAATGTCTAAAGTGGACCATTGAAATAAAGTGTTACCATCACATACCCTAAGTATAAGTAGAAGCAATAGTAATGTTTAACTTAGCAAACACCACACAACTAGCTAAGCACACTTGGTTCTTCTACCTCTCTGTGAGCAGATCTGAAATGCACAGGTCAAATGTGATTAAATAGACCTTAACCAACAGAATCCATTCAAGACACTGAGCAGATCCCAGATGCAGAAGAAACTAATTTGATTCAGGATGGGAGAAGAGACAGAATCTTACAGGGCTTTCGGTATGACCCATTCAGATTTGGAGGAGAATTGTTCCATGTTTTTCTGTTGTTTGTACTGCAGGGTTTCTCTCCATGTGAAACCAGAGCTCTGTCCACTAATGTCAATGAATCAGACCAGCTTGGCTACAGTTTCGGAGAAAAGGAGGTGATGGGAAACAACAATAACTTGAAGGTGGGAAGCAAACCCTGTTTTTCCCTTCAGATGGAAAATCCTCAAATTTAGAGTGTTTTGTGATGCCTCTTCAACTACATTAGGGTTATATATGTTGTGTTTTTTGTGGCATGGCTAAAATGGATATATTATGGATGCCAGTTTACAGTGAAAAAATATATAAGAAATAGTCATATTGTAATTTGCAGTTGTGCATACATACTCCCATAAGAAGCTTTAAAAATATGTCAAAAAATTCAAATGTCTTTCTAGCCCCAAACTTTTTAACGTCACCAGCCCTGATTCGAAGTGATTTGTAGAATCCTACATTTTTCTTGCAAACTAGCACTATGTTCATGTATGCAGATTATGCCAATTATTAAGGTGTCAGACGATGACAGCAAGAACTGCGATGATGAGGATCAGAGCTGTCAAGAGACGTCCTGCAAAAGATCTCGCTCCAACTCCACCAGTGAGACAACCCTGCATGAACACAAGATATTTCACATAATGCAAGAGTCATAACACTAGTCCGTATTTAGTTGTATAGTATAATTTGATCTTGCTAATGCCATTTTGGACCTCTGACTACACTCATGCAACACTGCACTGCAGATGAACGGCCCTTTTTCATTATATAACCTAATAAACTCTTGAGAACATCCAACAGAAGATGTTCTGAGCTCCTGAATGTAAACATATGATGTTCTCTTGCTTCCCAACAGTACACTGATCCATGCACATGCTTTTCACGTTGTCTAACTGTGCTCATTATCCAACACCGAAAGGACGTCTTATGTAACTTCACATGTCCACGTGCTTTTAGGCGTTCACCCGTACTGGATCGGAGACTTGGATACCATCATTATGAAGACGCCAGAGCTGTTCCCGTGTCACGCCCACGCCACCACAGGATTTTACGGCAACAGGAAGTCTCTCTCTCAACAGCTGGAATTTCCTCATAGCATTCCACAGGTGAGGGACGTTGACCGGATCATGCAATCTGATTAAAGGCCACTTTGCACCAAGGAAAATAACATAAAAAGGCATAATGTTAACTTATGAGTTATGGCATAAAAAGCCTTAACTCATAGTGCCGACAAGGCTTAAATCTAGTCACAGACTGAAAGCTAAAACTTGCACTGATATACCTTAAAATATGTCAGTGGCATTGTTTTGTCTCAGGCATGTTTATAAAAGCTACTTAATATCCTAATTTAACTAAGGCCTAATCCTGGATTAATCTAAGCCTTGTCTGTGAAACCAGATCTCATTTCGACAAATGTTTGACATTATGATCTGATAAATATGACTTAGCGTGTAATAATTGTGATTTTAATTTAAGTTTTAGACATTTTTTTATCTGCTTTTGTTATATATATATATTAGGGCTGTGCAAAAATTAACTGCGATTAATCGCATCCAAAATAAAAGTCTGTGTTTACATAATATATTGTGTGTGCTGTATATAATTATTTTGTATATATAAATACCTATGCATGCATGTATATATTTAAGAATTATTTGCGCTTAAATTCTGTATATATATATATATATATATATATATATATATGGCATAATTAATTTTTTATAATTTTTTTATAATATGGCATCATCACCACTACAAAATGTACTTATTTTGCAGTAAATATAATAAAACAAATATAGTAATAAAATAAATATAAAAATTGCAAGTATATATTTTATATAAATAAATGATACATTTGTATTATAATACATTTTTACTATAAAAATAAAAGTTTAAATATAAATGTTTTTAAAAATGTTTTTAAACTGTAACTGATATAACAGATATAGCAAAATCGCAACATTTTTACAATTGCACCAAATACATTGAATAATGCTGATCATGTAATGTTTTTGTTAAGTTAAGAAGCTCAAACTTTTTTTGCCGATCCATATTTGCCAAGCATAAGTCCTCTTTTTGCAGGCTGATTCTGGGTATAAAGTTGTGGAGAATGCAGCACACATTTACAATCTGGTGACTGAAGGACTGAAAAAATTACAATGAATTTAAATATGGCAAAGTGCCTGGTTATACTGGATGGGGATGGTTAGTGAATAACGTGTTTACACTGGGAAAATAAACACTTACACAAGTAGTGCAGCTGTTGTGTTTTAAGTTCAGGAATTGTTTTGCCTGAACAGTTCTGAATGAGACTACAACAGTGAATGGTCAATTTCCTTTCAGCTGTTGCACTTTATTTGATAAGGCCATCATTATACTGGTAATCAAATAAATGGCTGTTGCAGTAAGTGCTCAAAGCATCTCTACAAAGTGCTTTCCCTCTCCACATCAGCAAAGTGGCTATTTTTTAATGAATGTCATGGGAATGCCACATGTAACACAAATACATGAAAACATCTGCTGTGTGAAGCAGAATTTCATGAAATGAAAACATCTCATATTGTCCTTTTTTGTCCTGAACGTAGACCTTTGACATTCTTACCACATTATTAGTGTTCTCCCCGTTCTCTGCAGGCTGTGGTTAGACCATCTCGCTCTCTAAGTTCAGCGCACTTGGTCCCCTCCTGCAGTAGTGTACAGGCATTCATCATCTCCAACATCGTGCTCATGAAGGGCCATGGCAAGGTAACCAAACACAAGTCAGATATGCAGCAAATAGTATGATGCATTGAGTTCTCACCATATAAAGCGCTCTCATGGTATTCCAGGGCCTGGGATTCAGTATAGTAGGAGGCAGAGACAGCATGTACGGCCCAATGGGGATTTACGTGAAGACCATCTTCCCTGGAGGTGCAGCGGCCGCTGATGGAAGACTACAGGAAGGTGGACTCATTAGTTAAATATCATACTGTCTGTAATTGGTAATCTATCCAGACACTTACCTCAAAATGTAGCTTTCCCATCAACACTCACAGCTGCATTACCCAGAAGTGGATAGAAAACGATATTAGTGTTTCTGGATTACAGGAGATGAGATACTGGAATTGAATGGCGAATCTCTGCACGGCTTGACACATGAAGAAGCCTTACACAAGTTTAAAGTGAGTAGCCTCACCTGGATGCCTTCATTTGTCATTTGACTGATGTGGTTGATGACTGATGGATGATTTAATGGTGACTTTAATAGAAAATGAAAGTAAAATGCCATTGTAAAAACTGTGGTCACTCTCAGAAAAAAAAGTACAAAAGCTGTCACTGGGGCTGTACCTTTTCTAAAAGTAAACTTTTGTACATTTCAGGTGCTAATATGTACATTTTAGGTGCTAATATGTCAATTTCAAGAGCTAATATGTACATTTTAGGTCTTAATATGTACATTTTAGGTGCTAATAAGTATATTTTAGGTGGTAATATGTAGATTTTAGGTGCTAATGTACATTTTAAGTGTTAATATGTCCATTTCAGGAGCTAATATGTAGATTTTAGTTGCTAATAAGTACATTTTAGGTGCTAATATGTACATTTTAAGTGTTATTATGTCCATTTAGGTGCTAATATGTACATTTTAAGTGTTAATATGTCCATTAGCACCTAAAATGTTAATATGTAGTACATTTCAAGTGCTAATATGTACATTTTAGGTGCTAATGTACCACTAAGGTACCAATATGCAATATGCTTCCTCATAGAACAACATATACCATATGTGTAATATAATACGTGAATACTATAATATCTGTAATACTTAGGAAATTAATACATATTTATTTTATTCAATATTTACTCAAAAAGTCTAAAAAGGTCCAACTATTACCTGATTAATCTGCCTAGACAATATGTCGATCTATCAATAATCCATCATGTTTCACCTGCAGTAAACTTCTTTTCTCTTTTTTGAAGCAAGTGAAGAAGGGTTTGTTAACGCTGGTGGTGAGGACCAGTCTGCGGGTGGGCTCCATGCTGGGCAGCAACGGACAGGTTTCTCAGTTATGCAGATCCAGATCGCTGAGCTCCAGCACCGGTATAAGTCGAGTCAGTGCTGATTTGGGAGACTATAACTGCCTTAATAACTCTGCAAAACCCCAGGACAGAGTCATGATGGGGATCATGTTGCAGAAGGGTGAGTAGGCTATCCAAATCTCATTGTTCAAAGTTGTAGGCTACACACCGGTACAAGTGCAGTGAATTGTTTTGTTTATCAGCACAAGCTATGAAATATAAAATTAGCTGTTTTTTATTAGTTTCTCATTTAAAACTACTGTATGACTTCAGGAGAGTTATACATAATGCACAAGTTACATTTTTCTGATATCTTTTTAAGCTTGGGTTCAGTCTCTATTTGTAATTGCACAACAATGCTAGTGAATTCTTCAGCATTGCTTGTCTTGCATTTCACAGAAGAAAGAAAAACACACAGTCGAATGACATGAGTCTTTTAAAGTGAGTGAATGTTGACAGAAATGTCATTTTTGAGCTAGTGGACTGCATTTCTACTTTACACATATCTGACTGGGTTACAAACTGCATTGCAATCATTGCTTAGACTGGGTTAATACACTATTCTGAGCTTCGGCCAGCTGTTGCTGAAGTTTCATGTCACACATCAATCAAACGCTTTCATTCTAAGCCCTGTACATAAACTTCTCCAGAGATAAAGTGTGCCTCATTCGTGCCTAACACCACCAATTAAAATCCTTGGGTTACTAATGTTAGGGAATTTACAGTTAAAGATGATTAATTAAGACCAGGAGTTAGAAGTGCAGTCAATTCTCCGACTTTTTGGGACTTTAGCCTATTCACCTTACCCCCCAGAGTTAGATAAGTCCATACATACCTTTTTCATCTCCGTGCGTGCTATAAGTCTGTTTGACGCACCCACCGCTAGCCTAGCTTAGCACAAAGACTGGATGTGAATGGTTGCAGCTTTCATACTAATCCAAATGAGTGACAAAATAACGCAAACGTTTTCCTATTTACATGTTGTGGTTTGTATAGTCACAGAGTGTGCAAATATCAAGGCCATATGAGACACAGACATCTTTTGACCGTATAAATACTATATTTTCTGAAGGGGAAGCACTGCTACTTGGGCAGAGTGATAACAATCACCTGAGACGCACCGTGACGAGGAGCAGAGAGTTCGCTTCGCTCAGCGTTGGAATAAAGAGTCAGCAATTACTAACGTTAGATAGAAAAGCATAGTTTATCATGGGTGTTTGCTTTATTGTATGAGCTGTGACAATAAACAGGGGAGACCAGGTAATACAGTACCATGTTTCATTGATTTCCAACCAAAAACGCACCCAGATTTATAAATATTACATGAATAAATAATTATTATTACAGGAATCAATATATTTTAAATGCAATTTATTAGCTGAACCAAATGTATTCAACAGTAAATACATTTGCCTATATAATATACAGTATTGCATTAGCCTACTATAGGATAGAATAAGGGGAAAGTAATAGCACAAATTGTTTTTGCACAATGAACTTACAGCCTATCGTACCCTTTTGCACGCTCAAGTTCGTTATTTCCATGGTTATTTCAAATTTAGGCTACTAGGCGCGCCGCGCGCAGGGTGCAAGTTCAACGCGGTGAACGCGCTCGTTTTTTTTTCCCAAGCGCGTCCGCACCGCATCAAGATAAAAACATATTCATACCCTAATCATATAATAGTGTCACTAACGTTACATTAGATCCGGCTAAAGCCACTGTTACAGTAGGTCATCTAAAAACATAACGGAAACACACTTCTCACCTCAGCCGCAGGTGATCCACTTGTCCTGTCTGTGCTATCGATGGGATGGCCGTATCCTTCAGCACATTATGGTCCGTGTGGCAAATTCCATTTTTTCAAAATAGTCGTCCTCATTGAAATGTACCAAGCAAACATAATGTCCCTTGATAATCTTAGGTGTGTTTGGATCAATATCCAGAGTAAGTAAGTTAGCCATTTCTTCATCCAGTCAGCGTTTTTAGTTGGAATTCTGTGAAACATGGTATTACCTCCCCTGTTTACAGTCGCAGCTATTTACAAATAGAGCGAAAACCCATGAACTCTAAACTACGCTTTTACTATTTATAAATTGCTGACTCTATTACCCAAACACCGAGCGAACTCTCCGCTCCTCACCACGGCGTGTCTCCGGTGATGCGGTTATTACGCCGTCAAAGTAGCAGTGCTTCGCCTTCAGAGAATAGTTCCCAGGTTTTAATACGGTTAAAAGATGTCTGTGTCTCATTTGACTTTGTTATTTGTACATTATGTGACTAACAAATCACAACATGTAAATAGGGAAAACGTTTGCGTT
>NW_024121876.1:25760619-25852594 GCF_016745375.1 Pimephales promelas | reverse complement strand
CTTATGCTCACCAAGGCTGCATTTAATCAATCAAAAATTTAATATTATTATTAAATTAAAAAACACTGTTTTTATTTTAATATATTTGAACATTTAATTTATTTCTGCGATGCAAAGCTCAATTTTCAGCAACATTACTTGAGTCTTCAGTGTCACATTCCGAAATCATTCTAATATGCTGATTTGCCAAAACATTTCAAGAAACCTTTTTTGTTAGTATTACTGAAATCAGTAGGGCTCTTGCTGTTTATGTGGAAACCGTGATAGTGATACAGTGTCTTTTCAGGATTCTTTGATAAAGTTTAAAAGAATAAATATATATATTTTTTTATAAATATATACTGTAAAAAATAACGGTACGGTAAAAACAGCAGCTGTGGTAGCCAGAACTTTACCGTTAAAAATACGGTAGGAACATTAATGGTTTTACAGACTTAGCTTAAAATTTACAATAATAAACCGTATTCCATTTTCTGATAAACTGTTGATTTACCAACCATTTGACAAATTGATATCTGTTTTGTACTATTGTAATACACTGACAATCAACAATCATCACAGCAGTGATGAGTCACATAATCAAAATCAAAACTGGTCTTCCATAAGAGGGTTAATACTTACTTAAAGAAGCTGCAGAGTGTCATTCTCACAAACATTTAACACCATGGTAACACAGATGAAATAAAAAAATGCAATAAACATTAATTCAACAACATTAAATGTAATGTAAAAGTAAAACCCTAATGTACATGACTGATTAGAAAAAAAAAACTATGAAAGAAAAAAATAACTATGGTTCATTGTAGTTTTCTTGTTTTTTTTTACCAATAAAACTACAAATACATACAAAAATACATAAAATGTGAAGTGTAACAAAGGGAATTGTGGGAAAGTCACTTCACAGTTTTTCACTGTAAATTAAACAATGGGTTGTTATTTTTCACTTTCAAAAACTGTAAATGTAACGGTATTTTACAGTAAAATTATATCACAGTTATATACCATATATATTACGGAAACTTTCTGTTACCAATAAACAGTTTTGCACTGTAGCATTTTTAAAGTCTTTTACTGTTAAAATTATGATTATTTTACAGTGTAAGCACTCGCATCGCTTCATAAAACTGAGGTTGAACCACTAGAGTCCCAGATTACTTTTCTACTACCTTCTACTATTCTTTACTATCTTCCCAAGTGGTACAGTAATTGCATAGACTGTCAATGGGGGGGGACAGAAAGCTCTCAGATTTCATTCAAAAGATCTTCATTTGTGTTCTGAAGATGAAAGAACATCTTACAGGTTTGAATTGACATGAGGGTAAGCAATTAATGCAGATTTTTCATTTTTGGGTGAACTTTCCCTTTAAGGTGCTTTTGTCCAATTCCACCATGAAAGAAAGCAGCATGAACATCTTCAAAACCTCAGTCATGCGGGTTTATTAAAATGACACCAGTAAATGTTAACAGAAATGCATCTTTTTAAGTATAAACCCAGTTATAAACTAATTATGAGAATGCATCGATTCAGTCAGAGAAAATCATCTTCTCATGCATCTCTGGTGGCCAGTATAAAAAAAGGCTTGCGCACTGACTAGGTGTAGGGTCACTTTCAGATGGAGAAAGTCTCCCTCTCTCTCTCACTTTCCAAACTGTCAGACAGGAAGAGGGTTGTGATTTGGTGGCCGGTTGTATGAGACGCCACTTGTGTTCAGCTGGCCGCTGGAAAGGGAGGGTAGGCGGCAGTTACAAATGCTCCTCTTAACCCACTGACAGCCTTTGGCACTACTCGAAGTGAGAGAGAGCGAGGAGAGAGAGAGAGACATTTCTGAGTATAGAGGGGGAACTTGTTCAGCGGTGGACTTTTATCATGCTGAACTGACCAGCGTCTTCCCCTCTGGAATACTCTACAAAACAACTGCTAGCAGGACGAGACTCGCAACACACGGATCATTTCACGGCAAGAAACCAAAATGCTCAGCTTTGGTGAGTGTTTGTTTGATCCCTCTTCAATGGAAACTTACATGCGACGTTTAGCCACACCTGATTCAGTGCTCAGAAACAGATGTTAGGGCAGTGTGATTGGCATCAAACTAACACATGCAGGACAAAATTGCATTGCATGCAAGGACAGAGCCACAAAAATGTGGCGAATCACAGAGCTTGTACGTTCAATACTTTACTGAACCCCAGACGCTAATGTTTGCCTTAATTAGATCGGATGGAGACAGATCCATCAACGGGCTCCCAGCTAAACCATGCAATCTGCCCAATGCATCAGTGGAAGAACAACATGCGCTGATTCATATTGCAGTTCTGAGACTAACCTACAATTTATTACCATTACAAAAAAGTTGAATGTTGTGTCTCAGGATAATTGAATGCAGGGTTTGCTTGGATGGCTTTTAGTCATTGCATAATATGGAAATGGTTTGATTAGAAAAGGCTCTGCTTGCTAGAATTTGACAAATGCTTTTGATTAAACGGGGAACTGTTTACATAAACAGTGACAAAGGTGTTTAAGGGAGAGGGGTAATAAACCAGAGTAACACACAAACTGAAATCTGTAATCTAGATTAGTTAAACTTATTTCAGTTCGTTTGCAATAATTAGGCACCCTAGCAACCACACATCAACTCGAAACATTTTAACATTGTAGCAGCAAGTTTGCATCGGCAAACGCAGCTCAATTTCCTTCATGTGTCTCATTTTGGATTCAGCCTACTTCAACAAAGAGATAACAGTCGCATTATGATTCGTGCATTATTCTGCTCTCGTTCTGTTTAATGAAAGTCCGTCTGATCATCAGGGAGGACAGGAACAAACGCATCTTCAAAAAGTCTTTGTGGTAATCTATTTATTGAAATGCTATTTCTGTCAAGTCATCCTTTACAAACACAGTCATGAACCAGTGTTTCTTTTGGTCTATTTTTTTTTAGAATGTTAAACAGTATGACGGTTCTGCACCATTACATCAATGTTTGAGTCAACATTTCAAGTGGGAAACAGTTTTATACTGTGCCACTGAAATAACTGCAAATTAGATTCTGCACACAGTTGGAAAATATCATTGTAAATGACATAAAAATAGAGTGAATATGTCATTCAAACATTTTACCCCCATTTTAGAGTTTAGTTTTTCAATCACGGTGTTTCAGCACAACATTAGGTTAGTTACACACTGCAGACACACTTCTTCTGGGAGATAAATCAAACAGCACAGCTCGAAACTAATCAAACACAACTTTATAAAACATAATTATGAAGCTTGCAAAAGATACATTTTTACTAGGCTTAAAATGTTGGCAAAAGTTTTAAAAAAGAGTCCAAGACATCTAAAGCAAAGTGCTAGACTATCAGCCAGAGAGCTGATCCTATTGCAAAAGATGTTGGCAGATATGCTACTTTTGCTCCAGTCTAAAGCAGGCAAACACAATGCTTACACAGACTTCACAGTGATCCATCCAGATGTCTATTAAGAGAAGCAAAATTAACTTCACAAACATACTGCCTTGCACTATACTGCCTATATACACAAGTGACTTATTTGAATGCTCTACAAAGGCAGTAGCCCAACTCACAACTGATTTCAATATAGCATGCTTCTAAGCAAATGACTCATAAGTTCAATAACAATAAGCAAACATAAGCAAAACACAAAGATTTGGTAAGATACATAACATACATAACTATTTTTATTTCATCCTTTTTTCCCTCTCACTCACTTCATTGGCCATCTTGAATGATTTTTTTCCACTGAGTTTGTTGTAAGATTGCCTTCTCCACAATGGATACATGCTAATAGAACACAGCAGTGTGACTTACAGTATGTTTGTAGGCCAACCTGCAAGTTACCATCACCCTACTCTCAGCCTCAGACTTCACAACCATGATGCATATGCATGGCACAAAAAAAAAAAAATGGAAACGCTTCAGGAGTTTTGAAGTCTTCATCTGATTGGTTGAATTCTACAGGACTTCTGGGAGACGTGTGTGTTGCGTACTTTAACGGTCCATCTGGAAACAAAGATGCAGTGAGGCCAAACCCCCCCATGGAAGAAGAACACCGTCATACAACTGTGAAAAGGAGTGCTTAACAGGATTAACTAAACGCTGCATGTAAAGTTCGCTGCATTAAAATACGTCCAAGAGTTTTACACACCAGTCTGTTATTGTAGGGGATATTTGTTACATTTTCACGACCCTAAACATGACATGGAACAAAACAAACTGCGATTGGTTGCGCTGCATGTCGGTCAGACGGCATCCTTGGCCAATGAAAGCTGTTATGGAGTCTAGACATTCTGCCATCAGTCTGAAGGTCTGGCTATGCGTGACTGCATCACCCTGGTTCACTTTTGGTTTTGTGACCAACAAATAACACATTTTATTAATCATGATCATCTTAATGAAGCTTTTATTCATTATAAAGCCTATGAACACCTTCGTCAGAAGTAAAAAGCTAAATTAAGTCTGCAAAGTCATTCAATACCTCAAGGTTTTTGCATCTGACCACTTGTCTAAATACATGATGTATTTCTGGAGTTTGGCCAAAGTGTTCAAGTGAAGACTAGTGCAAGTTTTTTTTTTTTTAATTTTGTTTACTCAGTGGAACACACTTATACAGTACACTGATGGATCGTGGTGCTTAAATTTCAAACGTTTTACAAAATACATATAATCTCTGGAGTCTATACCAATAAAATGTGCAACACTTTATGACCAAATTATATGTAACATCTAATTAATTTAACTTACACTGGAAAGTTTTCCTAGACATGACACACAATCGTGGCACGTAAGTTCCTAAACATAATGAATGAGGGGATACGCTCAAAAACTGCTCCAAAGTGGTATTAAAGTTAGTATGGATCAGTGTGCGTTAAATGTACTGTGCTTTGCCATTTTTCAGACCAGGGGTGGTCACTTACTTCCTTTCATGAGCACATGCTCTCAAGTGGCCAAGACTGCAAGGCTGTTAAAGTGGATTAGTGAGATAAGTTTACCTGTTGGTGTGGTGACACTTAATGTCCTCGACAACCTCTTTATAGTCCCATTTAGCCACTTGTTAGAAACAGCCTTCAAGACAAATAAAAGCTTTTTAAAAAATCACAAAGGGGTATTACTGATGTGTTTTATGTAGAATAATATCTATAACATGTGTTAACCACAGTGCTTGTATTCAGGCATTTAACCAAAAAACCCATAAAAGCCATTAACTTGGGATGTTGGAAGTGATGGTGCCAAAATGCTAACATGTTGCCAGATTTTTGCCTCCAAAAATACACCATCCGTGCAGCACTCAATGCTGCCATACCTCCACACGTAGGCCAATAGTATCACTAACGTTACACTGAATCCAAAAGCAATCTTTAGCTTCTGTTATACCTCCATTGATGTATTTGGATCATAGAGAGAGCATGGTCTGAATAGGTACATTACTAGAAAATAAACGAGTAAAGGCAACATCTTGTATAAAAAAAAATTCAGTAACGTAACGTTATGGCCGATCGCAAACGCTCGAGGCGTCGAGCAAATTCAAAAAATCGATTGACGTTAATGACTCAAGTAGGCCTACTGTATACTCCTAGTAGGCCTATTCATGTTCATAAACAAGGTTAACTAACTCTAAAACACACATAGCATTATCTAGAATATTGATTAAAACAAATTTCCAAGTTCAACCTACCTTTCAAACAGTTCAAGACGCCGTGGGTCGTGACGTCAGAAAAAACGTCTGACGCATGTTATCAAGTTCCCCAGTGGTGGAAAATAAAGCTGACCAAAAATCAACGTTGATTCAATGTTTGTCTTTTTCAACAGTGAAAATAATTGAAATATCAACATTGATCCAATATTATTTAAGATTGAATTTTCAACCTCAACCAAAATGATGATTCTGATGGAATTTCAACATTGAAATGTCACATTGCTATCTGGGGATAATTTTGCAGGTTAAATTTTGTTCACGCGTGTGTTCATTTAAGTAAGATAGGCTACTGATTTGATTAGCTGGTTTTAAACTGGACATTTTTATTTTAAATTGGTATATTTGAGCACCTAACCCAAGCCCTACTTGACATAATTTTTAACAGTAAGTAGGCCTACTTCAATCAGTTACTTTACGTGTTCGGTGTTCTATATTGAGAAATGTTTAGGTTCAGGTGCTCAAAAATATTTTACATAATGTAATACGATACAATTCCAACGACTTTGGCGGCAGGATAATTTTAAGGTAGGCCATATGCCTATTTACTTTGTATATTTACGCTAAATATTTGTTCTCACTCAATACAATGTATTTCAGTCTGCGTCGGTAAAAATACACTTTTCTTCGCGACGCGAAGTAGGCGGGTTGTGAAAAATCATTCCGCCTCCCTTTATGAACATTACATCAGGAGCACGGCCATAATGCTGTCTGTCTGTAGGCTGCTCAACAGAAAGCCTCACGATTCATTGCGTCAGGATCCATGCTGGTAACAAGCCTGGACAAGGGTCTCTCCTTAGACTAATTTCCCTATCAAACTTCAACAGCACCACAACATTAGAAAACTTTCTGGACGCTGGAGCCATTTAGTAGGCTATTTGAAGTTGGACCTGTGCCAGAGAAAACAATGGAGCTGCTGGGTAATGTAGTGTTTAAAAGCCAAGAGTGGGAGCTACTATCATAAAGTTTCATTTGTGGAGGTCATAATGTTTCTAGACTTCAAAGGAAGGAAATATTTTAATTCTCACATGAGCAATCTGAGTAGCCTAAGACTGAAGGTAATGTCTTTCCATATAAGTGATTCATGCAAAAGTGATATGGATTAAATGTCAAATAAATTTGTGATGGGTGAAGGAGAGAATGTGCATGACAATTTATTAGTCTCACAATATGGTTGAAGGGATGGTTCACCCAAAAATGAAAAATTACTCACCCTCATTTCGTTCCAACCCATACACAATAGGCCAACATTTGCTGTGGAATACAGAAGAAATTTTGAAGAATCTTGTGTTGAGAGAAACAGACCAAATTTTAAGTCTTTGACAAGTAAGATAGCTACTAAACCTGAATGTCCAGCTATATCAAAAAATGATTTTTAAAACAGTAAAATGGTAGCCTACAATATTTTAGAAAACATAAAGTGTGTCTCTGTTGTTGTATCTCAGTGGCACAATAGCATTGTATAAGGTGATACTGCTCGATTGTTAAAGCATTGAATTTTATATCTATAACATTAAGACATACGTGAAATATTTTTTGCATAATCTATCTTACTGCCCCGATCATTTCAAAACACTGTGATGTAAATAAAAACAGGAGCAATGCAAACAACTTCTGGCTCCAATCCACTGGTTTTAAAAAGGTCCCAGACCACAAGCCTTCAATAGGCCTATGACAAAGAGAAATATGAATATCTGAGAGATCATGAAACTTTGCACAGGAAATCTTCTCTTTGTGGCACAGTAATGCCCACTATCACCACCAGGTGACTATGACATCATTCTCACCAAGCGCTTTATCCAGAAAGTACATTGCGATTTAGACGCTAGCAGTCACAGTATATTCCCACATGTCAGCGTGAATATGAGCTCATCTCACATGACTCCTAATGTATGTGCAGGGGGTCATTTATAATGCATGACAGATCCCGTCATGCCTGTAAGGAAAGAAAACAACAAAAACCATTAGGTTTAGACCCCTCACTATTTTACTGATTATAATAATGCTTATATTTGTATAGTGAGATTTGCATACATGGATGAAATGCAATTATTACTGGGGGAATACAGTCACCCTTCAATTACAGCATATTTAATTTTGGATTAATAAAATTAAAAAGACCATCATTATCCATACATTACAGTTTTTCTTCTTCATAATGGATTTTACTTATTATTTTGTATCTTATATTTATTAATTCCTTAGCACCTTCCATAATTTTTTTTATAGGCTACTGTATCAAACCCTTTCCTTGTCATTACTTGTTTTGTTTACAATGCTTTGTTGATATTGTACATTGAATTGATTTATGTAATCAGATTGTATTTTAAAATTGGATTGATAAACTTGACAGTTTCACATTTAAATGATGTAATGAATTCAAAATGTCCAAAATGAACTATCCCTTTAAATCTGTGCAATCCATTTCATTTGTGCGTTTCCTTCATTTTGAAGGCATACAGTAAAAAAATTCCCTCTCACGGTCATGGGGCAATACTTTCTCTTTTTTCCCCCCTCCCGTCATGGAGCCGAGAAGAAAAGCGCTCTTATCTGTGCCTGTAGCTCTCTATGATTTCTGAGAACACTTAGGGCACAGAAGGATGGTAGAACGGACTCCTAACTGAATTTTCTAATTGCTCTCCTCTGCAGAGCGGCCCCCTCCATTAGCAGTGATGCATCCTGGGAGAGAACCTCCCTCTGTGGCCATCCTGCCTCTGAGAAACACCCACCACCAGCAACTGCACCACAGGAGGAGAACCAAGAGGATGGAGAGGGGGAAACCGGGACTGCGCTCCAAGAAACTGGCCATCCTGTCACGGTCGCTCATCATCTGTAGCTCCAGCACCAATGAGGACGCCTCCAGCCCAGAAGAGAGGTACTGTGAGGCCTGGGACGCTGGACTGGAGGAGGGATACCACAGGGACCCGCTGGAAGGGCCAATGGGAAGTTCGGAAAAGTGCATCACGAGGAGCATCAGTGTCCAGGCGTCTCAGAGGGGACAAGAGGGCCCCAAAAGGACTATTAGGAGGTCCTTCTCCATCAAGGTATGTATTGCTGATGACATCACAGCAGCTGGGCTTTCCTATTGGTTACATCAGATGACATGTGATGTGATTTTCACATGCAGGTAGAATAGACCTTAATCAGGGTAGCGCCATATTTAATGAAAAGTACAGAAGTAGTGTGGTTAGTGGATTGGACTGTTGTTAGTATGTTCATATGAAGAAAGTCTTTATTGTCTATATAGCCTCATTTTCATCCGAGTTAAATTCAATATGACGTCTAACCTGACTAAGGTCTATTAACTTTTGTCTCATTTAGGAAGAACTTAAATCATTTAAGTTTCTATCGCTATTTTCTGAACTTAAACCCACTGTAAAAAAATATATATATATTTTCATGATTTGTAATCACAACATTTCTTTCTTTTGTCAAATCAACTTAAATAATTTATGTAGTTCAGATAACATAATATTTTGAGTTTCTAATGGTTAAATCAATCTCCTTCGTTGTATGAACTCAATTTTTCCATTTCAATGAACTTAAAATTTTAAGGCAACCAGGTTACTTAATTTTTTAAGTTAAACCAACAATATTTTTTTTTTTACAGTGTCTTTTTCTAATTGGACAAATTAACGATTTTCCAGAAACTTTCGAAAGAGCTTTTCAAAAGATGAATCTGCATAATGCATAGCTTTTCTGTCATGTTTAATGTATTCTGCCGTTTACTAAATATAAGTGGTAAAACATTTTTTTTTTACTCAATTTTGTATTATTTTGTATTGAGGGAAAGATATGCGTTCACCGGGCGGTCTCTAAAGTGTTAACACTGTTATTTTTGCCGTTTATTAATCTGAAGCTGCTTTGAGACAATCTGCAAATGTGACTTGACTAAAACAAAAACAAAATGGGTATTGTTAAGAAAATGACTATGGATAAAAATGCACAGCACAATAATTTCACTGCAATAATATCTTTCATAAGCCTGTCACTTATAGACCTTTTAGAGACTGTCTCATTATGATGATATCTGAGAACGTCAGAGTATTTCTCAAAAGTTTTCCAATGTTAATTCTGGCTTGCCTGGCTGGGATCACAGGGATCTCTCTTGGAAATGAATCATTATCACATGGCTGGTGTGATGGGAGATTCTGTGGTTCTGCCCAACTCATTACTCCTGCACAAAAGAGAGCTTGTTGTGATACAGAGAGACACAGAACGCAGAGCTCATACAGCTCACATAGGACATTCTTGTGAAGTCTTAAAGCATAACATACTGATAAATCACTCTGTGACCTTTGCACAACATATAAAAAGTGTTGTAACAACATTTACTTTGTAATGGCACTGCTGGGATTTTATGAATAGGAGATAGACTATGTTCAGAAGGGATTGCTATAGCCAGACGTTTGACTTGTGGCTCAAATGTTGATGCACTTTGTAACTTATTCTGACCAAGAACGAAAAAAAAAAAAAAAAAACATTGTCAATTTTGGTGTCAGATCAATCTGAAATAGATGATGCCAAAATAATAATACTGCAGAAAATAAATATCATTCAGAGTATGGTGTGAGTAAGTTGCACACAAATTGTAGCACTTTACAATAAGGTTCCATTAGTTAACATGAACTTAATAAGTTGTATTTATTCATTTAGCTGACTCTTTTCTCCAAAGTGACTTACAATTGCTATATATATGTCAGAGGTCGCACACCTCTGGAGCAACTGGGGTTAAGTGTCTTGCTCAGGGACACATTGGTGTCTCACAGTGGATTCGAACCCGGATCTCTCACACCAAAGGCATGTGTCTTATCCACTGTGCCAACACCACCCCTTGTTGTATCTGTTTATTGTTTAATGGACCCGCGCCTATATGATCTAACAATTAACAGTTATAATTAATGCAGCAAACATTATACTGTAACAAATGTATTTTGCATTGTTAGGTAATATGCATTAATTTGCACTAACTAAAGGGACCCTATTGTAAAGTGTTATCCACAAAATGTATTATGAACCGCTATAAAACCAAACCAATCTCTTGTTACCTTAAATTACATGTTTATATCTATAAAGCTGCTTTGAAACAATCTATATTGTTAAAAGCACTATAAAATTGAGGATAACTTGACTTGACATGATACTCAGTTGTGAGTCCACAAAGCAATAATCTTTACACTAAAAATGAAAGGTCAAGTCAGCCATAATGCATTGTGGTATACAATGTTTCATAACTGATCGTCTGAGTATTTCACACTCTTAAAAATGCTGGGTTGTTTTAACCCAATTTTGGGTCAAATACGCACAAACCCTTGATGCACAAACCCTTGATATCTTGATGCTTATTGTCACTTATTCCATATTCTTAGTTCTGAGTAGCTGCAGATCATGATAGGCTCTCAGGCCACAAACTGTTAAAGCCTGTATCTGCCAAAGCACCACAAAAAAAAAAAAAAAAAAAAAAAAAAAAAAAAAAACGTTGGGTTAAAAATGTAATTAAAAAATTAACCCAAAATAATGGCTAGGTTTGTACTGTACATATTTGACCCAAAATTGGGTTAAAACAACCCAGCATTTTTAGAGTGCATGCAAACCGAGCATTCGGTGCACAGTAGGGTAGTTTGGTATTCCAACCTGAATGAATCTACGGCTGAAAAGACGGCCTTTTTGGAAAATTTGTTAAAATTAAAATTACAAGCACTTGACAATTTCGGTTTCCTGAGCCTAACACTCATCTAGTTAATTGTGAAGGCTCTCTACAGAGGGGCCCTGTAAAGGTCACTGATGTGGTTCATGGTCTAATAAAGCACAGCTATTATGGTCACATTAACTTCAGCTGTCAAACCATGGATTTTTTTTTTTTTTTTTTTTGGTTGTTAACAGACTTTTTATTTGAAGAAATAGTAGTGCCCTTGTCTGACTGTTCTGATGGTTCCTCTGGAACAGGAAAGCAGTTTTTGGAGAATGTGTGTCGCCACACGTGAGGAGGGTCTACAAGTGGGTGATAACAAACTTCAGTCCAACGACAATGGGGCTACTGTTGGCCAGGATTTACACAGGTAATAATCAGCTCATTTCAACAGTTTTATGTTGTTCAAACACAGGCCTCAACAATAAAGATCTTTCTGCTGGTCAAAATGGACCAGTATTTCAGAGTTTCACTAACCTTCAGACAAAAATGACACATTTTGCAATTTTTGGTAACATGTTGCTAAGATTTACAGTACTTTCAGATGTAATAATAATTCAATAATGATAATGATTTGTTAAATTGTATATTAAAGCTTATTTACAAGCAATATTTACAACAGATATAATAAATATTTATTATTAAAATGTACATTAAAAGTTAAATTTAAGGGTTCACCATTTAATGAAACCCCACAAAGCATGCATACATTTATAAATAAAGTGTAAAATTAAATAAACATAATTCATTAAATAAAATTCATTATTAAAATTGTAATAAAATAATAAGTATTTATTATTGGAATATAATTATATAATTTTATTATTTTATAATAATAATAATAATAATATTTTTATAATAAAAAATGTACAAAAAAGGGCCCCTGTTCATACTGTCAAGCTCTAGCAAATAATAATAATAATTGTTTTTATTATCAAAGTATTGAAATTACTTTCAACTATTAAATACTATTAAATAACTATTAAATAACATAAGCATAATTCATTAAACTAACATTTATTATTAAAATTATATTTATTATTAAAAATGTAAATGTTATTAATTAAGTAAAACAATAATAATTATTAATTAATTAAATTATTAAATGGAATCATTAAAACCCAAATTAAGTATAATTCATTAGAATAATATTTATTATTAAAATAGTCTTTACAATCAGCCCATTCTCACCCCCAAGGCGTCACTTAACTGACGCCTTGGGAAGCATTTGGACATGCTTCAATATCTGACGCTTTAGGCGCCCTTTAGCGTCAGTAAGATGACGGCCTAGGATCGCGTGTACCCTACCCCCACCCCACACCTAAACCTAACCGCGTCCTCTAACTGACACTTTCCTTTAGCGTCAGTTAGATAACGCCGTAGGATCGCGCCATGTAAGTGACGCTAAAGGGCGCCTAAAACGTCAAATATTGAAGCATGGTCAAAGGTGACGCCTTGGGGTGAGAATGCGTTGTTACAATTAAGTTTTTTTAAATGAATAACAATAATAATATTGTAAATATATATATATATAAACTAGCCCCAATCCATGTGTAATTACCTCTAACAAATAATAAACATCATCATTATTAATAGTATATTCAAAAACAGTCTATCATTCCATCCTTATTGCTGGGCCCTCTAATCTATTGGCATATTCCCATGAAAAATACATGCATGTAAACATACACCACACACACGTGACACAACTCTATGCATATTACAGTGAAAATGCAAGTGCCCTAATGCACATATTTTCTTTGTTGTCTCTAGGGACACTTATGTCTACTTTGGAGACAGGCTTGCCCCATTTAACGGACAGGTTATAAACGATCAAAGAAAACAGGAGCCTGATCCAGAGAGAAAGCCTGTGCTGAAGACTGTGTGCAGAACCACCAGTACTGAAGTAAGACTTTATTGTCCATTAGAAACATCAAAACATTCCTCTGATCTGATTAGAGGCCAGTTCTGTGGGTTGGGATAGATGAATGTCTATTCTAAGCTTTCTGAAAATGTCAGACGACCAGACGAGATCCCAAATAACTCCACTCCTACAAACTCTGCTATGCTACTGACAGCGGGCGGACATTGCTATGCAAAAATCAGGAGCTTACTCCTCTCAACAAAACATCTATTGTTCTCGTTTGATTTTTCAAGCCAACAAAATGAGCATGCTGTTAAGTTGAGAATGGTTTGAATTAGCCATATAACAGAAATACTTAAACTAATCAGTGAACTTCAAACATTCGGAAACCGTCTGCCTTGGAAAAATGAAGGAGCTCTTTTGAATTAAGCAGTCTGAAACATTTTTTTTTTTTTAATCTGTACAAATAACCATTTTGCTAATGAGATTTAGGTTATGCTTAAGATAAACAGTCCTCAAAGAAACTATTTTTATGACATTTTCAGTAATTTATGAGAAAACTGGGTTCTTGGTGGTTGAAATCGTATGTTTGATATCTTGACCACTGCATTTCCAAAAGCTATTTGATTTGAGGTATAATTTAAATGTGTAGCACAACTGTTGTGAGATAAGTTACAACCAAAGTTTAATACTTAGGGACAGGAGTTTGTACAAATCACTGAGGTTATTGAAAGTCCACTTTAGACATTCTAGTAACTAGTTACTTAGTAACTTTGCAACTACATGTCAACTAACTCTCATGTGTTAGTATAAATAAGTTGAAATGTACTTGCAAAGTTACTTATAGTCAGTGGAATGTCTGTTGGGGAGCATCAAAATAAAGTGATATTAAGATAGTCTACTAATAATGTACTAATGAGAGTTAGTTGACTTGTAACTAGAAAGTTACTAACTAGAAACTACAAAGTTACTTTGAGTTGGTAGAATGTCTAAAGTGGACCATTGGAATAAAGTGTTACCATCACATACCCTAAGTATAAGTAGAAGCAATAGTAATGTTTAACTTAGCAAACACCACACAACTAGCTAAGCACACTTGGTTCTTCTATACCTCTCTGTGAGCAGATCTGAAATGCACAGGTCAAATGTGATTAAATAGACCTTAACCAACAGAATCCATTCAAGACACTGAGCAGATCTCAGATGCAGAAGAAACTAATTTGATTCAGGACGGGAGAAGAGACAGAATCTTACAGGGCTTTCGGTATGACCCATTCAGATTTGGAGGAGAATTGTTCCATGTTTTTCTGTTGTTTGTACTGCAGGGTTTCTCTCCATGTGAAACCAGAGCTCTGTCCACTAATGTCAATGAATCAGACCAGCTTGGCTACAGTTTCGGAGAAAAGGAGGTGATGGGAAACAACAATAACTTGAAGGTGGGAAGCAAACCCTGTTTTTCCCTTCAGATGGAAAATCCTCAAATTTAGAGTGTTTTGTGATGCCTCTTCAACTACATTAGGGTTATATATGTTGTGTTTTTTGTGGCATGACTAAAATGGATATATTATGGATGCCAGTTTCTGCCTTACAGTGAAAAAATATATGAGAAATAGTCATATTGTAATATTTAATGTCATAAGAAACACAGTTGCAGTTGTGTATACATTACATACTCCCATAAGAAGCTTTAAAAATATGTCAAAAAATTAAAATGTCTTTCTAGCCCCAAACTTTTTAACGTCACCAGCCCTGATTCGAAGTGATTTGTAGAATCCTACATTTTTCTTGCAAACTACCACTATGTTCATGTATGCAGATGCCAATTATTAAGGTGTCAGACGATGACAGCAAGAACTGCGATGATGAGGATCAGAGCTGCCAAGAGACGTCCTGCAAAAGATCTCGCTCCAACTCCACCAGTGAGACAACCCTGCATGTACACAAGATATTTCACATAATGCAAGAGTCATAACACTAGTCCGTATTTATTTGTATAGTATAATTTGATCTTGCTAATCCCATTTTGGACCTCTGACTACACTCATGCAACACTGCACTGCAGAAGAACGGCCCTTTTTCATTATATAACCTAATAAACTCTTGAAAACATCCAACAGAAGATGTTCTGAGCTCCTGAATGTAAACATATGATGTTCTCTTGCTTCCCAACTGTACACTGATCCATGCACATGCTTTTCACGTTGTCTAACTGTGCTCATTATCCAACACCGAAAGGACGTCTTATGTAAGTTCACATGTCCACGTGCTTTAAGGCGTTCACCCGTACTGGATCGGAGACTTGGATACCATCATTATGAAGACGCCAGAGCTGTTCCCGTGTCACGCCCACGCCACCACAGGATTTTACGGCAACAGGAAGTCTCTCTCTCAACAGCTGGAATTTCCTCATAGCATTCCACAGGTGAGGGACGTTGACCGGATCATGCAATCTGATTAAAGGCCACTTTGCACCAAGGAAAATAACATAAAAAGGCATAATGTTAACTTATGAGTTATGGCATAAAAAGCCTTAACTCATAGTGCCGACAAGGCTTAAATCTAGTCACAGACTGAAAGCTAAAACTTGCACTGATATACCTTAAAATATGTCAGTGGCATTGTTTTGTCTCAGGCATGTTTATAAAAGCTACTTAAATGTCCTAATTTAACTAAGGCCTAATCCTGGATTAATCTAAGCCTTGTCTGTGAAACCAGGCCTGAAAGCCATCATTTTATTTTTTAATCTCATTTCGACAAATATTTGACATTATGATCTGATAAATATGACTTAGCGTGTAATAACTGTGATTTTAATTTAAGTTTTAGACATTTGTTATCTGCTTTTGTTATATATATATATATATATATATATATATATTAGGGCTGTACAAAAATTAATTTTGGGTTAATCACATCCAAAATAAAAGTCTGTGTTTACATATATTGTATTTGTAAAATTGTATTGTATTTATATATTTGTGTGTGTTGTATATAATTATTTTGTATATATAAATACCTATGCATGCATGTATATATTTAAGAATTATTTGCGCTTAAATTCTGTATATATATATATATATATATATATATAAATACATAATCTATATTATATAAATATAAATATTTTATATATGAATAACACATTTTCTTAAATATATACATGTATGTGTGTGTATTTATATATACAAAATAATTATATACAGCACACAGAAATATATTATGTAAACACAGACTTTTATTTTGGATGCAATTAATCGCAATTAATTTATATATATATATATATATATATATAGCATAAGTATTTTTTTATAATATTTTTTATAATATGGCATCATAAGTAATTTTATATCATGGTAACGCTATCCACTACAAAATGTACTTATTTTGCAGTAAATATAATAAAATAAATATAGTAATAAAATAAATATAAAATTTGCAAGTATATATTTTATATAAATAAATGATAAATTTGTATTATAATACATTTTTACTATAAAAATAAAAGTTTAAATATAAATGTTTTTAAAAATGTTTTTAAACTGTAACTGATATAACAGATATAGCAAAATCGCAACATTTTTACAATTGCACCAAATACATTGAATAATGCTAATCATTTAATGTTTTTGTTAAGTTAAGAAGCTCAAACTTTTTTTGCCAATCCATATTTGCCAAGCATAAGTCCTCTTTTTGCAGGCTGATTCTGGGTATAAAGTTGTGGAGAATGCAGCACACATTTACTTCATCTGGTGACTGAAGGACTGAAAAAATTACAATGAATTTAAATATGGCAAAGTGCCTGGTTATACTGGATGGGGATGGTTAGTGAATAACGTGGTTACACTGGGAAAATAAACACTTACACAAGTAGTGCAGCTGTTGTGTTTTAAGTTCAGGAATTGTTTTGCCTGAACAGTTCTGAATGAGACTACAACAGTGAATGGTCAATTTCCTTTCAGCTGTTGCACTTTATTTGATAAGGCCATCATTATACTGGTAATCAAATAAATGGCTGTTGCAGTAAGTGCTCAAAGCATCTCTACAAAGTCCTTTCCCTCTCCACATCAGCAAAGTGGCTATTTTTTAATGAATGTCATGGGAATGCCACATGTAACACAAATACAATATGAAAACATCTGCTCTGTGAAGCAGAATTTCATGAAATGAAAACATCTCATATTGTCCTTTTTTGTCCTGAACGTAGACCTTTGACATGCTTACCACATTATTAGTGTTCTCCCCGTTCTCTGCAGGCTGTGGTTAGACCATCTCGCTCTCTAAGTTCAGCGCACTTGGTCCCCTCCTGCAGTAGTGTACAGGCATTCATCATCTCCAACATCGTGCTCATGAAGGGCCATGGCAAGGTAACCAAACACAAGTCAGATATGCAGCAAATAGTATGATGCATTGAGTTCTCACCATATAAAGCGCTCTCATGGTATTCCAGGGCCTGGGATTCAGTATAGTAGGAGGCAGAGACAGCATGTACGGCCCAATGGGGATTTACGTGAAGACCATCTTCCCTGGAGGTGCAGCGGCCGCTGATGGAAGACTACAGGAAGGTGGACTCATTAGTTAAATATCATGCTGTCTGTAATTGGTAATCTATCCAGACACTTACCTCAAAATGTAGCTTTCCCATCAACACTCACAGCTGCATTACCCAGAAGTGGATAGAAAACGATATTAGTGTTTCTGGATTACAGGAGACGAGATACTGGAATTGAATGGCGAATCTCTGCACGGCTTGACACATGAAGAAGCCTTACACAAGTTTAAAGTGAGTAGCCTCACCTGGATGCCTTCATTTGTCATTTGACTGATGTGGTTGATGACTGATGGATGATTTAATAGTGACTTTAATAGAAAATGAAAGTAAAATGCTATTGTAAAAACTGTAATTGGTCACTCTCAGAAAAAAAAGTACAAAAGCTGTCACTGGGGCTGTACCTTTTCTAAAAGTAAACTTTTGTACATTTCAGGTGCTAATATGTGCATTTTTGGTGCAAATATGTCAATTTCATGAGCTAATATGTACATTTTAGGTCTTAATATGTACATTTGAGGTGCTAATAAGTACATTTTAGGTGGTAATATGTACATTTTAAGTGTTAATATGTACATTTCAGGAGCTAATATGTACATTTTAGGTCTTAAAATGTACATTTTTGTTGCTAATAAGTACCTTTTAGGTGCTAATATGTACATTTTAAGCGTTATTATGTCCATTTAGGTGCTACTATGTACATTTTAAGTGTTAATATGTCCATTAGCACCTAAAATGTTAAAATGTAGTACATTTCAGGTGCTAATATGTACATTTTAGGTGCTAATGTACCACTAAGGTACCAATATGCAGCCTTTGGGTACAAAAGTGTACCTTTTGAAAAGGTACAGCCCCAGTGACAGCTTTTGTACCTTTTTTTCTGAGAGTGCACATACATACACATATACGTACACACTCATATATATGAGTACAAAGAAAACGTATCCAGTAACCAAAATCCAATCATTATAAAAGCCAACATAGCTTACATTTCTTTCTATAAACTTAACATAAAAAGTAGTGTACTTTTTGTACTTTAACATAATATTATGTTTAACTTCCTCATAGAACAACATATAACATATATGTAATATAATACTGATGTGAATACTATAATATCTGTAATACTTAGGAAATTAATACATATTTATTGTATTCAATATTTACTCAAAAAGTCTAAAAAGGTCCAACTATTACCTGATTAATCTGCCTAGACAATATGTCGATCTATCAATAATCCATCATGTTTCACCTGCAGTAAACTTCGTTTCTCTTTTTTGAAGCAAGTGAAGAAGGGTTTGTTAACGCTGGTGGTGAGGACCAGTTTGCGGGTGGGCTCCATGCTGGGCAGCAACGGACAGGTTTCTCAGTTATGCAGATCCAGATCGCTGAGCTCCAGCACCGGTATAAGTCGAGTCAGTGCTGATTTGGGAGACTATAACTGCCTTAATAACTCTGCAAAACCCCAGGACAGAGTCATGATGGGGATCATGTTGCAGAAGGGTGAGTATCCAAATCTCATTGTTCAAAGTTGTAGGCTACACACCGGTACAAGTGCAGTGAATTGTTTTGTTTATCAGCACAAGCTATGAAATATAAAATTAGCTGTTATTAGTTTCTCATTCAAAACTACTATATGACTTCAGGAGAGTTATACATAATGCCCAAGTTACATTTTTCTGATATCTTTTTAAGCTTGGGTTCAGTCTCTATTTGTAATTGCACAACAATGCTAGTGAATTCTTCAGCATTGCTTGTCTTGCATTTCACAGAAGAAAGAAAAACACACATTCGAATGACATGAGTCTTTTAAAGTGAGTGAATGTTGACAGAAATGTCATTTTTGAGCTAGTGGACTGCATTTCTACTTTACACATGTCTGACTGGGTTACAAACTGCATTGCAATCATTAGACTGGGTTAATACACTATTCTGAGCTTCGGCCAGCTGTTGCTGAAGTTTCATGTCACACATCAATCAAACGCTTTCATTCTAAGCCCTGTACATAAACTTCTCCAGAGATAAAGTGTGCCTCATTCGTGCCTAACACCACCAATTAAAATCCTTGGGTTACTAATGTTAGGGAATTTACAGTTAAAGATGATTAATTAAGACCAGGAGTTAGAAGTGCAGTCAATTTAAGACAAGATCACAGCAGTTATACCCTTCAGGTCTAAGCTATGTCATTACTTTGGGTTGAATGATACTGATGGGCTAAGAAATAGATAAAGATAGTAAATTTCCAAACATGGACTGATAGGCAGTAGCACACCTCCAAAGTAGGGACCCTGTGTCCCTCCGAGGTCACGAGACTGTGCCTAGGCGCCAACATGTTGAAGAAAACAAGTCAGTCTATCTCCAATAATGCCACTTGTTCCTTAATCTGAAACCAAGAATAATAACACACGCCGACACACAGGGTTCTTCAAGGTTGGATATGGTCGGGCTCTAACTATAAACAGAAGACTCTTCCCAAAACATCCAGATAACATGTTGTTTCTCTCAGTGAGAAAAGTAAATGCTTTAACTAAGAAATGGTCACTGAAAAACTATTGGTTCCAACGACCCTTGTGACCTATAGTGGTCATGAACTAGAAGAACAGAGATCTTTTAACATGTTAAAGACCTTTCTTAAACTAAACGAGTCGGTAACACTTTACAATAAGGTTCATTAGTTAACATAAGTTAACTACCTTAACATGAAGTAAGAATGAACGCGACTTTTTCAGCATTAATTAATATTGGTTAATATTGATTTCAGTTAACGTTAACAACGATTAATAAATCCCGCAACAATAATAAAGTTCATGTTAGTTAATACATTAACTAATGTTAAAGCTGCAGTCCGTAGTTTTTCCCTCTTTGTCGCCATCTCAGTTCGAAATCCGCAATTGCAGTCATTTGAATTATCAACTTTACGTGGGTTGTGCCTCGGCACGGCACAGCGCGGATGAATCCAATGTTTGAGGAGAGTGTGCAGCTGTCAGTCACCGCACCGGTGTGGATACCGGCATTCAGAATCACAGATTATTCTTTTTGGAAGTATGACCAACACAAGAATGTTCACCCTAAAATGTAATCTGAACAAATACATCCACTTTTGTTATTCTGACCAACTAACTGAAAAAAAAAGCATTCCAGTAAATCGCGCTGATTAAATTTAACGTTCGATTATCATATCACGTCAAACCGTGCAAATTATACTTTGTTTTCAAATTGTTAATGTTAACAACGTCAGCATTGCGTGACTATATTTAAAGCTCTTTAGATATGTATCCTTGTTTTTGCATGGGCCCGGTTGCAGTCTCTTTTTCCAAACTCTCAGTCCAAAGTCTTTTGCATTTTACAGCGGGTGAAACTGTTGTCACTGGTGATTGTCGTTTGAATGATTTTGGATCAAATTGATAAGTTTAATTATATATATATAATTAAACTTAAACTATAATTAAACTTATATAATACACTCAGACCCCGTTTACACCTGGTATTAAAATGCGATCTGTATCCAGATAAGTTATCCGGATAATAAAAAACGCATGTTAATGCAAGGTGTAAACGCGTTGTGATCGGATCGTGATCGGATCTGCCTGACCACATCTGGAGGTAGTCTGGCTCGCATTGTGTCCGGATCTTTACTAGGTGTAAACACAATCTGGTTGTTGAAACCACATATTTATATTTTACTCCTCCCAAAAATGCTAAAAAATAAACGAGTGAGAGCGTGTTATATAGGCTATATGTCATGTTATAGCCTAGTCAGATTGCGACACGCATCACCGCAGATGAGCAGCTGAGCGTCTATTCAACGTGCAAACATCGCAAATAAAAGTGAAAGTAAGTCACAGACGCAGTTAACACATCTTCAAGTAAAGAAACGAAATTATCTTACCAGGCCTGTTGCCACTCTCTCTTATTGATGTTTCTGATTTGGAAATTAGCTGATGATCAATAAAATGCCGCTCAGATCTGTTGCTTTTGGTGGCGTGCAATCCAATAAATCTGCATATAACGCAGGAGGTGAAGATCGGATATCCGTTTTGCAAAAACACATTTATGTGGCCAGGTGTAAATGGAATCAGTACTTATTATCCGGATAACTTATCTGGATACAGATCGCATTTTAATACCAGGTGTAAACGGGGTCTCATAGCCTACTAGCTGCGACGACTCCTTTATGTGTACAGATGTGACGTAATGACGCAAAGACATGATCGAATCTCCCGCAGAAATCCACAAGTACCACTGGAATTAAAAACATTATTACAAGCTTACCGCTTTGAATCGAGTTAAGGCAAGCAGATCGTTTTGAACACTCGCTGGTTATGTACTTGCTCAATTTATTTAGGATAATTTTTAACCCCAAAAAAGTTACGGACTGGAGCTTTAACTAATGAAAGTGTTACCAACGAGTCCATTTTTCATCCCTGGAAGCTGGGCTAAATACTGCATTCCTGGGGCCAGACCCTCAGTCACTTTACTTAAATGTTGTCTTAAGCTAAATTAAAGCTAATACTATTAGCCACCATTTTATTGTTCCTGATTATGATGACTAAAAAAGTCTGAGAAGAAAATGAACGTGTGAGTATTTCTTAATGTGTATTTCTTGAATATGTCTAGAGATTGGCGTAGGTCTAGGCATTGGCTTGTGCTGTGTACCTTCAGCTGGCGGCTACCCGGGAATCTTCATTCACACGCTGTCGCCAGGATCAGTGGCACACATGGATGGACGATTAAGGTTTGAACCTGTCATTTTGCCAATGACATAAAATACATTATTATGAGACATGAGACTCCAATGTTTTCTGTTATATATTTCTTCATAGTTAATTAGATTTGCACTCAAAAATAGATTATTCAATGAACTTAATTACCACTAAATTAATGAAAGCTCTGTGCAATTAGTTTAGATATGTACCAACAGGACTAAAACAAGTCTGAATCAGTTGGAAGAGAATGTAATCCTATAAAGCTTGCTGGGAAATACAGATCCATTGCCCAGTTGGTTATGTCACCAAAATCAATACATTTAGTCTGAATACAAAGTGATTAAGTTCACTTAAATTTAGCTAATTTTATGGGATTGGACTTATTTAAATTAAGTTGTGAAAAAATATTCAAGAACTGTCGCATTAGCGCATTTTAGTAAAGTAATTTGATCAAGCAGCAATAAATAAATAAAAAATAAAATCTATATATATATATATATATAGTAAAAGATTATGTCAATTTGATGTTTTGAGGCTACGTAAAGGCCTTTTTCCAAAACGTATTACTTTAAGATTAAGATGTATACTAAAAAAAAGTAATTTTACTCAAAGCTGTGGTTGGGTGCTGATCATTTTTGGTAAACCAAATGATACACTGCATATCATGTCATAAATGGCAATTATTTTATTTTCATAAGTGTGGTTTCTAGAACGTTTTTAAAACTTACCAAACTGCAGCGGTGTGAATTGTTGTACTAATGTGTGTGGTTGCTGGGTTGTTACTAAGTAGTATGTGTGTGTTTGTCAGATGTGGCGATGAGATCATGGAGATCAATGACACCGTGGTTTGCAACATGACATTGAACGATGTGTACACGGTTCTGAGTCAGTGCAGCCCGGGCCCGGTTCAGATCATCATCAGTCGACACCCTGACCCAAAAGTAGGTTTACTTTCCCTTCAAGAGTATAACATAAGAGAGTATCATGTGCCAAATTTACTCACATGTGTCAAGACAATTTGCACTTCATTATGGCTATGAGCAGTTAAACCTTCACATTATTGTTCATAAGTTAAAAGTTGTCTGAGTGTGTGCTAAAATTTAAAGGCTATTTCTCTGTGTACATGAAGGTTTCTGAGCAGCAGCTCAATGATGCAATCGCTCAGGCGGTGGAGCACAGCAGACTGAGGAGAGACAGGAGTCAGTGGAGTATGGATGGATGTAACAGCAGTGAGTTATTGATCTTTTGTTTGCTCTGAAGGCCTATTTCACATAGTGATTTTACAGAACAATTGCAACTGTAACTGTACAGAGCGTAAACTTATTTCAAGGTTACCACATTCACAACTTTCTTTATTAAAGGAGTAGTTCACTTTTGCTGATAATTTACTCACCCTCATGTCATCCAAGATGTCCACGTCTTTCTTTCTTCAGTCGAAAAGTAATTAAGGTTTTTGATGAAAACATTCCAGGATTTTTCTCCCTATAATGCACTTCAGTGGGAACCAGACGATCAATAAGGGTCTTATCTAGGACCCTTCGAGTCATGACTCGAAAAAAGATTTGTTCATTTTGATGAACAAGTTTGAACAGGAGAGTCACGAACGCGCATCACAGAACAGAGCAAGGCGAGCATTTATGCATATAAAAATTAAACTTTTTTATTTAGTTTTTAAATGAGCGATCGTTTCGCTAGAACAGACCCTTATTCATCGGTTGGTGTCGTTTAAAGCCCTTTGAAGCTGCACTGAAACTCTCATTTGGACATGAACCGTTTGGTTCCCATTGAAGTCCATTATATGGAGAAAATCCTGGAATGTTTTCATCAAAAAACTTAATTTCTTTTCGACTGAAGAAAGAAAGACATGGACATCTTGGATGATATGGGGGTGAGTAAATTATCAGCAAAAGTACTCCTTTAATGGCATTAAAATTGTTATTGTGAGTGGCCATTAATCAAATGGATGAGCATGAAATCTAATTAATATTAAAGGGTTAGTTCACCCAAAAATGAAAATTCTGTCAGTATTTACTCACCCTCATGTTGTTCCAAACCTCTATGTGTTTATTTTTTCTGCTGTACACAAAGGAAGATATTTGGAAGAATGTTTTAATCAAACAGATCTCAGTCCCCATTGACTACCATAGTATCCTACTATGGTAGTCAATGGGGATTGAGATCTGTTTGCAACCCTTTAAGGATTGCAACCACATCCAAATGATGCAGTAAGCCATTTCTAAGAAACACTGTTCGAACACTTGTAGCCAATCAGCATTAGGGGGCATGTCCACTCATGATGGGGGAGGAGAGAGAGTAAGCAAGAGGGAGATTTGAAGAATTTCTGTAGAAGGAGAGATGGCTGAGAGACATTACAAAAGGAATATCACTGGAAAAAGAAGGGTAATGATCAGGCAAGAGCTTTTAATATTAGAAAAACTTTCCAGCACTAGAGACACCTAAGCGGGAAGGTCTGAAAACGGACTCCGAGGTTGCATTGTTTCGTCTCCATATGTGACTAACATAGTTTTTTACTATGTTTCACAGAACCATGATATGTGGTTGTTGTAATGCTAGCAATAGTAAAAGGACAGTTTTGGGTGTCATTGTTTGTCTGGAGCTGGTGTGTATACATATATATATACACACACATACACACACTGGGCCTTCGAAAGGTATAGTGATGATTCTCTGGGTCAAATCTCAGACGCGCACCCATGTCTTCTTAATCGCTTATTTACACTGTACAAAATGAACTGTCCATGGTGACTCTTTTGCAAAGAAGATAGGCAGTTGGTTTAGACATGTCTGTATCTGATCTCAGGTCTGAAGAGATTAGAACCCTGTTCGCACAGCAGACAGAAGTGCATCCGCTGTCTGGACAGGAGCGGAAGCCATCTGACCTGTCGACGAGCACAGAAACCCATGATCCGATCCTGCAGTGAGGGCGCCTACAGCCAGAGCCAGCGCTGTACACCAGCCAGCGCCACCACTCAATCCCTTCTACAACCGGAGCACGTCACCAGAGTACAGAGCTTGGACGTCTCTTTAACAACCAACAGTGAAACCTCACTCAATAACACATTTTCTCCAGCCTCGTTCACTGATGATGACTATAACATTCCCTATAAATGTCCAGTAAATTTCATTGGACAACAAACATTAGATGTGGATACAGGTGGGGTGAGAAATTCTACGCTAGGACCAACAAATCAGACACGAAGGTACTGCAGACGACAGGAAGTCACCAGTCAGGAAGCGCTGACTGATTCGAGCGGCTCTAGTCGAGGTTCTCCGGTAAAAGAGGAAGATCTGCTGCCTTCTCAAAGCAATTGCCAGGTATGGCTATACACTGTACACATATATGAAATGCAATATATTCTACTGAACAAAAACGTTTTTGGTCAATTAAAATGTTTATTTCTTTGTTTTCTCTTCCTTGTGTAGGGTTTCACATCATTTAATATCATGTCAGTGATGTTATTTCTAATAAATGAATTAAATACAGGATTTATCTACATGTACGCTTTGGATTATATTTATACTGTTGCTTATTTTGCTCTCTGCCAAAGAGACTATTCACAAGTATAGGCGTTTTTCACAGTGAGATTGTTGCATTGCCCATAAATGGTAGTTGAGTATTGTAAGTCAACACATGATTGGCTTGACTTCAACACTTGCCTTATTGTCAAATTCTTCACAAGTGTTGCATATGAAAATCTTGCACCATCATTGTGCATATGAATAGCTGTAATGTTACGGGTCTTAAAGGGAAAAATACCATTACATTTTTTCTTATAGTGTGCCAAGTCTCTTCATGATCTGTGAAAAACAGAAATGTGTCAAAATTAACCAAAGCATTGATAGTATCTAATTAGATATTCTTTCCCCCACACCTGCCAATGGCCAGTGATTTAAGGAAGTGTACCGGTCATGAACAATTTTTACCGGCCATTAAATTGTTTTTGCAAAAACAGGCAGTAATGACACCAACATTTTAGATGCCAGTGAAAATACACAATTCTCTATTCCAATATACCACCGCTAAAGCCTAGTTCACACTACATGATTTTAAAATGTCGGGCTGAACTGTGCAGTTTGTACTACATGACTTGCTCTCAGTGAAATCATGAGTGTTCAAGTTGTTTAGCTGTTCACACCACACAACACAGCGTGATTGATCCACAACAGGAGGTAACTCACACGAGTTAACAACGCACTACATAGAGATACAACCACGATCGGATGATAAGAGCATATCATTTGTGACTCAATGAGAGCTGTTTCAGTACTATAGTACGGTCTAAATCCTGAAAATAATCAAACAAATAACGAGTTGACAACAACACGATTCTATCTGGTCTAGAAACCATGTTTTGTCACGAAAAACCACGCAATAAAACGAACCAGAAATGACGCGAAACTGCAGAGAAGAACACAACACGCGAATATGGACGTCAGACAGAAACTAGTGCTGCACACTGTTTGCTCGACGATATGCTCTGAGAAAAAAAAAATGCAAAAAAGAAAAAGTAAGATTTACCTGGTGTCCTCAACCCATGCGTTGCTATGATTGGCTGTACTCATGACATCACTGAGATTGAGTCGCGCGACTGCTCGAGATATCTAGCATGCTAGATATTTTTCTGAGCTCGGTGACCTGTCTGCGAGCTGTCTGCGAGCTGTCTTTGATGCGTTGTTGGCTCTTTCACACTATCGGATTGGCGAGCGTTAATCGTCCGCTAATCGCCCGCGATTTGCACGCGATAACACCCTGACTTGTCGGCGACTCAACGATTTGCAAATCGGGCTTAAATCGGGCTTAAAATCACGTAGTGTGAACTAGGCTTTAAAGGTACTAACTAAAATAAAATTTAAAACATTGTTAAAGACAAGTAATCAGTCAGTAATAAATTAAGAACAAATAATCATATTACAAGCAAAAGCTACATAAAAAATACAAGATTGCGACAATTCAAATTAATTAAACAGTGCTTTTAGGTTGTTTAGGTAGGTCCGACAGAAGTTTTCAGGTACAGAAATTTGATAAAGTAAGCAAATGTAAAATAACTGTATGGTCTCCACTGTATAAATTAAACATCCCTAATTAATTAATCCTTAATAAAGTTACAAAAGTTATTCAGTCAAGAGCATTAAGTTATTTTTTCTTTATCCTATGGTTAACATTAAAATACAGACAGCAGCAGGAATATTAGGCTGCTGTCACTTTAAGACCAAATGAACGGATCTAATATATACTAATACTGAAACTTACTTTCTCAACTGTTTACGCTTACTTAAGACATAACCGACTATGTTTATCAGGACCGCAACAGGAAGTAAATAAGACATTTTAAAACTCTTAAAGGTGCATCCGGTCAACAGTGTTAGATTTTCCGATATCAATGCCAGTGTAGAAATGCATTATTTTAGCACAATTTAGTTTAATTTATTCTACAAATAAAATTGTACCAAAACAGGGGTTTAGCCATGTAAAAAAGCAGTATTCAGCTGGTATTTTTATTCTAAATATTTAAACTACACTAAATATTACACATCATCATTTGTCACACCAGTGGATCATTAAAATAAAATAGTTTAATGTTAACAGCATCTATAACATGCACTTGCAACAATTTTATAAATATATGTCCTTTATATCAATATTTCCTTCACAAATAAATAAATTCTACCTTAAATAGACCTATATATTTTACAGTGACTCAATATTTAAAGTATTTTATTGCCTCACAGTCTTTTATTGTCTCTCCACATGCATCTAGTTTTTCTGCAGTCTATACAGGGCTTTGAGAAAGATCTCAAGGCTTCTGTTTAAAAATGTACGTAGAAAGTCATGCTACCTCTTTTTGGACGTGTTCATGTCAGTGTTTGATGACAGTTTGAAAATGAATTTGTGTGCGATTCATACTAAAAGTTTATCGCACAAAAGTGCATCTTTTTGTTACAGGAATCGTAATGCTTGAGCGTTTTGCATGGGGCATGGCTCTTGTGTGTGTACTGTGTACATGCCTGTGTTTCTGTTTGCAACAGTGATGCATGACGAAATGATACTGAATGCATTTCTACACCTTTTCAAATTTTTTTTTTTTGAAAGATTTAAACTCAGCCAGTCATTTCCTGTTTTTGTGACAGGAAGTGGTTGAACACGCAGAAGTCAGAACTAAAGCATCTGCCTGTATCTCCGAGCCTAAAAGTGACTCAACACACAGAGGGGACAGACATCACAAAGGTACGTTAATCAGAAATACACCTTCTAAAAAAATAGCGATATGTCATGTAGGTTGCAAAACTTTCATAAGAGACTTTTACTTTGTATTATTCTGATATCTGATATTCAAGAAACGTATGCTGAGACTTTTCATTACCTAATTCAGCTGTAATAGTAATGGTACATTTTACTGTCCTAATAACAATATTTTTATAAAACAAAGTAGCATTTTTTTTGACATTTATATTACAGCTGTTCTGTTTTTAAATGAAAATAGAACAAATATTGTGACAACTATTGGATGTGTGGCTGCACGTGAGTTAGTTCTCACTTTGAACTTCTCTGTTCTGCAGCTAAGGAAAGGGAAATAAATGTGAAAACTATTATGTTACAGGTTCAGAGTCCCCATCTCAAGTGTGTAGTCCGAGTAAGCGGGTCAGTCTGAGACGTCAGGCTCGTTTGGAGGTCAGTACAGATCAACCACTTGACCCTTGGGTAAAGCTGACCGAAAGTCCAGAGAACCAGTCATTCTGCTCCAAAAACATGGGTGACCATAATGGAGATGCTGAAGTTAACAACACTGCCTCTGAAACCACAAACATCACCTCAGACTCCAAATATGAACAACCTCCCAATGGTAAAAAAGGGCCCCCGGTGGCTCCAAAGTCTGCAAGAGTACGTCAAAGCATGAAGAGTATTAAATCTGGGAAACCGATAACAGAGGCTTTGAAGCACCCAGATAACAGCAGCCACGATACTGGCAGGACCTTTGGGATTAGTCGGAGGGCTGCTTCATCAGGAGGCAATTTGTCAATCAGGCAGAAGATCAGCTCGTTTGAGACTTTCTCAAGTGCCGAAGGAGCCGAAAAGCCGAACAGGCGACTGGCCCCAACAGCATCTCTTCCTCCAATGGCTAAAAACTCATCTGCAGACTACAGCAATGCAGAGAGAACCAAAATTAACACAAGCAACTTGCACAATAATGATAACTGCCAGTCGACACCAACAATTTCAGCCACCACCCAACTGCCAGAGGAAGAAGAGCAAACAGCTTCCCTCAGTTCAGATATCATTTCAGCGCCCCATCCTGCAGAGGAAGAAAAACAATCAACTTTTCATGATTCAGAGCCCTGTAAGCCAATCCCTATTGAGGAACCCGTGCTGGACTCAAAAGAGCTTCCACCTGCTGCTGAGAATGAGCAAGAACCCCAACCTTCTGAAGAGGATTTGCCCCCGTCAAGCCACGTACCAAGAAGATCTAGCAGCTCCAAAGAGGGTCTTGGAGAAAAAACAGAAGGTGCTGGAACTCATACGGTGAGCTTGAGGACCCGAAGTCTACCCCTCAGTCCCTCTTCAGATAGCCCCACCTCAAGCGGATTGGAAGGGGAGAGTCTGGGGATAATCTTGTCCTTCAGCAACCAGGTGTCCAATGCTCTGATGCGATCCATGCAATCCCTGCCGCAGTCCCCTTGCATTCGAATTGGGAACCCTTGGAGCGCCCCACCTGGATCCCCTCTTCATAACCCAATAGAAGAAGACTCTTCTACCGAAAATCCCTCACCTTCACCAGCACTAGAAAACAGTGAGAGGGGTTTCTCTGTTAGGTATGTAACTTATCCAAACATATTACTGTATCTCTAAAAACAATGTAGGACAAATGCATTCAGAAGATGAAAGCGTTTGGGGTACAATTATACTCGATGCAGTGTTTTGTTGGCTGATGGTAAGGAATAAGATCACTTGCTGGGACTGAAGCCAACAATGTCAACTTCTTTCAAGTTGAGAACTGGCTCTACGATAAAGGCATTGCAGAGTTTTGAATGATTCGGGAGTCTGTTTTAAATGAAATGAGAAGAGGAAATGCGGCTCAGTTGAGTTAGTCACAAACAACAAACCCTTTCATGCTAATGTCTTGTAAACTCTCACACTAGTTCTTATCACTGTAAGAAAGAAAAAAAAAACTTTCCCGTCATGCATGTTTGACCTAAAGTAGTTTAAAGATAAATGTGGTGAGATAATAGCTAATTGACCGCAACATTTGCAAGTGAAACCTAAAATTAGTCTAGTTTGAAGAAGTTTAAGGTAGTAGACCAGGGTAGTCCAATCCTGCTCTTGGAAGGCCTCTGTCTGGCAGAGTTTAGCTTCAGCTATAATTAAACACACCAAACTGAGCTATTCTAAAGCAGCCGGGGTAGTGTCCAAATTTTCAGTTATAATAAAACATAGGCCAAAAGTACCTGGGTGACCTACTACTTCCAGCAATATTTTGAATTTTGCATATGATGGATACTTTACTATCCCATGAGGCCACAGGAGAGTATTATGAAGCGCAACTGACGCTGGTTGTAACTCTGGAACTGACCAGGGGTGCGTTTCCCGAAAGCATCGCAAGTTCCGTCGTTTTCCAATAGAGTTCAATGGAAATTGCGACCAACTTGCGACCATAGTTGGCTAACGATGCTTTCGGGAAAAGCACCCCAGACTGATCTCATGAAATGGCGTATGTATGACACGCCAATTCGTATTTCCATTTTTGCCGTTCTATCAACACGCATTATCGCTTTTCAGTGTGTTTATGAACGCAGTTGACTTAACGTTATTACTGTAGATATAAATATATGACCTACCCCAACCCCGTCCCTAAACCTAACCGTCACTGACATTGGGGTTAATAGCATTTATGAGTCTTCCCCTACCATCCTAGGAAAAAAAGATCGCTCCCCAGATGTATATCTACATTTTGCTTCGTTTCGCTCTGACATTTAACAGCGTGTACATACACACGGAATCACTCGGACATTAATGGCGTAGACATAGCTCAAAATGCTTGACTTGAAAGTGGCGTGTATGTTTACGCAAAAGTCATGTCATATTGAACCGACATAGTCTCAGCCATGTCCCAAATTGAGTTTGAGCCAACCCTACTCCATGAGGTATACCTTTCTACAGACTTCAGTTTCAAAACACAAGTAATCCTGAACACCATTATTAGCTGGCTCAGTTGTGTTTGATTATGGTTGGAGCTAAACTCTGTAGGATGGCAGTCCTTCAGGAGCAGGAGCTAGGTTAGCTACCCCTGTTCTAAATCACTTTCAAACAAGCTCATTTATATCTGGTCTACAGCTTGGCTGAACTGAGAGAGCGCACCATCGAAAGAGGGGAGGAGTGCGAGGAGGAACGGAAACCTGAACGACCGCTCACTTCAGCCTCAGCCCTCTGTGCCCAATCGATGCTCTCGGCCCTTCCTCAACAGGAGATTCAGCGGATGATTCAGGAAGTCAAGGATCTGGATGAAGACACGCTAAGGGTGGGTTTAGCTCTGGTTTAATAATCATTGGACCAATACAACAAAGTACATGCTGTCGGCTATTGCCTGGCATAGATTAGTTTCATATCCTGCTATGCAAACCTGAATATGTATGAGGTGTGACAGATTAACAATCAGTTCTCTAAAAAGAAACAGCATGTTAAAAGTGCTTTTAAAGTTTAGTGAGCTTTCTTCTGTTTTGCTATCTAAAGCTCACTTGCTAGCAAGTAGTCAAGAGTGTGACTTCCTGACCATGGCAGTGTTGCAGTGTTTCTCTGGGGTGCATTTTGCTGCACTGTTTATGACATTTATGACCGTTTCCTTGATCAATTAGTTAAACTAATGTGTCTAATGTGTAAAGTGATATGCGCTCAAAACCTTCACATGCCTAAGACATAATGTGCTTTAGAGCTGTAGGAGTGAAATGCAGAAGAGGAGGAAGTGTTGATATTTTGCAGAAATTTCTTGAAAGCATGCCAGGTTTTTTCCGTTGGCTGTAGAAATAAGAGAACAATGGCTGTATTAGTCTTCAGGACTGGATTACTTACCCAATGCCTTGAATCAAAAACGCTTGTTTTAAATTGTCCTGTGGTGTGGCAGATTATTATTTTGTAAAGTATTCCAGTGTCTTAACTGATATTATATGATCAAAACAGCATGCACAACAGTTTTAATACAATTTGAAACAAATATTATTAGAAAAAAATGTTTTAGCTTAAAGCTAACTATTAGCATATCCCTTGATAGCCTGGTTAAAACCAGACCATTCTCAGTTGTAACTAGGGTTGGGTATCGTTTGAATTTGAACGATTCTGATTCCGATTCCTTGTTTCGATTCCGGTTCCTAACGATTCTCGATTCCGATTCTTTTAAGAGGCAGGGTCAAAAAAGTTTAGCTAACCTTGCTAACCAATGGCCTTTCAGAAGGAAATAATCCTTTCTGAAGGAAATACTCCTTCTGTAAAAATACTCCTTTTGTCACAAATTTTGCATTTTGCCGAGATTTCGTTATTTTTAGAAAAGCGAAGCCACACTTTGGATCGCCGACGTAAGGTACTCATGTTCGACTCGCGTGGTTATGCCAACACTTCCGGTAGACGCTTCTTTGTTGGTGTTGTTCAGCGGTTTCTTCTTCCGCTCGGCGGACTGTGAATATCGAAACTAGGAATCGAAATTTTAACTTTTGAACGATTCCGGGAAAAACGAAAAGTTAGTCTCGGTTCCAATCGATACTCGATTCTCGATACCCAACCCTAGTTGTAACTCAGGCGTCACCAACGGACGTCGCGGGTAGACCTAAAACCAATCAGAGCGATGAAGGAGATGACGTATGCAGAGCGGCGGCCGCCGGAGAAACATCTCCGAGTGTTGTTCTTTGCTCGGTTTTTAACAAAAAGGAAACGTTCAAATCGCTTAAAACAGACTAGATAGCTGATTCGAACGATTGATGTTCGACGGCGGCATCCATCTTTGTAATGTAGGCTATAAAATCTGCTTCAAAATCCCAGTGCTGTCATCATCGTGTAAACCCCGCTCCAACGTTTCTGATTGGTGCCGCGATTTCGACGGATTGGAAATGGGCTTGAATGAGCTCTTCGCCAGACTAACTTTCAGAGCAAATCTAAATTTGCCGGAAGTTGTCTGGGTTTTCCCAGGCTAGTTGCTTGATGTAATTTGTCTTAAGTAAATAAGCTCAAAACACCAATGGAAACAAATCAAATGTTAGATCCACCTAAATAGTGTCACACAGCAGGACTGTTAAAATTAACCTTTAATGATCAAATAGTATGAGAGGTAAAACAAGATTGTGCCCTGTTCAGATTTGCATATATTTCCCTACAATACAGTATGCAAAAAGCAGCATGTAAAAGGAGTAGTACGTTTGAATACACAGTTTTATAAAACAGTAGGTGAACATGAATACCTGCATTACCTGATACTTCCGTAGAGATTAAAGTGTGTATCATATCTGATCCATAAAGCCATGAGAGAGTCATCTCCTCATTGATGAAGAACAGCAATGAGGCTGACATCAATACACTAATTTGGATGCAGCTCTGGGATATTTGGCTCAAATCCCAAGACAAATTCAGTAGGTATGCCTTTAAGGCTTTGTATTTGAAGACACGTGTGATTCATATGGCTGCTAAGATAGATTTGTATCCTATGTAGACCAGATGCTTGACAAAATAACTATTCATGAGATTATTTTGTGCTATTCAATATTAGGAACATACAAGGGAAGGCTATATCTTAATCTCTTTCTCTCAAAACTGCATGATGTAATAGAGTGGGAACATGATCCAGCCCACCTGGAAACCATCAATGAGGCAGCTGTTCTTTACAAAGCGATAAACCCATGTTTTTAAATGCAGATTGTTCTCTGGCATGTTCTAGAAAAACTGCTATCCTAAATGCATCTGAGTACTAAAACTCAGCTTACTATACAGCTACAGGTACAAAGGGGTTTTAAACCACAAAATACTCTATAAAAAAGGCTGATTTGGATTTCTTGATGTCCATTAGCAACTGGAAGGCATCCAGGTTGTGATTCTACATAAAGAAGAAGGAGCTGGCTTGGGTTTCAGCATTGCTGGAGGTATTGATCTGGAGAACAAAGCAACTACAGTGAGTGACGGCTCCAAATCTCCATAAACCACACACACCGCAGCTCATTTACTTCACCTTTCAACAAGAAACACAGCCTATTGAATGTTGTCATCATTTCCACACACTCCTGTCGTTCAGTAGCCTGGTAATACCAAACTCTGCTTCGCTTTGCTTTGTATACAGAGTCTGGCATGGCATAATTGATAAGTGTTTTCTTTCTCACGGTGTGGCTTGTCTGAAGTATAAAATCATTGGTTGCCCGTAAGCCAATCACAAAACGTTTGGTTATGGCGTGTGTTATTCGGCAGTTCAGCCGCATCGAAAACGAAACCATCGAGCGAAATACCGAAGTGAACATGACTGACCGAGTTTTGCTGCTTTCTCAACCTGATCCTCCATGAGTGCAACCAAGGCGGACACAATCACAACTATCACCTTGCCAGCCTTTGGCCTGCCCAGTTTCTCGCTGACAATCAGTAATATTTGATAAATTAAACTTTTACCAAAACCTGTCGGGAGTAGGGCCACAACATCACCTCCATTGAAAATGTCTACCAAACACTTTTCTTGTTCGGACTTCAGTTTGGAAATGGCGGGAATATTCTCCACAACAGAGCAAATTGTATAACGTGTCTCCTTATCCGCGGCCATTTTTCATAGCGTCTACGTCACGGCTTTCAGCCCACCCTCTGTTCGTTGATTGGCCGGCTGTTTTCAGGCCGGAGGAAAACTGAGAGACATGTCGATATCTCAGACTGAGTACAGAAGTGACAGACTGATCTCATGAAACGGCGAATGTATGACACGCCAATTCGTATTTCCATTTTTGGCGTGCTATCAACACGCATAATCGCTTTTCAGCTTGTTTATTGACTTAACGTTACATTACCGTATAAATATCCTACCCCAACCCGTCCCTAAACCTAACCGTCCGTCACTGGCGTTAATACCATTTATGAGTCTGACCCCATACCATCCTAGGAAAAAAATTTTCGCTCCCCAGATGTAGATCTACATTTTGCTTCGTTTCGCTCGGACATTTAACGGCGTGTACATACACACGGAATCATTCGGGCATTTTTAACGGCGTAGACATACACGTGGATAGCTCAAAATGCATATAGATAACACGCCACTTGACTTGAAAGTGGCGTGTATGTTTACGCAAAAGTCATGATGCCATGTTGAAAGTGAACTGAAATAGAGTGGAAGTATAAAGGCTGACGTTGTAGTGAGGCTAGTCATTCAGACTCTGAAACACAAAAAAAGACCTTAGGCAGAATGTCAAAGCTTCAAATCTAATTCATGCTTCTGCTCAATTAAAAATGGCACATTTGTGGCAGGGTTGACATCATTGATAATAATCATCCCTCCTGGCATGGCTTTCAAATGTCATGTTTTTCATATATTTTTACACACGAAATTTGCTATCTTTGCCAGAAGAGATGATTTTTAGTACAGAAACGACTTATTTGGGTCGGTTCTTTACACAAAGCTATCATGCGTCTTGGACATTCTTGTACATGTAGAAGCAAAAGAAAAAAAAATACAAGCTCAAAATGACACAAGGATGAGTAAATGATGACACATTTGAACTATTTCTTTAAGAAATACACTACAGGTACATTACATTTACACGTGTAGAAGACACTTTTATAAAAAGCAACATAGTAGAGGAACATTAAGTTTCATACCATTCAAAACATTTTTTTTTAAAATAAATTAATACTTTTACTTTTAAATGATTTCTGAAGGATCATGTGACACTGAAAATTCAGCTTTGCATCAAATTTTCAAAACTGTATTTATACAAGAAAATTCAGCCTCAACGAACCTAGGAAACTTCTTTCAAAACATGAAAAAAATCTTATTGGTAACATGAAAACATATTTTCCAAACTTATGAATGGTGTAATCTTATAGGATACTATGGTAGCTTGTTTCTACTACAAAATAAAAAACAAAAAAGGTAATTGTGACTTTTTATCGCAATTCTGAGAAAATTCTCAAGAGTTGTGAGATATAAACTTTCAATTGAGAGTTAAGTCAGAATTGTGACTTTATAATTCGCAATTGCTAGTTTATATCTCACATTTATGAGACAATAGTCAGCAATGTGAGATTATTATTATTTTTTTTAAAGATTGGTCGCAATTACCTATTATTTGTATTCTGCTTCAAGCTTCCATAGGATACAGTTCCAAGCTTCCAGTGGTTCCACTTTAGCTGTAAATGCAAAACGAATTCAGTTAAAACTAGAAAAATAATATTTTAAAGTATTTTAAATAATAATTGTATTCACTGTATATGTACCTTCAGGTTCACAGAGTGTTTCCCAGTGGCTTGGCAGCTCAGGAGGGCACCATTGAAAGAGGAGATGAGGTGTTGTCCATTAATGGTCAAACGCTAAAAAATGTCACGCACAGCGATGCCACGGCGATACTCAGGCAAGCCCGCACCATGAAGCAGGCTGTGGTGGTGGTGTCCAAGAACAAAGAAGCAGAAGGAAAGGGAAGCGCTAACGCTAATGAGTCTAGCAGCAGCGGGGCAGAAAGCAGCGTCACAGGTGGGCCAACATTACTGACGTCAGCACAGCGATGGCAATAACACTTTTGTCAACACTGAAAGGGATAGTTCAGCCACAAATGAAAACTCTGTCATCATTTACTTACCCTCGAGTTGTTCCAAACCTGTTGTTCAAAGGAAGATAGTTTGAATAATGTAAGTATCCAAACAGTTGATTGTGTATGGAAAAAAAAAGTGTTTGGTTACTCACATTCTTTAAAATATCTTCCTTTGGGTTCAGCTGAAGAAAGAAACTCAAACAGGTTTGGAACAACTTGAGGGTGAGAAAATTATGCATTTTTGGGTGAACTATCCCTTTAATAGAGCATAAAGGGAAACAGAAATAGGTTACAAAAGCTACATGATGTGTAATAAAACAACAACAAAAAAATAAGACTTAATGGAAAAATACCAGTTCAAATAGGGCTTTTTATTTTACTTAAGGAAATTAATTCATGTTTCATAGATGTACTAATTCTGTCCATATTTAACCAACTGATGTTCTTGCACAACTTTGGTAGTTATTTTTTTTTTTTTTTTTGTATTTTAGATGACTTGAATGGAAAAACATTTTTTTCAAATGCTTCTTAATTTTTTGTGCCGCCTGGTGGGCCTTCATTCTCCTTTTTTTGTGTACATTAACAGTTGGTGTAAAAACGGACTAATAATGATAAACAAATCACATTTCAGTGGGTTTCATGATGCATCTAAATGTTCCATGTTAATATTTGCTACTCATTTAGAAGATTAATCCAAATAGATAAAGACTAACATAATGCAAAAATATGTGTACATTCATTCTATGATCTAAAATGTCTCTTAGGGGACGATGGAGGTGAAGCTGTAACAATCGAGCTGGAGAAGAACGCGGGTGGAGTTGGATTCAGTCTTGAGGGAGGAAAAGGCTCCATTAACGGAGACAGACCACTAACCGTCAACAGAATATTTACAGGTGAGATTACGACTGAACCTTTCTGCAAAACCTGCTCCAATATCTTACATTCGTGATGACAAATCAGCAGATTCTATTCACATTTAATGTGCTGAATCATGAAATGGATGTAGACATGGTAAAATCTGTTAAATAGCCTTGTGAATTCTGCAGTCTCACTGGTATGTGAATGACAGTGTCTCTATTCTGCATGAATCTCTATCGCTTTCTTTTAAAGGGATTGTTCACTTTGAAATTAATTTTTGGTATGTTTTAGCTTACCTCAAGGGCATCCAAGATGTAAGTGTCTGTGTTTCCGCAGTAGTTACAATTTTGATATTTTTTAGGTTAAACTGTTCTTGTCTGTCAGTCATATAATGCAGGTCTATGGTCACCACCTCAAAGAGCATGCTCAGAGAAGTCCAAATTAAACATGATTTAATGACTCGTGAATGTAAGTACACATTGATGGCCTAAACACGAAACAAGTGGTTTGTGTGAGAAAATTAACAGTATTTATATCGTTTTTACCACTTGTGTCTGAGGGCGAGGTCGCTTCGGTCTGCGGCTGCGCAAGTGTTGGAAGTGATCTCTCGCGCGTGTACGTCACTCATTGTTTACACAGAGATTTCGGAAGCGTTATCTTTCACTGTGAAGATCTAAACATATTTATATAAACAGGAAATCGCAATGGAAGACGATTTCGATATATTAACAGACAACGTTGATTTTTTTTGCAACACTTCCGGCGGTCACTTGGACGTGGCTGTGGTTACAAGACGTAAAAACTATATAAATACTGTTCGTTTTCTCACACAAACCGCTTGTTTCGTGTCTAAGGCCATCAATGTGTACTTACATTTACGAGTCGTTAAATCATGTTTAATTTGGCCTTCTCTGTGCATGCTCTTTGAGGTGGTGACCATAGACCTGCATTATATGACTGACAGACACGAACAGTTTGACCTAAAAATATCCAAATTTAAACTACTGCGGAAACAAAGACACCTACATCTTGGATGTATTTGAGGTAAGCTAAAACATACCAAAAATTAATTTCAAAGTGAACTATCCATTTAATTTTTCTGAGCCATATGGAACCTGCAAATCAGTAACATAAGTCATGCAGTACATACTGTGTTTTCTCTGGCAGGAAGTGACGCTGAGCAAAAGGGGCTGAAGTCTGGCGACGAGGTACTGCAGATACAGGACTCGTCTCTGCAGGGTCTCACACGCTTTGAGGCCTGGACATTCATCAAAGGTCTGAACGACGGGCCGTTCACACTCGTCATTAAGAGAAAAAGATGCGAGTAGAACGAAAACTCCATTCAAAAGCAAAAGCAAAGAAAAAACAGAACACATTCTGGACTACAATTTTGAATCAACTTTAAATTATGCAAAAATGTTATTTCAAGCCTTGAGGAAATGCCTCCAATTGCATAAAAATGACAAATCATAATTTCTTCAAAGCAGGTTTCCCAGTTGTTTCGACCAATGAGTTTAGTCTATTTTTGCAGAGGTTGCAATACAAGAGAGCAATTAAAAAAAAAAAATCAAGTATTTTAGATTTGAGCCAGAAACATGCATATTCACATGACTTTTCACATACCTCCCCACTCTCATGAGTTTCACAATTTAAAAATACCCTTATATTTCCAGGTTTTCCAAGACTGGGAAACTTGCTAGGATCATTCAGTTGCATTTATTGCTCCATATATGCATTTCGACAGTTGTATGACTTTCATATCTTGTATGACGTGCATGATGTGCATCACTGCATGATGTGGTACTACGTGATCAGGAAAGTTTGTTTTTCTGAGCAGAGTCTTATAGCACTTCGCTGTGCTGGAGTTGTACTGTTTTACTGTCACGATCAGGGATTCATAAAAAAAAAAAAAAAAGATTCTTGTCAAGTCCTGTTTTGATGCAATGATTTGCACAAGCCTGTAAATATACACTTTCAGATATCACATTATATTTCTCTACATCATTTCACCAAAGCCGAATGTAAAGAACGTGTCATGAAGTGATCGAGGCACAATGTTTTCAAGAGGAAAACAAATGGACTAAGCATTAAGTATAATTTTAATAATAATTATTTGTTTGCTTTGTCAAACGCTGCCCCTAACAGCACATCACTCTTGTTTTTCATCATATGCAGAAATAATAAATACATAAAAAAAAAAATCTATGCTCTTCTATTAGATTCCACCTTTGTCTTGTTAGTTAGGTATTTTTGGTTTCCCTTTAAAAGAAAAGCCTTAATATATTGAAATGGTGTCAGAACAAAGATGAATATTAAATGTAATTACTTGGTAAGGTTTGTAATGTCCAAATAAAGTATGATACAAATCATAAACGAGGTCAATCAATCATTTTTAATATCCGAAAAACAGAATCAAACAATGGGTTTGACAAAGTGCAATTTCTTTTTGGGTATTAACACACAGTACACAGACGTCCCATTGTGCAACTACACTGAGCAAAAATATGTTTGAAATCAACAGGAAATGACAATTGACACAATTTGAATGCATATTTCAGGGTCTTATAATGCGTGATTCATCATCATTCATCATGTTATTAGCAAAAAACAGTTCAGCGTCCAATTCTCGCTATTAACTAGTCGCTTATTTGCATGTATATTACTAGTATATTGGCTGTTTATTATTACTTAATGAGCACACATTTATGCCTTATTCTGCATGAGCATATTCAAAATCCCTTAATCCTACCCAATTTCATACTACTTTGCCAACCATTAATAAGCAGAAAATAAGAGTTTATTGAGGCAAAAGTTGTAGTTAATAGTAAGAATTGGACCCTAAACTAAAGTGTGACCAAAAAAAAACTTGACAAAAACTTGCCCCGCCTCTAAAATGACAATTATCTGCCAGCATTCTTGTTTGTACCCCCCACTTTTCACGATCCATTCCAATCAATTCCAAATAGATAAAAATCAATTGCCTCCAATCAAAATGTAATATTAAAAACACTTGTATGTCAGTTTACACAGAAGTAAAATGGTTTGCCGACAACATTCCATGTCGACTTCAAAATGAAAAAACCCGGAGCGAATTGACAAACATTACACACTGATAACTAGTGTTGGGTATCGTTTGAATTTGAACGATTCTGATTCCGATTCCTTGTTTCGATTCCGGTTCCTAACGATTCTCGATTCCGATTCTTTTAAGAGGCAGGGTCAAAAAAGTTTAGCTAACCTTGCTAACCAACGGCCTTTCTGAAGGAAATACTCCTTCTGTAAAAATACTCCTTTTGTCACAAATTTTGCATTTTGCCGAGATTTCGTTATTTTTAGAAAAGTGAAGCCACACTTTGGATCGCCGACGTAAGGTACTCATGTTCGACTTGCGTGGTTATGCCAACACTTCCGGTAGACGCTTCTTCATTGGTGTTGTTCAGCGGTTTCTTCTTCCGCTCGGCGGACTGTGAATATCGAAACTAGGAATCGAAATTTTAACTTTTGAACGATTCCGGGAAAAACGAAAAGTTAGTCTCGGTTCCAATCGATACTCGATTCTCGATACCCAACCCTACTGATAACAGAATGTAAATCTGCGTTTTATTAAAGGGGTCATATGATGCGATTTTCAAAGATCATTATTTAGTGTATTGGTGTAATATGTGTAAACATGCTTATTTTTCTCATACTGTACATTATTGTGTCTCCTCTTTGCTTTCTAAAACGCGTGGAATTCTACAAAACTCCTCCTACTGAAAAGCGCAGTGTACTCTGATTGGCCAGCTGATCCAGTGCATTGTAACAGCCCTTACCACAATCGCAAACTTCAGCTTCCAAAGCAATTATAACTGAATAATAATGTTGTCAGTTTAACCATATCATCAGTCGGATTCTGAAAACGCAGAAGACCAAGCGGAACCAACTTTGTAAGCGTGACTTCAGCAGAATGTTTTTAGTTTGAAACTCTTCCTTTTCAGTATAACCTTGTTCTCCCACTGCACACACACAAGCATTTTGGGTAGTATTGTTCTGGAACAGTGTTGTAAATAAATTTGAATCCAACTTTCGCATTGAAACAAACAGCATCTCCCCATGAGACGGCGGCGTTATGCAAATGTGAGGGAGAATCCGGTCGAGCCATTTTAGGGCCGGTTCACATATCGCGTCTTTTGCGCGCTCAAGTTCGTTATTTCAAATGTAGGCGCACGGTATGCGCGCTCATAATGGAAGCGGTGCGGCGCGCTCGTTTTTACCATGCGCGTCGAGATAAAAACATCTCAACGCGCACCATACGCACACAATAGGTCATGTGACAAGAACCAACTGAAGCGCAACCGCCCTGGCGCTTTGCAAAATGGAGAATGCGGCGCGCCCAGCGTTTTCTACGCGTTTTAGGCGCTATATGTGAATCCGGCCTTATCTAGGTTCTGCCTTCTCTTTTAGATTGAATAAATCTTTTTGTGGAAGACTTTTGTAACTTATACATGCACATAAAACAGCTACATAGCACGCTTAAGAAAACGGAAAACATAAATAGCATCTTATGACCCCTTTAAAATATATAGAGAACTTTGCACAATACTACTGAAGGCAAGCACGTTGCAAAACAGATGTGTCCCCAAAATAATCTTAAAATGCACTAGAGAATTTTGCTCATTTACAGCAAATAAAAATAAAAAGAAGCACAGAACACATCTCCAGGCCATGAGCATGCGTTCACAGTCATTTCACTGATGGCATATAGGCATAAAAACACAAAGTACGGATTGGCTAAGACGTATGTCAGGAGGATGGACAATCGTGCAGCTGGACACAAAACGGGCAAACGGTAATTAAAGAGATAATAGTCAACAAACAAGACATACAATACACTCTCTGTTCTCTCTGAGGTCTGTGACATACATAGCATTAAACAGTACTTTTGTCCATGTGCAATTTAGACAGATTACAAGCAAAAATGCAAAGGGATTCATTTCTCCTAATATGGGGGAAACAAATATTTTTCTTCCATGGTTTTTTGGAATGTTTTAATAAGGCTTGGGCAAAATCCTGAATTTAAGAATCAACTCCCTTTCGACTTATGGCCATAGCCCACATGATTTAAAAGAATACATTTAAATTTGAATTCAAATGACAAGAAGTGATTGACATTCAAAGACATTTAACACAATCAAACAACAGAACAATTCATTAATCTAACACGACAAAATGTAGACTTTGGGGAAAATGAGAGCATTCTAGGAAGTTCAATCAAATGTGTACAGTAAATTAATATTGTTATTACAGCTAATTTATTAAATATGTATTCTTTTACATGCATTCATACATATAATATATATATAGGGCTTGGTATTGTTATTTGTTCTTCGATATACAATAGTCAACATCTGAAGTGTATCAAAACCTTTCATCAAAGTTATACATGAATTTTGACCAATACCCGTTCTTGTCTTAGGACAACTTGTTGATGGACTTTTTTGATCCACTTCAAATGTTGACTACTGTAGATACAGATACCTTGATTTCGACACCTATTTTTTAAAAATCCATTTTAACAAGATTGTTTACTGTTTTTAACAGACTCAAACTCATATAGGCCACTGGGGGGCGGAATATATCCCTCGCGCTCAAGCACACGCGCTGAAGCTTGCCGCAAAGCACTGGCAAAAGTAGCCTAATGATTATGAATGTGTCTGAAAAAAAAAACCAATTCAATTGTTTATTAATAAACGAGTGTTTTCTGAGTCAGTGTTGGCTGCAAAGATGAAGTTGACGTTTCCGACTCGTCATCTCCGCAGCATAGTGAACATGCGTGTGCCTATAGAGAGAAATGCACCTTTCATTTGGATTACATAATCAGAGATTATTTGTTTTAGATTCAAATTGGTTAGTTTAAAAGTATACATTTCAAGCTTTCTACATGCCTATTTCTCATGTCTGTGAGGCATGTAGCCTATATGCAGAGTTTCGGTTCATTTATGTAACGCCCTTCAGTTCATCTTGTAGTCGAAGACGAAGCGACTTTCTGCTCTTAAAGTCGGCGTGAAACGGAAGAGATTGTCATTTTGTATATCCGAGTATATCCGAGTGAAACAGCTTCTGAAATTAGAAAAAATGTAATTTCCTCGCCACAGACAATTGGCTCACTGACGTTGACGAGATTAACCACTTAGGTATCGAAATTTGGTACCCAATGACAAGACTTGTCGTCAAGATGCTTGATGGTAGAGACAATTCGGTCGTCGGCTTGTAAAAGTATTGAACTTGATACCCAGCCCTATATATAACGCTTATATTACATTTTATTCAGGTAATTGTCAACTTCCATGAATTCGAATTAGAACTGTGCATCTTGTTCTCTACCTCATTTCAAACTCAGGAAATCTTTTGGAATTGCATTAATTTTTAATTACTCTGATTCCACTGAACCATATTCCATAAATGTATTATTTGTTTCTTTCAAAGTGATGTATGAAATAACTTTCATCCATTAGCTTATCCCAATTGTCTTAATGGCAGTTGCTCGGCTGGCTGGCACAGAACACGGATACTATTGAGTGGCCATCAATGGAGAAAAACACTTTTTACTGGTTACAGAATCACCAGCGGGAACTAATGGGGTCACGCTAACCAACTAAACCTTGAGCCTTTGCGTTGCTTTTTTTATCATCATATCACAACATCCCTCATTCGGCCCTTCTTGTGTCAATCTCAAACATACAGTACACAATCTCAGTTATGCTAACCGAGAACAGCAGCAAATGCAAATCTTCAAATTTCTGAAGATACTCGTCTGTCGGTAAACATTGGATGGCAAAATTCCAGTTATGTGCAATAAAATCACTATTCAAATATAGAAATACTAGGTTTCAGACTTGTGATTTAAATGTCAAATTCAATTATTCAAATAAAAATGCAATCTTCAAACTCAGACAACTGACATCAAATATTGGACTGAAATTCTAAAAACAGCTTATTAAAAGAAGGCTTTGTTCCAAAAACTAGTGAACTGCCTATTTAGGCCAGACATTAAAGGCGAGCTCCTGACAACAGTTTCAAAAAGTAAGCAGCGACCCAACGTTGCCTTCTAAGATAGCTCAATCTAAAGCAGCGCTGCATGTGACTGCACATGTCAATGGTAAGCTTTATTAAAATCAATTGCGAGTCGAGTCTCTCGATTTGTACGACACACACAAATCAGTAACTTAGTAGAAACTATGTTTACTAGGTTATTTTAGGCCATTTATGAATTATATATTTATAATAATGCTACATTATAGGATCACACCATTCCCCTGAAACAAACTGACTGATATAAAATGTCATTTGAATGCATTGAACGTCACTTTGGATAAAAGCATCTGCCAAATGCATATGTGTCAATGTCTGTTTTTTTTGCAATAGTTCCTCATTTGAATCACTAGTTTTCTGAATTTATGAAAAAACATGGTAAAGAAAATGTTCCTGTTTTCAATACCTATAAAACGGACTGTTCAAGTGTTTGGACACGGTACTGTAGCCGCTGGAAGAATCAGGAATAAGCTCATTTCACTTCCCACCTAAAGCTTGATTAAATGCAAGGTGTGTCAAATTATCAAAATATCCACATATATGATTAAAGGGGGATATTTTCTATAAAGTGTCTGGAGCTATTTCATCGATTTTACAGCTTTGGTCAGGTTGCTGTAAAACTCCACCATACTGGTGGGGAAAAACGAATCGACAACTGAACGAGGAAGTAAACCTCCAAGATCAGTCTGGAAAAAGCTGAACAGCTGCGTTTTGCCTGGTTCCCTACAGAGAGAAAAAAAAAGGTATACTTAATCTTTTTTTTACGCTCCTGAAAAATTTGAAATGTCATTTTGTCACCATCTGCTGTCTTGTAGTTGAATAACATCAACCCAAGATGCTTGCATTGAATGGCATGCCTATCTTTCCGAGAAACTTACCCAGGAACTGGAGCACATAAACAACCACACGGGTGGTTGAAGCCTCTGACATAGCCGGGTTGAGGAGGACAGTTTGGATGGCTTACATTGGTAGCTATAAAACAATGAAAATCTGATTTTCAATAACAGTTTTATTAAGATAGATACAAAGTCTTATGTCAATGGAAATTTTTTTGAAATTCTGCATGAGAATAGTGTCAGAGTCAAATCCAATTAAAGGAGGAAGGCCAGAACACTGCATACCGTTTGAGGACACTGTGCCATCCTCATAGCGTTTAATGGAAATGACATCAACAAAATCTCGAGGTGATATAATGCCCATAGCAGCCGAAGGCGTGACGGTTCGGCAGATTAAAACGTCCTAGGCAATGAAAAAGAAAAGATTTGGAAAGGTATCAATCTGCCGTTGTACGCATCAAATCATTGCAATGCCATGTGCATCAAAAAATATCTCAATGGAAAGTAGAAATAAGGCTTATTAAAGGTGAAGTTTCACTAGGGTCAGAACGAAAAATTACTGTTTTCAAACAGGTATCCCAGACATTGATCTCCAAACTCACGCCATTGGTTGAGCCAATGTTACTTTCGGGCTGGTTTGTAAACTCCATGTTTTGAAAGCGTCATAGAACCGTTGAAAGTGTTTTAACATAAAAAAGTACAAGCATCACCTTTAACGATCCAAGTAAGAATACAGAAATAAAACAATGTTACACTTAGCTGAAAGGAGGAACTGGTCAACCATGAGATTTAACTCAATAATCTGATTTCATATATGAGTGTATTTGTGTTGATCTTACCGCTGACACCTGCTCAAGCAGCTCAAACTTTTTTATATTAGAATCCCATTTTACACGAAGTCCATTGATTTCAGGTTTCAAGCAGTCCCACACTTTCTCTGGACTGCCATTGACAATCCCCTCCCCTTTATACCTGAGAAAACCAGAGAACACACAATCACTGCTCATGCATACTGGACAAAGGTTAATGTCACTGCTGTCATGTTTGCACATGATGTCGACAGTGTGTGAATGCAGCAAAAAGATATCTTAAAATATTAAGATTATGATGTAAATATAGATAAATGCAAAAACAAATACATGTTTTTTTTAAATACAGATTTTACCAACAAATGTACATTTTTTTAAGACTGCACAACAATGTTTTTGATGTTGTGATATTATGGACATTACAGCAATTCTTTTAACAAAAATAAAAAATGTCTACACTAGTGCAATTGATGGGAAGGTTTCTGAGAAGGGGACAAACCTAAAATGAAATTCTGGGGAACCTAATGTTTCACTTTCGTGGGAATTGAAGAACAGCAATGAAAGACAAGTAAAGCTTTTGTTGATAAATTCAAAACAGTTTACATCATTTAACTATTTATTTATTTTAACCCTAAAACCATATTCTGGACAAATGTGGGCAAAATAGTTTTGATTTATTTTTTAAAAAAATACTTCCCTTGATCTGTTCGGTACAAGACTTACTTTTCCTAAGTTTACCTCCTGAACACAAACACATTTTTTTTGACTCCCTCTTGTAATTGGGTCAAAAATGGGCACCCATAGAAATCAATGGGAAAAACTAATTTAGAGCATTCTAAAATAAGCCAAAATAAGACATTAGGTAACAGCAAAGTCACTTCATCTTTAGGTTTTAGCTTTAAGAATGTATTGGAATGATATTTTAATGTAGTAAACAAATAAATAAATAAAACATATTTACATAGAAAATATGGTATTTTTGAAGTAAATAAATTCAAAAATACCCCTAAAATAAATAAAAAACACCATAAATGGATAGACAAAACTTTATCGAAGACAGTGATATAACATTTACAATAAATAAAAATTAGGGTCCTCTGTGCCCACATTTGTCCACAATTACAGGATTAAGGGCTATAAAGTGAATACGATTTGAGGGCTACAAAGGAATCATTGCAAATATTACAAAACATTTAATTTTGAGAACATACCAAAATCATCAAGGCCACAATCAAATCTTCTATTCCTTCAGGAAACATGTTTCATTTTCTACAAATCCAAGAAGTTATATGACCCTAATAGAAGACTATAATCTAGTGATTATATTAAGTAAATATTTGTCAAGTGAAATACTCTCTGAGATCTGAGCAATGCATATTCAACATGATAAACGTCGAAACTCTTTAGGATTATTTTTAAATCCCTTATAGCATGTGCATCGATCTCATTCTCAGACTAAATTACGTCCAATTTAGTGAGTGCACAATATAATATGTAACAGGGTTGCCACTAACTAGAACACGAGCAGTCAGCACATATGACGTCACGATGACAAATATACAAGATCGTGTAATGCACAATATTTTATACTTACACATATCCCGCGAATTCACAAGAGGGTCTCCAACACACCACAACATCATTCTAGAAAAAACAAAAAAACAACAACAGTGTTTAAAGATAAACCACCGCTAAACATGGAAAAAAAGACACTTCTGCTTCATACTTACAGTTTTCTTGCATGTTTTCCATCCGGACTCGTCTTTTTTGTAGCCCATAAGACGATCCTCCACTGATCTGGCCGTGTGCATATAATCCATGACGATGGACAGTGTATAGTTTTATTTGATATTGTATTGGCTTGTCCTTTAACAGCACATGTATCCAAAGCGTTCGCGATCGACCGGCAGCAACCTTCTACTGTATAGCGTAAATGACACACTTTACCTTCGATTCTTCCGAGATCTTTGTTCAAGTACATTCAATATTCATAAACTAACAGTGGCTACAGTTAAATCCGGCAGTTTCTGGTATAACATACAGATGTTTTCAGTTCATTCATTAGTTTCATCAAATGATAAGGGTGACTGTCATCTTGATTGAACGGCGGCGACGGATAATAATCGATACAGTTCTATAGAGATGAAAGGAACGCTTCAATTACACATGCGCGATCAAAATAATAAAAAGAGATACAATTAACCCGTCTAATGCCACGAAATCATCATCATTTTAAAAAGGCCACTTCCTTAGTCCTGGAGATCGTCAGACAAATGTTGCATTCTGGGAACTGGAGTTTTCTCTGTCGATCCTGTTATACAGAACAGTAATGTCCCTATTGCCACGCGACTCGCCGTTTAAATAATACTTCTTAAAATATTATAAATATTTGAGTGAATGTGAGACAATTTTAAACAATCACACTACTTCGGTTTGAGCAGATGTTACATATTTTTTTTTCATTCTGAACCATAACAAATATAGAGTGAAGTTTTACCAATGATTTTGATACATTTTATATCAAAACATTATATGCATTATAACCTTTAATAGAGTCAGAATATCAATAGGCTACTCCGAAAGGTGGCTAAAAAATGAACTTTGTTGACAAACGCATCTGAAATAATTTTGAAAATGCCATTGATCACGAAAAGCACATCTTAGCTCATGCATGTGCCTGAAAGTGAGAAAATATTTCTGAAAGAGTTTCATTGTCCTTCTGGAAGTACTTCCTTATATTACAACACAAGCATATTCATAACCCTCCTGGAGTGGACGCAAATATGGATTGATGTGATGCTATGATTTTTTTGCACATATCCTACTTTATTTCAAGACTGTAACCAGATATTCAGGATTGTACATAAAAATAGTTTATAAAATGTAATCATTTTATAAACTGGCAATTGAAAAACTCGTACACGCAACCTCTTAATCTGAATATTGATATTCAAAGTATTGAGGTAACCATAAGTGCTTTAGAGGTGCTTCATTTGTATCAAGGCCACAACCCTCAGAGATTGAGGGGGAAAGTGTTCAATAAGGGTTTTCCATTGACTGATGTTTTCATTTAGTACACACCCGATCTTGAATACATGGTTACAGCCTTGAATAGGATAGTGGAGTCCAAAAATGTCCAAACAATATAATTTTAATATCAGATTTAATGAAAATCTACAGATACATGCGAAGTACACTTATACAGTTTGGTCGTTTATTTGTGCTTTACTTTACAAGGCCAACAGCAACTTTTATAGGATGAACCTGCAGGTATTACACTGAATTATTGAATGTTTCAAAACCTAGTAAGCTCCCTTGCTGTGGGCTACCTACATAAGCAGCTGCCTAGCAATGAGGGATCTAAACTACACTGGAACCTCATAAATGACTGATATGGAAAGCCCTATTCTATGTAGGCAGCAACTGCATGTTGCTAAGCTAATGGTGCAATACTTACATCAAGTTCAAAATGATGTAAAACAGTCCATTTTTAATTAGCTAACCTTTTTAGCATTATTTTTAGAATGTAATGAAATGCACAATAATTTATAGTAGTAATTTATCTCAACTTCATACATCACCTTGGATGGATTTGTGGTGTTTCAGACAGTTTGAGTTTACCATTTGCAAACATTTTTTAGTCATACTGTGTTCCAGACAACTCAGAATTCACTCACCTCCACTTAAAATAACCAGTGGAACATCACTTAAGTTTCTGGTATCTTGGAAACAATGCTTCTCAAAGTAGTTGAGGGTTGATCGATCAGCTCTGAATTAGTGCAAGCAAAGTTCCAGTAGTTAATATCAAGTCGAGATTTAAGTAATTCAGGGATGACATTTTTGTAGGCCAAAACCCACTTATTATTATTATTATTTTTTTGCTCTTCCTTTTCCAGTCAATGGGTTTTTGGTTAATTGCCTGAAATGAAATTAAGATGTTTTCATGTTTTATTCTACAACATAAAATGCATAAAGTACGACCCACTTGTGATTCTTTAAAGCTTTTACTTGTTTTGAAAAGGGCGGTTGCTAACAAGTGGCTAAGTTGGACGACAGAGGTTGTCGTCATCATACCAAACAGGTAAACTCATTTTCTCACTTAACCACTTCTATAGCCTTGTGTTTGTAATTGAACACTTCCAAACTATTATAACAAACTTTCATAGGAAATTGTTGGAAATTTGTCGGAAGCTTAATGTTGGTGACATTCATGCCACTGTGGCGTAGTTTGTTTATAGCGTAACTCTAAGTTTATGAATTTTAAAGCCAAGAAATACAATCGCTAGAAGTAAAAAGCTAATGTTCATTTGTGAGGACTATCATAATGAAAAATGTGTAAGAATAATAAACATAAATTTTCTATGATAATCCAAAAGCCGAACGGGTTTCGTTTGGGGAACCAGGATGATGCAACCTTCTAAGTAGGACTACAAAATACATCATCACTCCAGCACTCTATTCAAAGTTCCAAGTTGTCTGGAATGCAGCATTATTCACAGTGCATTCTGGGAAAGGCTATTGGCCATACAATTTGGCCAATAGAAGTTAATAGAAGGCAAGATAATAATGCAACCTACCTTTTGAAACAGACTTCGTGTTGGTGTGCGCCTATGAGGCCTTTAAATGCTTCCTACGTAGACAGCTCACTAGGGTTTTTGAAACAGAGCCATAATCTCGGTTTTAGATCTAAACAGGTTAAACATTGGAGCACACAAGATCATTGGTGCCAGACACATTGAGTTTAACGTTTTTCTTTAATTTCTTTTTGGTCGGCTTTGCACTGGGCTTCAGGTACTTTTCCTTGTTGTGAATGACCTGGATGTACTGGTCTGTGCTGCTGTTTTGTTGGTCACTACTAGAAGCCAGCGATGCCGAATCTGACTCGGTCAGTGACGGCTCCACTTTATGCTTGGTCTTGGGCTTGACGTACTGTTCACCGTATCTGTGAGCCGACTCTGGGCCTCGGATGTTTGTTTGAGAGCAAGGATGCAAGCCATCATTCACCCAGTCATCTTCATGATCATCCTCTTCTTCGTTGCCATATAAACACTGCTCCATAGACAACTGACTGTTGACCGCGTCGCCAATGTAGAAGCGTGCGGTCTGATGGAGGTCTGTCAGTGATCGTGGACGGTTCGATCCCCTCCTCGAGCTGCTCTTGGGGTCTTCCTCTTCCACCTCCTCTTCCTCACTGAGGTGTGGCTGGTGGCTGCGGTGAGGGGTCCGAGGAATGTAACACTTTACATTACGTGGATACAGCTCTACAATCTCCGTTGGTTCATCTGCTAGTCGGTAATGTCTCGGTACGCGTGTAGTGGAGCGCACAATCTTCTTGCGAGCTTCATGTTCGTTCACGATGACGTAGCGCGTCGTGTGTGCCCGGCGGCCCACATAGCTCTGAGCCGTCATTATGCCGGGCTCGTTGTGCATGGGCCGGATGGTTTTCCGAAAGAGCGGATCGGAGTGGATGTTCTCGGCGTACCGTGAACACGGGTTGTAGGCCATGTTGTGGTAGGACTTGGAGCGGCAGGAACCACTGGAGCTGCCCAAGTATCCAGAATGCCTGGATGTCAGAAAATGCGACATGAATATGTATGTTTGTACATAATTCACCATAAACTTGAGAAACAAAGACATTTATCTTTATGGTGCAGCTTGTAACTAATGTTAAAGGAAAAGTTCCCCCAAAACTCTTTCCAAGATGTATTGTTTTCTTTCTTTTGTGAAACAAAGAAGCTGAAACAGGATGGTGATTTACAGTATATTGTCATGGACTAAAAGCACCCATGAAACATTCTGCCTAAATTCTTCCTTACAGCTTGCTTAGTGTTTCACAGAAAAAGAGCAAATAATATATAGTCAGAATGTTGTGAGGGTGAGAAAATGTCAGCATTTTCAGTTTTGGGTGAATTGATCCTTTAATTAAATAGTATGAAGTGCACTGCATTATGAAATGAAAGGTGAAGCCTAATGAAGTTTTACTCCCTTTCCTTGATATGATATAATACCATACAGTAAGTGTCTTAAAGTGAAAACTATATATATATATATATATAAATGAATAGTTGAGTGCTCGCAGAAGATTTGTCTTTCACTATAGCTGCGATAAATGCGAAAAAAGCATATTTACAGTAATGCATATCCACAATTAGCAAGCCAGTGTTCTGAAGGGTTTAAAAGCTGAAGTATAAAGTATTTTGTTAAAGCACTTTACATTAATTATTCAGACAGAGTTTACTGCAGTTTATAGTTTGGTCAGTAAAGCTGTCTAAAAATCATCCTTTTTGAGCTGGGACTAATTTTCTAAGTGGGTGAATGTCTGGCTATGAATGAGACTATATTGAGGGGGCTTAATGCATATCAAGCGGAAGTTACATGCTATGACATTCCAAAAGTTTGGATAAATAACACTTACACGCACACTCTCACATCATCAGTAAGTGGTTCTGTCATTCAAGTCTTACTTATATAGGTGGTGGGAGAGGCAATTTGTAACTTGTGTATGTACGAATGTACGAAGCTTCTGGCATCATCCGGTTTGTTATTTTAGCTAAAAAAATAAACTGTTGTGGTGCTTGATTTATTATCGTTATCACAAACACATTGGTTTGTAGAGCATATAGTTTCACCTACTTTACTGCACTTTGTCATTGTTCTAGTTATTTACCTGTAGTGGCTAATGAATCAGAAGTCTTGCACATTCACGTAAAATAGCTTACGGCCTCGTTGCAAAATAAGCTGGATGGTGGCTGTGCTTTTGAAATTGTGTGTATTTTACTCTACACTCCTTACTGTAATCCAGTGTTATTGTAGTTTTATTTATTTACCATTATTTTGAATTAGTGTTTATTCGTATGTTTTCATTTTCATATTCGTTTTCAATCAATCAATCAATCAAATGTCTTTATTCAGTCATGATGTTATTATAGACACAACAATAATCTCCACAACAACAAAATAATAACATTCATTACTGAATAGGAGCATAAAGAAGACACATAGTCTTATAAATTAATGCCCCTTTTTTCAATAATCTAAGCTTATACAGAACAGATGGCTCGCCATTTTTTTTTCTTTTTTCCTTCCTTTTTATATATATATACTGTATTACTTCAGTATTACTTCACATCTCAGTAATTAACAATTAACAATTTAGAAAAAAAAAAACGAAAAAACAAAAAACAAAAAAACAACAAGAGAGAAAACAACAAAAAAAACAAAAACAAAAATAAAACATTGTTTCTTATGCTTCACTTCCTTCGTATTTTTCAAGTACAGATTCGTTTTATGTGCTTTTAGAATTTTTTTAATTGTTTTTAATATTTCTATTTTACTTCATTTTAATTTCAGTTGTAGTCATTTCCTAATGCTTCAATATAGACAAATTAAGGAAAATTAAGGAAAATAGTTTTAGTTGCTGAAATGATTACTTTTTTACCTTTAAATAAACGGAACAAAATAATCTGAAATGATTTTCAGCAGTAATCTACATTACGCCACAAACGCTGTTGATAGAGCTTAATTTGTACAGGAAATAGAATAGGTAGAAACACAAATGTAGAAATAGGAATCATTATCAGACTTCATGAATATAGCAAACCTGATGGGTATGTACTCCACTCGTCGTACGTGTCTTTGAGGAACTGAGGGGCTGCAGTACATTCTGAAAGCATTACACGGGCAGAAATGGAGGGCAGTGAAGCTTCATGAACAGCAGATGTATGGAACCTAAGCAGCAGTGAATTGAAATATAAAGCTCTTATACCACAGAGCAGCACAGACCTGCTGGCAACATGCTCTGCTTTGTGTTTCTGCCGCACTGGGACAGAGGGACTCCTCGTCGCTCCGGCAGCTCTGGGGACGTCAGGCCGTGAAGCTGACTGGGATATTGTCCGGATGCTGTTGCAATGGCGGACGGGAGATTGGAAGTTGGTGACGCTACCGTTGCGCCGTGGAGGGGAGGTGGAGCGGGCGGACGACTCCATACTGGTGATGTCGCTCTCTTGTTCCGTCTTTTTATCGCCTCCCTCAGGTGCCTGCAGACGTGCTGTAAATCACACATTTACACACCCAAATGTCCAGCCAACTGGTGACAGGCTGATATTGCCTTATGACGTTATATATTGTGAGTACATTACTTTGGCCGTTACTGCTCAGCGGCCTGAATTGTGCCCGAGACGTTCCCTTGTATTCATAATGAAGATAGTTCATAGACAAAGTACCTGCGGCCAACTGAAATACTTTCTTCTTGTCGTCTGTGCGCTCCTGCAAGAGGAAATTTAATTAGCGTTATAAAATAAACTGCTGAAGAAATGAGATTATATGAAATTCAAGGACCGTATCCTGTTTCGCTCGGGTTCCTTATTGTAAATCCCAGATCTGTTAAATGAACTGAAATACATCATAATGATATTCTATTTGGAGTGACTCACGGTTTGAAGCTGGAGTCTCAGCTGGCTGTTGGTGACTTTGAGTGATCTAGCGATGGATTGTAGGTAGTAGATCAGCATACTGAAAGGGACAATGACAAACAGCACAAGGTTGAGTGCATTGAAGGCATTTTTTCCTGCTTGCCTGGTTGAATTACGCTGGCTTGACTAAACCAATGTGCTGTTATTGTACAAACAGGGGTAAAGGGCTTTTTCAAACTCTCAAACCCCAGACCAAAACTTGTAAATGTAAAAGCTTTCAATCTACATCCTCTAAACTAAGCACAGTCGTAAGGCTATGTTCTTCCTAACTGAATCAACCTGTTTGTTTATATTACAGCAGACTATCAAAAATACCCAAATACCCTTCTTTTGTTCAAAAGTAGGAATCGGGATCAATAAGTGTTTTTTTTTTTTTCTTTTTTTTTTTTTTGTTGAAGAATTTTCGGTAACACTTTACAGTACGGGTGCACTAATATGCATTAATTCATGCTTAACTAATACACAGCCAATCATGAGTTAATGTATAACTAATGGAGAATCAAACCATTAATTAATGATTACTGCATCAGCAACTAATAAAGAGTCTATATGATTAATAGATTAAGTAATAAACGAATTGCTATTAATTCACTGTGTCATTGCGTATTTATTCCTTAATAGCATATTTTATTAACTAATAGTGTAAATTAATGTGTTAAATACCACAATTAGTCAAAGCTATGCACTTCAACTTCCAGTTGTCTGCTTTTAATTAATCATTAGCTAATGATTTGTAAAGGTATCATTATGGTATGACTTTACTTGTTGGGGCACATCATTATTAACTAGTCATTTAGTAATTGTAGTAATTTTCACATGAATTTGCATGAACAATTAGGTAATTAATCATGTATTAATGCATATTAGTGTATCTGTCATATTATCTGGAAGTTGAAATACAAGGCTATGCTCATTCTGGCAATTAATATATTAATTAACCCTATTAGTTAAAAAATGAGTTATTATGGAATTAATCCACAATTACATATTTAATTAATAACAATTCATGTATGAACTAATACATTAAACTTACAGACTCTTAATTAGTTCCTAATGTGGTAAATCATTAATGAATAGCTTAGATAATCATTAGTTACACATTAATTCAGTACTACCTGTGCATTAGTTATTAGTAGGGATGCACCGATACCACTTTTTTGGAAAACGAGTACGAGTACGAGTACTTGCATTTCAGTACTCGCCGATACCGATACCGAGTACTTAATAAAAAAACAAAAAAAAACATGATTTAAATATTTTTATATACGGGTTTTTAGGTCCTTGATTAAATTACTTGGGTAACACTTTATTTCGATAGTCCACTTTACTAACTATAAGTAACTTTTCAATTACATGTCAACTAACTGTCATTAGAGTATTAGTAGACTAGAGTATTAGTACGATCAGCTTAATATCTGATAACACTTTATTTATTTGGTCCCCCAACAGACATTCAACTGACTATAAGTAACTTGGCGACTACAAGTAAACTTATTCTCCTAATCCAAAGCCATTCACTTTGAAATTGTTCCACACCAGTGATGCACAGGTTGATCCAAAATGAGCGCGTGCCTGCGCCGCGGTCACCCGCGGTTACCCGCAGTTACGGGTCATCCAAAAATATTTTTAATGATATTCGGGTCGCGGTCGGTCAGGTCGTTTGGAAAAAAATGCCAATTAAACCTTTGTATTTATATAGTACTAGATAGAATTTTCTATGAAATATATAGGCCGAATTTATTTATTGGCTGAATAACTGGCACGAAGATGACACACAAGCTCAGTCTAAACAGTTCTCAGTTCTGTACTGGTGTGATCCGAGAACCGCTGTACCTCTGCGTTCGTTACTATACGCGGATGCGCAGTATCAACAACATGTCTCAGTTCAGTGAACTGTTAGAGTTACTGGAGTAAAATATAATTCGGGATATTGGTTTATTTCAACTCGGAGGGACTGTCAGGCATGTCTGAAAGTGAGTAACTGTAGTAACTTGTGGATCAGCACTGACGCAAGACGTGAACTGATGCGAATGATTCAGTTCGATTTAGCGTACTGGTTCGACCGGTTCATTAAAAAGAACCGATTCGTTCACGAACCGGCCATGTCTATGATCACTAGTCTGCAGAGAGATGGAGGCGGCAAGAGAAAAGGTGAAGACTGGGGAGTGGAAGCTCCGCAAATACACAAATAGAAAGAGTAAGTGTGGGAGACATTTACCGAAATAATGAAAGATGATAATGACCAAAGTGCTGCCTTTGTTATTATGTAGGCTACGTCTTCTTGCGATGCTGTGTTGTTACACGTTTATGGCCCAATGACGCTACGATGAGCATGTACTACTTTTAAAAAATACGGTCAGGAAGAGGGTCGGGTACAATATTTTCTTACTTTTTTTGCGGTCCGAGTAGCGGGCGGGTAGTTGAAAACGTTGGTAGTGTGCGGGTTGTTTATACATTGACCCGCGAATCACTGTTCCACACGGCTGATATGTCTCCCCATCTCCCCGCTCTGAGCTGCAGCCGGAGCCTGGGGGTGGGTACTCGGCGCCTGTGATTAACCCATTTCTCAGAACATGGTATCGGTCGCCGGTATCGGGGGACTTTTAACGAGTACGAGTACTTTAGAAAATGTGGTATCGAGGCCGATACCAGATACCGGTATCGGTATCGGTGCATCCCTAGTTATTAGTGCACCCGTTTTGTAAAGTGTTAACGAATTTTCTTTTGTTCAGCAAGGACACATTAAATTGATTAAATGTGATGGAACAAAACATTTATAATGTTACAAATTGTGTTCACAAAAAAGTTTTGGAAATGCTTCTTGAGCAGCAAATCATCATATTAGAATGATTTCTGAAAGATCATGTGACACTGAAGACTGGAGGAATGGTGCTGAAAATTCAACTTTGCATCACATGAATAAATAACAATTTAAAATATATTATAATCAAAAAAAGTTATTATAAATTGTAATAATATTTAATTAATATTTTTTATCAAATAAATGCAGTTTCGGTGATCAAAAGAGACAACAATTTTATTGACCCCAAACTGTAGTGCATCTCATTAGCAACCACATATAGCGATGCACTAGCAACCATCCAGAACATTTTTTTTTTTGTCAGGCCAACATCCAATGTTTGTCTCGATGAGCTTTCAATTTCTAGCTATTTTCTCTCAGTGTAGACAGAAGCACTTACAAGAGTAGAAGCAAAGCGGGCAGCACCACCACAGGACTGGTGACGTAACTCATCACTTTATTGAACCACAGCGGGAAGTCGTTGGCAATGGTTTCGGAGATGATGTCGTAAATCTTCTCCTGGCCACTACAGACCGGGAGAGGAGATTGAAGAAATGCAGAAAGACATCAACTATGTATTTTCATGTAAATTATTTCAAAAACAAAAGCATATTATACAGAGCTCAGGAATACTTGATTCTGATTGGTCAATCATTCCACAATCATTTTTTTTATATATTATATTGACACTAAAGTGTTTCAACCAAAAAAAGTCTTCTAAATACTGTATCTCGTATCACTTTAGTATCTTTCTTGTAACATACCATTTTAACTTAACTCAATATTTCAAGTCATGTATTCAATAATTTTGAATATGCATGTGTAGTAATTGTATAATAATGTATAGTTCACTAGGCATCACTGCAAAATAAACGATTTCAGGGTGATACAAGACTGATCCCCCTGGATTTATTTTGCATTAATGATCAGCTGACTATATACTAACACTTACTTACAGAAAGCATTGTGTTATTAATTGGAGAGGAAATGATTTCAAGCGGCCTCATATATGAAATTGAAAATGTAGCATAGCGTCTATGCAATTTCTTCGCATTTCCATTAGCGTCAACACACAAAATGGCCAAAAAAGTTTTTAAAATATCCCAAAATTAGTATCCTCTTAAAATTCTACCATTGGCTGAGTCAATATCGCTGTTTTAGCAATGTTTTAATACTGTAACGTAGTTGACACTTTTTGAGGGTAGTCAACCACAGATCGCTTACTTGTAGTTGTCTTTGCATATCTTTGGGATACGTGATTTCAACATAGTACATCACCTTAAATGAGATTAGATTTAAATGGCCCCACATTACCTGAAGGGTCCACAGTATTGAGACGGCCGGTACCGCACAATGGCAAAAATGGTCGGTAACATACACAGGAAAAGCATGAAGAGAAGCATCGCCAGATAGAAGTTATTTGATCTAGGGAGTAAATAAATTTCAATTAAAAACAATCCAGTAAAATACTATGAATTCACTCAGATATGCAACCAAACTACTATGATTTGACGGCTTCATATTATCTGATGCTAAGTTTTTCACTCCACGGCTGCAGTGGGATGATCCCTTATTATCGTATAAAACACAGCAGTATCGGCGAAGATGAAATATGTGTAGACCACTTGGTAATGTTTCGCCTCACATCTGCGACTGACTGATAAAGCTTCAATGAAGATGCAATTACATAAATCTGAGCTTTGACCAACACAGTCGCTTGTCACACTGAAGTATCCACAGTTATCTCTGCACTCACCACACTGGAAAATGAGAGGGATTTGGATTCAGTGAAGCAGAGAACAAAAGTGTACCATTTACAGAGTCCCTGATCCGTACACTGAATGCTCGCTGATTTTAAATTAATCTCACAGCTCGTAAAAAAAAACCTGAACATTGTTTCACATTACAGCTCAGAGGAACTTACACTCCAGCCATTTAGATCTTCAAAAATGGTGGTTTTACCAGCAAAGGAATCACATTTCTTTGTTGCAATTTAATTAAAAAACCATATCAGCATATGACAAAAGTGGTTTCTTAAGTTTGATAATTAATCTGCTATGTCATGTTTATGACAGGTTGTGTTGTCTTAGACCTGACCAAGACACTGACAGGTTATGATGTTATGGTTTATATCAAGGTGTCAAAACAAAGACACCTCAAACAATGTCATATTTGCATTAAAAATGTCATAACTGACTGAATGACACTTAATGACAGTTGTCATAAACATGCATAAAACTTCCTTCATATTCATAACACATGTCATGTCATGATTATGAAGGTGTCATGTTAGTCTTATGCACACCCCTTCAAGTAAAGTGTTACCAAACAATGTTCTAAATGGTTTTGTTATGTTGTAAGCAAATCATGGCAGATTCTCCTAGGTCAGCTACCCTTGTATCAGATCAGAGGTAAATGAATGTATAACCTTTAATGACCTGATTCTGCCTCACTGACCTGGAGGCCTTAAAGACCTGCTGATGGGGGACGTTACAGGTCAGCACAGCCCAGCTCCGCAGGTACATCAAGCCAATGAGCTTCAGGACATTAAAGGCGGGCAGACAGGGTGAAAAGAATGCTCCCATCCTACAGGGAGAGAGAAACACTGGAAAGATTTATCTCCTCTTTTAAAGGAGTTCTGCTTGTGCACCTAAGAGCTTCAGAAAAGTCATTATTGTTGGATTACAAAGCTGAAGGGAAATGGAGCATTGAGGTAAGGAGCATTACAGCAACAGGACAGTTTAATGCAAATATAGATATACAAGCATATATAACAATAGACCCAGAGAGATTAGAACTGCCAGAGATAAACAGCAGTCATCGTAATGTAAAATAATAATTGTGATGCATTTCTTTTTATATAGACAATCAGATCAAAGAAAATGTACTGATAAATGGATACATTGTCACTTACCATATCATTCCCTGGTTGTATATCAGATGAAGAACATTTTCGGCTATTTTAAATTCACCATATTCTGGCTGGAAAAGGAATTTAATTTAATTGGAAAGAGAATATAATTTATTAATACATGTTATAGAACATGGTTTCCCAAACCAGGATTTGATGTGCGAGTTCTTAAAAAGCTAATAATTAAAATAATCATAAACATTCAAAGTAAATATAAAAAAGAAATTAAACACTTATTACAATAGATGTTAAATCTGACTTGTTTTGCGAATGTGTTGGTAAATTATATCAAATTTTACTTCAAGTAAATATTTTAGGTCAAAGGGGTTGAAAAAAATTTGGATTAGAGTTTAGGAATCCCTGTTATAGAAAATTCAGAATCCAAAACATAAAAGACAAGTGATAAGTTCAATTAAGTAACACAATGCTTTGTCTTAATAACGCATAAAATAGTACACATTATTTTCTGCAGTTTGTGAGGGTCAAATCAGCAGGAATATGCTATTCTGCCATTTAATTTGACACAGAAAATGACAAAAAAGCTTAAAAGTGATGGGGTTTTTAATGTTCAAAATGCTCAGTATGTTTCAACATACTTTATCCCATCTAAACAGGCCTATCGATTGGACACAAATCTGTTTGAAGAACCTCTCAAAGTGTGTTTTTGAACAGAAGTGACAGACTTACAAACTTGCTCTCCAAGTCCCAACAGCAGCAGTCACTCAAGTATCGAACCACCAGTCCACGGATAAAATCAATGAGCAGGATACTTGCCACCGTGAAGATCATATCAATGATGGAGAGCTTTAACATCTCCTGTAAATAAGATAAATAAAATAAACAGCCTGCATTTACCTTCCTTGTGCAGGGTGCAATTTTACCCATACACAGACCATCAGTATCTCCAAGCAGGACGCTAAATCAGATCTTGGGATTTAAAACCAAGAGAAAGACCAACCTGACAGCAATTTCATTAAATAAAAGCCAGGCTGGATATTTCAACCCACAAATACAATCTATAGTCTTTTCCTACAGAAGGAAACTTATTTATATTGTTTGTCACAATAATGCCTCTGTATAATGTATCAGTACACACTCACCTAAAGGATTATTAGGAACACCATCCTAATACTGTGTTTGACCCCCTTTCGCCTTCAGAACTGCCTTAATTCTACGTGGCATTGATTCAACAAGGTGCTGAAAGCATTCTTTAGAAATGTTGGCCAATATTGATAGGATAGCATCTTGCAGTTGATGGAGATTTGTGGGATGCACATCCAGGGCACAAAGCTCCCATTCCACCACATCCCAAAGATGCTCTATTGGGTTGAGATCTGGTGACTGTGGGGGCCATTTTAGTACAGTGAACTCATTGTTATGTTCAATAAACCAGTTTGAAATGATTGGAACTTTGTGACATGGTGCATTATCCTGCTGGAAGTAACCATCAGAGTATGGGTACATGGTGGCCATAAAGGGATGGACATGGTCAGAAACAAGGTAGGCCGTAGCATTTAAACAATGCCCAATTGGCACTAAGGGGCCTAAAGTGTGCCAATAAAACATTACACCACCACCACCACCACCACCACCACCAACCTGCACAGTGGTAACATGGCATGATGGATCCATGTTCTCATTCTGTTTACGCCAAATTCTGACTCTACCATCTGAATGTCTCAACAGAAATCGAGACTCATCAGACCAGGCAACATTTTTCCAGTCATTAACTGTCCAATTTTGGTGAGCTCTTGCAAATTGTAGCCTCTTTTTCCTATTTGTAGTGGAGATGAGTGGTGCCCGGTGGGGTCTTCTGCTGTTGTAGTTCAGGAGAATGTCTTGACCAGGAACACCCACCTAAATGCATTGAAGCAACTGCCATGTGATTGGTTGATTAGATAATTGCATTAATGAGAAATTGAACAGGTGTTCCCAATAATCCTTTAGGTGAGTGTAGATCTAACAAACAATATCGAGCATGTCTGGGTATGTCTCTATACACATTTGGCCACTTAAAACCCACTTAATGTCTTTGCATTATATAACAAAATATATAAATCAGTTATTTCTAGAATAGAAATAGACTCTTAAAATAGAAATAGTAGAAAATTTGTTGCAAAAACACATTTCACTCAAAACGCTACACAAAATTAGGGTTTAAAGATATGAAATGTCTCGGTTTACGCATGTGACATGATCTGACGAATTGGGATTTGCATCTCGTATAAATACGGAAGCGGATGAATAGCATATTCAGGTATTAGCTGAGGATGAGCCTATGAAGGGACCAGCCGGGAGTCAATACCAGTAAAGTCCCTAATAATCTGGAACAGAGAGCAATGATTTCCATATGAAGGAGTACCTGACCGACATATGTTTCCCAGCAGGGATCTAGCTGTGACTTTGTGTTGTACTCATAGAGGACGGTCTGGTTTAGCAGGGACTGCATTCTCATTGGCTCTCTGGAGGATGTGGTGCTCTTGATAGTGGTCACACTGTTGTTGAGGTCCAGAAGAGTCATGTTCAGCATGCTGTTCCGTCGCTCCACGATATCCGGGACAATGGTGGACAGGTTCTCCTCAGTAGGCTGAGAAATGGTCGCTAGGTATGATGTTGAGTCCGACAGGTTTACTGTACCCACAGTAACCTGGAATAAATCCAAACGTGTACGATTTACGTAACTTTTTTAATGTCACATTTAGTTTTGTCTAACTAAAGTATAGTGAAAAACTTAATAATATTTTTATTGCACTGAAGAAAAATGTTTTGATGTTAAATTTTTATTATATACAGTAGTGGGCAAAAGTGATGGTCAGGGAGATATTTGTTTTTAATGAGATGTTAATATTCCTAGGCAGGACATCATTTTTGGTGACTACTTTATTTTCTGCTGAGCAATAAATCAACAGTAAGCTGCATGATTTAAAAAAAAAAAATCTAATAAATAATAATAATAATAATAATTATTATTATTATTACTACTAAATACATATATTAGACAAAATAAGAATTATAATGTAATATTTTGGTTTATTATATTTCTTTATTTTTAATTTAATTTAATATACTAAAATTATTTTTATAATTATTTTCATATTGTACAGCACAACTGTAAAATTACAATACTAATATTAATAGCTGTCTTAATTTCTTCATTTTCAAACATTAAACCATTGAGCTTTTATTTTGACAGACACTCGCTTCTCAAAAGTTTCCAAGCTTGGGCAGATGATCGGCGCCTGTTGCATTCCCAAATGCATGTTATAAGCAACCCAAACTCAGAGCAGATGCTGAGTTCATGTTCAACCAAGCTTCTCTGAGACTGAAACCACTGGATCAGGAGTTGCTTGTGTGTAAAACAACAGAGTGCCGCGCATATGTTCATTTAATTAAATCGCATTGCAATTTGATAATCACACTAAGCCATATCACGGTTTCGGTTTTATTCTGATCAGTCGTGCAGCCTCAGAGAAAAGGTTGAGGATTAAATAAGAATATAATTGTGACTCACAGCAGAGCTCATACTGTTGACTTTATCCAGCAGGGCAATAATCAAACTGTAGAGGTTTCCAAGGTACAACACCAGAACTCTAAACAAAAAAGGTACATTTCTCTTTTAATAAACAAAACACAAAACCAATAACATTGTTCAAACAGAGATGTACCTGGCAAGCTGGAAGCGGAGACTTGTTCTGGGGTGGTACATCTCCAACTGGGACACTAGCTCAAAGGCTGAAGGAGCAATCATTGTGATGAGGGATACCACCACACTCACCTGATGAAGAAACCCAATTCACATCATTCATCTTCCTCAAATACACACCACATAAACACTAATACTAGATCAAATATCTAAAGCAAGAACAATTAAATAAGAAGATGAATAAGAGGAAGGGAAAGGAAAAACAATTAGATAATAATAATACAAATGAATAAAGTAAGTAAATAAATATTATATGAAGGATAAAATAAGACAAACAAATAGATATTTTAATTTAATTATTTATTGAATTATTAATGTAATTATTTCATTTAGAGTCCGTTGGTCATCCAAGAATTGAACAAAAATTAAATAATCATTAATAATAATAATAATATGAATTAAAAAAACAATAACAACATGTTCAAGAAAAGTCAAATAAGTAGACGAATTACAAAATAATTAATCAAATAATAATAATAAAAAAGTGGTGAATAATTAATAGAATAATTATTTAATAATAATGAGATGAAGAAAGAAATAATAATTTAGGAAGAAAAATAAAAGTAGCCATTTTTGGCATTATATCTATGTGTACTGACGTTCATTTGTATAAAACATAACGTACTTCGTTCTTCTCCCAGAGTGTTAGCTCAGGTTTCTCTTGCTCTAGTTTCTGAGAACGATCCACCACAAAGTAGATGATGTAGATGCTGCCGGCCAATGACAGCAGCACCAGAATGTTTGCCAGAATCCGCAAACTGATCAGTACGGCTCTGTTGGGATAGAAGCCAGTACAGTCAGATATGCCTTTAAACAACTGTCTATGTTCTACAATAAACCTCTAGTTACAAAGAAAATAAATATGGAATAATCTAGACCTTTTGCAGGGGTGATCAATATCCTGTATCTTCCTGAAAGGGATTTATTTTGTGATGATGAATGATTGACTATACATTAACACACTTGCACAGTTCCATTCTAATAAATGGAAATTAACTATTGATTCCTGACTTACAATTATTGTAGGAAGAAAGAGGACAAAGAGTAAAGCGAGAAACCAGAAACTATCACAACTACATAGGCAATTGAGTAACAGGAAAATTTCAATTATACAGTTTAAGTCTATTATACAAAAATATAATATATCATGCTGTTACTGACCAATCAGAAACATTCTGAAACAAGATTTCGAATCAGCTTTTCGAATCTAATTCTTATAGATTCCTAATTTCAATTCCAATAAGGTAAAAAACAACAACTTTGGATATCATTCACATTTATTCTAAGTCGTATTGTAAAACATGTCTAGTAGCTGAATATCATGAACAAATATTAACAGGCTAAATAACACGCACACAAGGAACTTTTGCCTATAGTTTAAAAATACCGTAAAACAACTAGCCTAACTAATAGAAAATTTAAGCATTAATAAAGATAACTAAACACTCAGTAATTTAAATAAATTTGTAAACGCTCAAATAAATACAACTGAGCAAAGATACAATTGAAATAAATAGTGTTTTAAGATTTTTAGGTATTCAGGTCCAGAAACTGTAAACAAATGTAAAACAACACTATATTTGTAATGTATAATTTGTTTCTTCAGTTAAGAACAGCGCCTGAGTTTTCTCTTTGCCTTTTGATGTATGATTATTAATGCATCAGCAGGAATATTAGGCTGCTGTCACTTTAAGAGCTGCACAGACCCAATATAATGTTACACATGTGAACAGCGTGTCTTCTTGCGACTTGAATAGTTTTAAAAATACATTTTAAAAACATTTTTTCTGTGAGCACGCTTTGGATGTGAGCGCTTAAATTGTTTAAAATCACATTAAATTACCTTTTCTGAACTTTGGATGTATGTGAAGCACAAGAAAACAGCTTGCGGGTCTCGCGCATGATTTAAAATCATATTAAAATGCACAAAGGAAACGATTAGAGGAATACAAACACATCCGATTCCTGACTAGTATTTGATTCCAGAATTGGAATGAGAAGCACAGAAAAAAGTGTGCAAATTTTGAGCTGGAATGGTTCAAAATCGAAATGCACTCACAGGAACCGATAAGCATAATCGAAATGCTGATCATCTTATCGATGATTCTTATCGAATCACCGGTTCTTAAGACATTTGGAACCAGTTCTTAAATGGAACCATGATCTCAATACCCATCCCTATATATTATAGAGAGATGAGTAATAAGAAAAAACACATTGTATTATAAACTGATTTACTTTATGACTAATGTTGCCAGGGTCCCATAAACCCCCAAAAATACTTCAATAAAAGTTCTTTGACACCAAGTTTCTGATTTACGAGATTATAAACACGGTAAAAGTGACAGAATACATGCTTAAGAGAATTTCAAGCATCCTAACAGGGTTTATTTCCCCTAAATCAGCATTGGCTGAACACCGCAAGCACAGCATCAATAAACAATCCCTTTCTGACTTGACGCACTTCATTTCCCAGTTTGCCTGACAAGTTTTATCACAGACAAAAGGAAATGAGTAATAGGCAAGTACTTCAGAAATGTTTTGTCATCATATTCAAAACTCTAGGGATATATAAGAAAGTCATATATACAAATATCTCATGAAACCGGCCAAGGTTTGTCATGTCTGGGTTATATTTCACATTATTTAATTTGTAGAGTATGCATTCTTTAAAATTTATCATTAACATAATAATAACCTCATATTACAGTTAACATTTTTAATTAAAAAATACTGTATTGAATTAATGATAATTGCAAAACACGTCTAAGCACATTTAGTAATGAGAATACATTGAGTAAATGTGGCCTGAAACTAATGTGATAATGCAAAATAAATAAAATCTAGATTGGCTTCAAAATTAGGCTTCATTTTCTACAAGAAAAACATAACTTCTTATTTTTTTTTTCAATTTGTTTCTGGGTTGAAATGCTATGATAATCTAGAGATACAGTACAAATGTTAGCATAACCCTGTGTGCATGGGTGTCGCATTCCAGCAACATAATAATCGGCTTAAACGTGTGAGCAGGTCTGATGGCAATTTAGGTGCAGTCATCCGCCTGCAGTAAAAGGCTGTTTGTATAAAATATGGCGGGGTGTTCTCCGTTTCGCATGTTCTGCTGCGATTGCATTGGAACAGGGTGGAGATGTATAAATCAAAGCTGTCCGAGGCAGCATTACAAGAGCCGTGACAACAGCCCCAGATCGAGAGGAACAGCACATCGCTGTAAGTCACTTACTGATACCATCATTCCCACCCTCAAAAGCCCGTTTTGTTAAACATGCACTTCTGAGAAACCTTGGAGAAAACACTTAGTCAGCACTTAGCGTTTTGTTGAGGTGATAATGGAAACATAGAAAAAGAGGAAAACTTGCAAGCTTGTTTCTTTCTTCTTCTCTTGCTCTTCTACAATGGCCTCCTAAAAAAAGTAATAAAACATTTTTGGTAAAGATGGTCCAAAACAAGAAACATGAATCATAGTTTATGCCAAATATGTACTGTAGTTACTATTACTTCAATAAATTGTGGTAATTTGGTACTGTCATAAAAAAAAGAAATTAAGATTTTTTAAACAGTCAAACAATATGATAACAATTTCTAGAAAAGAGGACAGCCGATGGTCAATATAATACTGTATATTATACAGTTCAATGATATCATTAAATTAAATGGAACATTTTACTTTAATTAAATTATATTTGCTCTCAAATTTGACAAAAATATGTAAAAGAAAAAAAAAATGTTTACTATGATAGACTTGGACATAAGGAAGAGCTAAATATCATGATACTTATGAGACTCAAATAACATGTTTTCCTTGGGAAATCAGCACTAATAATGAAACATAAACCTCCCTTAACTGAATTAAAACTGGATGATCATTAAGAATTAAATCAAGGACAGATTGTTTATTTCAGTCTGTTGGATGTAGAAAACGCTCACTCTGATGCTATTGACGATGGCTGCCCCTTTACTCTCAGCCGCCTCAGGGTTCCCAATCAGGTAGTCCCACGCACAGAAAACACGCCAGCAGAAAGTGAAATTCTCATCGGAGGTGCCGGCTAAACTCGTGCGGGAGTTTTTAGCCATTCTGATAGAAAACAGCATATGAAGTTGAATTATGGAACTAGTAAGCAGCTACTTTTCCAAAGAACACAAATATAGCTTTTCCTAAAGAATTTCCATGCAGGTATTTTGCATATCAGAGTTTATAATGACCATGACTGCATATAAATAAACCACATGGCCTTAAATTACTTAAAAACATCGTAAATTGGTAAACCAGCTTCAACAGAACGTCTTGATTTGTTAAAGTCATGGCTTCGTTTCTAAGGGAATGCAGATTGAATGTGCTGGACGTCTCGAATGCATAAATGTGAATGTAAGTTAATCAGTGGTTTCAAGCAAAGCATCTTTGTAGTGGTGATTACTTTCTTAACAAAGTGAAGAAGCTGTAGGCAAAAACTGCCATCCCGACCATAAAATAGGCCAAGGGTAGTCTGTAGCCAGCGCTGCCGATTTTACGCACATTGCCATAGTAGCCGTAAAAAAGTACAGAGTATTGTAGATATCCCTGCAACACAGACATAGAAAAAAAAACACAGTGGCAGATTGCAAAGCACAAATAAATGATTTGTGATTAAATCCGTAAGTTACGCTGATAATATGTACAGCACATTGGTAAAGCCGTAAAAAAAAGAGATAATAATCTTGCCCCCAACGACCAGATGGTGTCCAGGTCTTGTGCGGAGGAAAGGTGATCCTTGGGAATGGTCTTGCTGCGGGTGGTCCCAAATGGAGCGCCGGCCAGGAGCTGATTGGACAGATTGGAGAGAAAGAGGGAATGATAGAGGACAACAGATCATACCCGAGCAGAAATTGCTTTGTGTCTCTGCACTGGGAGTGAAATAAATCTAACCATATTTTCCATTTCCAGGTCTAAAAATGGCCTTGTGGAGTTTCAATAAAAGATGTTGTCTACAAATAATGTATGAACCCCACAGCAGCATTTAAATATCTGCGCATTCTTTCTGAAAAAAAAATAAAGGATAATGTCACATATAACACTTAAAAGGCCAATTCGCACTGCACCGAAAGATGCCGAATAACGCTATAAAACATTTGGTTGGGTTTTGTAGGATCAGTGTGTTAACCCATTGGTTGACGTGGTTGGCACTTGTTTTTACCAAATGAACAATTGTTGTTTGTTGGATTGTGAAATGTCTGAGAAGTAATGTACTGTAATCTGCCGAGTGTCTGCGTCTATAGGTCGGTTTGCAAAGTTAAAAAGCACAAAGTCCACTCCAAAGAGAGTTATTCTCTATATTAATAAGCACTGTTTCTCAACCCCCCTCAACCCCTCTATTGTAGCTTTGAGTTTTCTTCCAGGAACGTAGAGTACGTCACATTATTCCTCATTTAAATAAGTCCTGCCCAAGGCATACGCATAAAAAAGGGGCGAGGCCTAGTTGATTTGCGTTACTAGTGTATTAAAACTCGTTGTTCAGAAGAGAGTACAAAGCAGGCTATACACACAAAAACTTCTCCTGAAAGATGTAGCCATTCCCATTTTGTCGAGACAATCTGGTGTAGTATGTCTTATAATTTGTAGTTGTGTTTTCTATTAACAGTTTCAATTATAAACTTTATGTAGCTGCTATGATAGTTATGATTGAAACGAAGGGCAAAGCTTCGCCTCTGCTAGCCTGCCAACTAACATTACAGTACTGATGTTCTGTTTACTTCAGCTTTTGTAAGCTCATTTCCCGAACACGTGCTACACACTGGGCCAGCTAACCAATCACAGCACATTTTGTATTTCTGAAACAACACGTTTAACCAGACTGGGGTGAGAGGAGCTGTAATAATGTAAAATATGTGAAAAATAATGTGTTTTTTGTAACAATCAAGCATGAAAACACATTCTAGTACACCCCAAAAACAAAACAAGGCTTCGTAAAAGGGCATAATAGCACCACTTTAAAAGATCCTTTGGTAATATCTTTTATTAAGACACAACACAAATATTAAGACATGACACTTATTATACATATTTATATTTGAACATATAGCTTATTAATTATTTTTAAGAATTAATGCAGTGCATACAAACCTCAGGCAGCACGATAAAGGCTCCGGTCATAATAGTGAGAACTATATTGATCCCAAACAGCCATCGTAGGAATATGAAGTAAGAGGCCACTCCTGATCCAAAATGACCTTCAAAAACAACATACTGTTTAGTGTACATTTAATGCAGTATATGGACTCATTTCTACATGATCTGACCCTTAAAATACTTATAGCTGTAAGGGTTATATTGTTACACCCTAATTACATTTTTGACGTTAATCACACTACTTAATCTAGATAGTTTCCACAGGGATGTACATTTTAGGTTACTTAGATTACTTTTAGTTTAAGTATATATTTTCGTTTTACAGTGACTATGCATAAGGCCCAATATATTTCCAATATTATATTCCAACTATTTTATCATTCGCATGACAAATGAAACACATGCTGTTTGTCAGGATACTAACTTTCAATCTTTTTAATCCTCATCTCCCAGGGAATGAACAGAACAACAATGTTGTAGAGGACTCTTGAAATCTTTTTCAGCAACTGCAAACAAACATTTATGATCACACGAGAACAAATACAACAGTTGGATAAAATGATAACATAAGCACATGCTTGATTAGGATAGTTTGTAGACAGATGAATCCACAAGTAAATAAAGATTCAATGCTGAAAGACCTGTGAGACCCGAGTTCGCATGTATAAGTATAGTGAGATCATAATTTGTGAAAAATCAATGTGTACGGATATCTGATTTTCAATCTGCAATAAAAAGCCATCATCAGAATTAATAATTCACCATCAAATCCACTTGCTAAAAAGTCAATTAATTTTAATGGTGCTTGGGCAGCCTTGGCGAATGCCATTGGACATTTTAATTAAACCAGGCTATAACAACAGGCCATAAATTTAAGTGCAGCGTCTGTGAGCAGATGAGGAGCACCGCTGAACCAGAGACATGCAGAACCTTAACCGGAATCTCACAAACACAAAGCTGATGAAAAAAACAAAGAAAAAACTGAGAGAAGCTATAACATAAAAAAGACAAAAGTAGTTTAGACAGATAGATAGTAAGGGTGTAAAGGTACATGTTTTCGTATTGAACCGTTCGGTACAAGGCTTTCGGTTCGCATTTCAAACCGAACAATTTGTTACACCAACAAATCGTTGCAACGCGAGCCAATCTTGATCAAGCAACACTTACTACACAGCGCTAAGAGATCCAATAAAGAAAGCATTTGAATTCTCCACAGAAGTAATAACATCGCTGCGATGAGATCTAGTGGGATCTAGTGAGAAGCATTCAAATTTGATTAAAATCGCTGCCCTCAAATGTTAAAGGTCCACTGACATGGGGTTATATTATTATTTTATAATGTTTCCTGGGTTGCTCTTATAGTGTTAGTAAATAGTCATAATTTAGAAATAAAGGGCAATTTTCCTATCCTGATTTTAGCCTCTGATTTGAACGCTCTGTTTGAAGGGGCGTGTCTGCTGTGAGATTCAGTGCAACCGCCCACTGCTGTGATTGGCTGACATGCTTTCATATGAAATAGCTACATATTACATGTGAAACTCTCTCGAATACTTTTACTAAAGCTATTATAAGTTTTTACTATTACAGCTGTTGAGTCTACCGAATCGTGAGAAGTTTTTGAAGTATTTAGAACTATTCCCATCACATAAAATGTTGCTGTGATGCCGTGTGTCGGCACATTTTCAGACAAAATAAAATTAACCCATTGCTAAATATGGATGTGAAAGCAGTTATAATTGGCCTATGTGACAATAACATTTGTTTTGGTTAAAATCAACAAGTAAACGTGATAATTAATCGTGATCTCAATATTGATCAAAATAATCGTGATTATCATTTTGGCCCAAATCGTGCAGCCCTATCGGAATGGCTACAGAAGAAAAAAAGAGACTGCAACGGCCCATGCGAAAACAAGGGTACATATTGGAAGGGCATTAAATGTAGTTGTTAACATTAACAATTAGAGAACAAAGTATAATTTTCACGGTTTTGCGTGATATGATAACTTAGAAGCAATTTTTAGATTTAATCAGCGCGGTTTACTGCAATGTCAGAACCAGAACAAAAGTGGATGTTAGTTACTTGTTCAGATTACATTTTCCAGTGAAAATCCTTTTGTTGGCCATATTTTCAAAAAGAATAATCAGTGATTCTGAATGCCAGTCTCCACAGCGGCACAGTGACTGAGAGCAGCATACTGTCCTCAAACACTGTGTTCATCCGCGCTCTGCCGTGTCGAGGGTGTACAACTCACGTAAAGTTGATAATTCCACGAATAACTGCAATTGCAGATTTTCGAACAGAGATGGCGACAAAGAGGAAAAACTGCAGACTGCAGCTTTAATCTGGAGCATTGAAAACTTAAAATAAACCTGAAATAAAATACACCTTTGTTTATAACTAGGAATATTTTTTATAAGGAGCTGTTTTTTTGTTTGTTTTATATACTGATTATGTTTTATAGAGTATTTATAAGTTTTATATATATTCGATTTGCTGTCTCGAAAACATACCGAACCGTGTCCCCACTGTATCGTATCGAACCGAACCGTGAATTTTGTGAACTGTTACACCCCTAATAGATAGATATACTTACAGAAAGGCAGACAGATAGCAATACTTGCCTTAGCAAACACCATGAATAATGAAGTAAGCAACATGCACACAACTTGTGTTAAAATTGTTAATGAACAAATTCTGTAGATAAATAGTTTGCATAAAACGTACATCTGCCCCGGCTGCCTGGTAACCTCGTGTCCTGGTTAGTCTGCCCTCATACTTCAGAACAATCTCTCTGGCTTGCCTAAAACACACACAAAAAAATACACTGAGCTTTAGCAATTTACACCATATCCTGATATGGACTGACAGCTGTGGTTAGTGTGTTCCTGTTGTGTTAACATGAACACAAACACACACTTTTATTAATGTTCGCCTTTCATAGATGTTTTGCCCATTAACTGTGCCACTTCATTGGTTTCTTTATTAATAAAAATAAAAAACAAACCAAAAAAAAAAAGCCATAAACTCAATGGCAACATAATAGAAACATCAAACAAATACAGATTGAAAATTGATTTTGGGGGGTACTTTCTTCAGAAGGTGGGTGTATGCAATCATGGGCACTCACCCAAAGATGATGAGGACACTCGTAAAATGTAGCATGTTTCTCTTCCATGAACCATCAGGCATAAACCTGCCAGTTATTGTAAGTAACTTCAAAGATAAATGTGCTAATAAAATTCTTGGTTGGATAATCAGAATTTTTTTGATATTATGGTGGACGCAAACGTTCAGAACTTCTGAAATAAATAAATAATAAAAGCGTTATGTTGGTAAGTTAACTGACATTTGGAAATTTGATGTCCTGTGCTGTATAACATGCAATACTCCATTCCATCTAAAGCTATTTTAAACATTTTTATTTATACCAAACATAAATGTAGTTGTATTGCATTTTACAGTATTTTGGCATGGCTTAGTTAGCCAGATGCATAGACTTTACCAGAAATAACCACAATGTGTTCTTGCTGTAACATTTGCGCATCCTTGACCCCCGCCCAAAGAAGCCTCAGTGATCGGTAGCCAGTAAATTGAGAAACTGCTGGTTAGGCTAATGAAACAATTACTCAGCCAATTTAGTTTGTTCTCCAGGCATCATGTTGTAAATATGGTGGCCGCTTTCAAGCAATGAAAGTTAATTGTTATTTACCTTACGGGTTTAATGCACAGATGCTTTCCTCAGCCATTATCATCAGTTTCAAACATTTGGAAATATCGTTTCTAAGTAGAATAATGGCTGTAATGGAGTCAAATAATAAGCTTAAAAAAGAAATAATGCTTATTTCTTTTCATTATTCCTCATTATGTATCGAGCATCACAGGCTTTCCTGCAGTCACGTCAACTGCTGTATAAACACTGGCCTCAGCTCAAAAATACCTTTACAGCACATTATTATACTGCATGTCAAGAGCTTGAAACATTCTACGCCCACTTTTGGCCTTATAAATGCTGAACTTATAAATATTTTATCCTTTATATCTTGTGCTATTTAAAATGTTCCACTAGAGAACAATACAACTTTAAGATCTGTAGTAATTTTAATACATGGATGACATTTTCTTAACATATACTTGGCAGGGTCTTACTTTAGTACTTTTAGCTTGCGTCTTATTGGCCAGGGTTTGGTTTGGATGTTGGCGATGATTTCCTTCTGAAGCTGAATGTTCTGGAACATCTCCTCTGGATCATTACTCTCCACTCTCTCTCCATCCTTATCTTCATCATCAGATGGTCTGAAACACAACCAAAGATCAATAATCACTTTAATTAATCTTACAGTAACATAGTAAAATTTGCAGCGCATAATAAAACTGTTGCTTTATACGGTATGACAAAAGAACATTAAAAAATATTAAAGTGGATGTAGAAACAATAAATATACATACATCATACTCACACACATATAGTTATTTTTCATGTTCTTTTCTTATTTGTGATATTTCATATTATAATATGACTAAATTATTAAAGTAAATTTTTACATTTTAAATTTAAAAAAATGAATGGTTAAAAAATGTCAAATTAATTAATTTTATTTGATAGCGCAAAGTAGGTAAACACACACTTTGAAGGATGAAGGTGAAATGGATTCATAACCCTCCAACTGTATATGCATAGGATAACCTGTTTATGTTATATGTAGTTATATCTATAAAATTATGATCAGAAAGTATTTTCTCTAGTGTGCATGCTTAATGCCCACATAAATCATTAATGTATGTGAAGAAATGTGCACTGCATATACAAAGCAACATGCGATGTGTCATTTTAATTCCTTGTATTATGAAAATCAAGACTCAAAAATATGATAACATTATGGTATACAAGAATTTATAGAGATGAATTTATATATGAATAATAATAATTGTTAATTTATATAAATATAGCTTTTGAACCCAAACGTTTAGAAACTTTATGTTTAAAAGAAATATCAAGCTCTGTTCCACTGCAAAGCATGAATATTCATAATAAAGACAGAAATATTTAGTCTACAAGTGTCATGTGTGAAATAAGCCAATGCAATTTACAGTAAAAAGCCAACTTACCCATTATCGTCCTGATATGAGGAATAAATCCTTCTGGAATTTTTTCTTATGCTCTTGTGCCGCTTGGAGGATATCAGGGGTCTGGTTATTGTTGCTGGTTCTGCCATTTCACTCATTTCCCAGTCTTAAAACTTTCTGCAGTCTTCAGTGAGCATGTGCCCCATCTGTAGGAGTTCTCCCATGCCTATGTTGCTGATGGGACTCAGGGGGGGTGGGGGACAGGAACGAGGAGCGCTACCTGCCCGATTGGGTCCAGCTGAAGTGCTGCATAAGCCCCTCCACGAGAGGAGTTTAAGCTCAGACAATCACTCCAATGACAGCTGTACTGGCTTCTTAAAGGGACAGCACAAGAACTGCAACCTGGTGATGAATGCATATGCGTCTGTGCAAAATGATTCAAACAAGAGAATAGATATAAATACTATTCTGCGACCTCTCTCTCTCAGTAATTGTGTGCTATATTCTAATACTATACAATAACATTTTGTATGTTTTAAAACTGAAATATTTTTAAGTCATTTTTGCCTCAAAACAAGCAGCATAAAATCGTAATTTTATTAGTTCATACTGCTTGTGTGCCATATTCTGATGACGTACAATTCCATTGTGTATTTTTTAAGACTTCATCCCAGCTAACAGGGAACATTCCCAGAACGTAAGCTAACTTGGTAGCAAGGTTCTCTCAAAGTCTCTCAAATACTCTTCCATTACTGCTAATCGAACATTCGTTCAATGTTACCTGGTCTTTATTATTGTTCTCAAAACTTTGTGACACAAAAATATTACTTATACATTGTTCATGGAACATTTTAGTTGGGACCAGGGACCACAATGGAAATAAGTCTTCGGGCTTTATTGTGTTATCCCTGACTACTTTTGTACTTGTTTTTAATGTATGCAACAGTTTTCTTACTGTTCTTCATATTTTATATATTAAGTGGTCAAATAAATCTAATCTAATCTAAATCTAATCTAGTTGGACATTCATCCAATGTTTTTTTTTTTTGATTACTAATTGTTTCAGAATGTTAAGAGAACATTTAAAAGTACATTTCCATGATGTTTATAAAATAATTCAATTAAATGTCCCCTAAAAAAAAATTTTTTTTGGAACATTCATAAATAAAAAAATGATAGCAAAATGTTCTTGTTAGCTGGGTATTCAGTCATAACATTCCCCTCTGCGGGAGCTCTTAAATCTCATTTGTGTTCATGTTTAACCAAGTAGCAAGGTCGCAATCAAGAGACAAACAAGATGAAGCCAAACATTGCGTGATACATCTAAATATGCCTTTTTTTTTTACTTGCACGCCAACACAAATGCTCCTATTCCTTTAAACAGCCTATTTTAAATTAAATTTGCAAGTCCCTCAGCAGATTTTCAATTTTTCTCTTGACAATAGTTAGTGTTCTGTGCTGTGATCGATCACTTTAATTTACTCTGGAGTTTTGTCTGAGCGGTAATAAACCGACAGATAATATACCCCCAAAAAATGCACAATGAATTTTAAGTAGGCACACATGGGCAAATTTCCAGTTTTCCATACAAAGAGTCCTTAGAGTGCGTTGAAATTAACATCGTCACGTACAAGGAAAATAAACGTCCCCGATTGTGAAAGAAAAAAGGCCATAGCAGCTCAATATGATAATGTGCCATATGTACAGTAACTCTAGCTCATCGCTTTCACTTTTCCATAAGCAGAAGTCTAATATAGACTTTTACAGGGCACATCAGGAAAAAAGGCCTATTCCAGGAAAAAGCACTCGGCCCATGTAGAGCACCAAAGTGTCTTACAGGGCTGCAGTTCTAAAGTGCTATTTTTAAGAGGTTTATTGCCAAGTATGCTTGCACACACACAAGGAATTTGTTTTGGTGACAGAAGCAGCTTCCAGTGCAGAGAGACAACTAAAGTACACAGACAGTAAAATTTAAAGAAAGATATGCAAATAAAATAACATTTTATAGAATAGGACGTTTCAGAATGGTATGTTTTTTGTTCGATTGTTGTAGGGTTGTAACGGTATACCGGTATTGTGGTTTATCACGATATTGACATAAACGATTATCATACCGTGAGCATTTGCTTATCTCACCTGCGCATATGCAACTTCTTTCCACTTTTCTGACTACACCCATGCAGAGAGAATGTCTGAGATAGAGCCTATGATTTCTAATCTCTATTACCACAGAAAAAAAGTTAAAATCTGCAGTTTTGGAATACTTTGGGTACCCGAAAAACGAACGCAGGTGTTGTCCTTGAAGATGGTCGGATATCCAAGGATATATGGTATGGTCGGATATCCGGAAGACTGGCTGCAAAAAAAAAAAAAAAAAACCCTCTTCGATCCTGTTTACATACAATTTCCATTATTCTGATTAATCGCTTTGAAGAATTGTGGATATTTTTACTGTCATTACTTATATACCCCAATGCATGGTTTTATTTAATATGTTTTAATCTGCTTACATCAAATGCAAAACACATTTCTGTGGACAAAATTACTTTTTTTCGGTGAAAAAATGCCTAAAATATCTTCATTTCAATATTTTTGACCATCAATATATTATATTCGTATTGCGCAATATTGTCTACTTCATTCATTTAGCTGATACTTTTATCCAAAGCGACTTACAATTGCTATATATGTCAGAGGTCGCACGCCTCTGGAACAACTGGGGCTTATGTGTCTTGCTCAGGGACACATTTATTGTCTCACAGTGGATTCGAACTCTCACACCAAAGGCATGTGTCTTATCCACAGCGCCATCACCACCATCACTAAATCTCATTATAATTTCATGTGAAAAAGACCATTTTTTGAGAAATGTTGCTGCACTGCACTCTTTTAGATCTCTAAATGGATGGGATTTTATTTGCTACAGCACACTCAAAGTTGTGATAAAAATGTGGTGCAAGATCATTGTTCAGTCCTATTGTTCAAGTGGACATTAATGAAATTAAATCCAGGGTGCAGTTTCAATGGACCTTTGTTAATGTTCTCTCAATTGGTTCATTATCTTATTCTTTAGAATGCTTGTGGACTTTTACTACTGTATTTAGCAAAAAGAGGTAGAAGTAAAAAGTCATCCAAAAATACCTTTAAAAGCATTGATGTCCTCATTTATCAGAATCATATGTATTGAGCCATTTTGTTGTATTTTTTTCACAGCCGACTATCTATATTGAGCCCTGAAACAAATGACAAATTACAGTCCCAGAGGTCAGGTTTCAACTTGACATTTAACCCAATAAACAAATCAATGAGGCTCATTGATTGCATTTGAGCTGTGCTGAAACAGTAACGTAAATTGACCCCTTCCCAAACATAGCATCAGTTATCATTCCAATCTTATTATGATATCAGTTATCATGCCAAGAAGAGTCAAATCAAGCTGAACAACAAACATACTTAACCATCATCTATAAATTCAGTTAGGCACCAATGATTTCTATTGCTTGTTCTTTTTGTTCTAGTTTCTAATTATTTGATAAGACATTATTTGATAAGACACTCCAACATATTCCATCATTTATTAATTAATTTAGATATTTTTTTGGCAGACGCGGATCTGCCAAAAAAAAAAAAATACATATATATATATATATATATTAATTTATATATATATATATATATATAAATTAATTAATAAATTATGGAACACGTTGGAGGGAAGGACCTACCATAGATCAAGTTGAAGGTCACTCGCAATCATTCAATTCATTCTTCATTTCACCTAACCATAGTCCCATAGAGATTGGTCTTTATGAGAGGACAGTCCTAAAAAGAGAAAAGTCAAGTCAAGTCAAATTTATTATCCCATAGAGGAAATTTGGATTGCAGGTAGAGTGTGCAGTTTAGCCATTGCTATAAATCTAAAACACAATCAAGCCTGGCCAAAGTGAATCGTCTGAGTTGTAATATAACCAATGTCAATGTAAAAAGTAATTGCGTGCCTCTCTGTAAATCCGACAAAGTTTTATCTGGTTTGCAGTAATGCCGTTCACATTGTCAAAGACCTTGCAGTGCACTGAGAAGGACACTCAACTCTATCTTCTATGCCTGTTACAGACTGCGATTTTTAGTAATCATATAAGATCATTACAAATCACACTGTATGTCATGGATCTAATAAACGGTTCTGAATGTAGACTGACGATGGTGACTCCCATTAAATCACGGTCTACAGGCAAGATAGTATAGAATAATAAAACGTCATCAGCATGCACTAGTGGTAAACAAATAGAGCAGGATGAAGAGTACTTATCCCGGTAAATTCCGCATCCTTTTAGGGATTTTAAAATATTTTTTTTATTTTATTTCTCCCAACTCAGCTGCTTCTCCTCGTTTGACTTTCTGGTATGTTTACATTTGCGAAGTTGTCAACATGGCCGCCACGTCCCAGAATGCAACGCGACGGCATTCTATGTTGCATTTTTATTGGCAAGTTGGTAAAAAGAGACTATTGACAAGAACACAATGCCATGTTTAATGTCACAGAACACACCTGAGTCAGGTTTGGTGTCATATTGAATTTAACGCGGATCAAAATTAGGCTCATTTTAACATCGTCAAAGCTTCATTTACACATGTGGCTGATGCTGTGCCTCTCTCACCACAAATGCCTTCTCTCATCAGTTTTTTGCACTCTTCTCTTTAACTTTTGGCAGTCTATAGAACTCGAAGGTTATTTCCCGATGCGATCGATTAGTATAGACCAAAACTAGACCATTTCTCAGCAGAAATAATCAGCCAAATTTGCGAGTCCGTTTAGTTCAATGGCATTGTTTATGTTCTGTGCCTCCAAAATGGCCGACTTCCGGATTGATGACGCGTGATTGTGCGACGTTGACAACACGGTGATGGCCAACAAATAATAAGAAGAGTTTTTTTTAAGTCCACGCAGCTGTTCCTCAGGTATATTTATAGGGTATTTGGTTTGTTTTATTCTATCGCATCTCTAAAATATGTAAAGTATTATTTCGTGGAATATGTTTGAATAGTGCCGTTTGAAAAATAGGCTTTTAGCCAGTGAGGCCTATGGGACAATTTTGTGGAATTAACGCTATAAGTGCTAGTTATTCTGAAGTAAAAACAAAATCTATATTTATCCCCAGTAGGACTGTCATTCACAGATGAGATTTCTCATAAGAGATTTCGTTCACTTGCCTGGAATCACCGTTCATGGCCATGACCCGGCGTTCAAGATGGCGATGCTTCTTGCACGACGACGACAGACCCAGACGAAACAGGAACGGGATTACCGCAGGATTTCCCTCACGCAGGTCAGAACTATTTCATTTTCCACTCTTCATTTTTGGCGTTTCTTGAAGATTTGACATATATCTTTGACCTGAGAAAGCAGGTTAATAGGTTTTTAATCATCAACGGACTTAAGTTGGGGTACCATAAAAAAGATGCTGACAGATTTAAGTTGATTTAGTATTATTCTAAAGCGGATGGGGTAAACTGGTAAAAAAAAGGCAGTTCAAATTTGAGAGAGCATTCATTGAAAATTTAGATTTAGATCGTGTGTAATTAATTGGAAAACAACTTAACAAGCAAATAAAATATTTAATTTTGGGCTCGCCTTTTACATTATTAATGATTTGAATTCAGCATCCATCAACATTCTTATTTGTATGTAAATAGCTGTTCAAATTTTTATTTCTGATAGTTTTTTTTTTAAGTGGACGTTTTACATTCACTGTGTTCTAAAATATAAGGGCTGCATCCGAAATGGTATAATTTCTGACTAGTAAATCGAAAAACAGTATGTGGCAAAATAACTGAGTCTGTACCACTGATATTGAGAGTGAGGAGTCACGTGCCGATTTGTACATACTTTTTTAGATAGATACTTTTAGATAGATAAATTTTAGTGGAAATCTATTTATGATGTTAGTGGCACAGAGTTATGCAGAACCTTTGAATTTATATTATCTACCTATGGCAGATTTATCCTAAATAATTTTTAATCATACAAGAGATTAAGGATCATCACTGAATAGTTGCTGAACCTTCTCTTCACCAGTACACCATGTGATAAGATGTTGATCTCATCTCATCTTATCTCTTGTCTCCAAATATATCTTTTCAACGCTTCGAATGGTATAGTGAATTATTTAATAAACACACATTGCATATTAAGTTGATGACCAACATCTAAACAGTATTGCTGTATTTATTTTTTATGCAGATCAATTGTTTTTGACTAATCAAAGAATTGTCTTTGATTAAAATAAGTTATTTTACTTTTAAGCATACGTCTCTTTATGCAAGAACCTTGATGCAAGAACATTTTTTTTTGTAATATTTCTAAATATTTGTCAAGCATGGCATCAAAAACGCGTGAACACTGTTTTCTGAGAAACAACTGACTTTAAAACTAATTTTCAAAAGTTGCGGTCAATTTCTTCCTAAAAGTTACTAACAGATATTGTGATTACATAATTACATAATTACATAAAACTGCATCATTAAGTATAATACACTATGACTTGAATCCAGATCATTTGAGTTGGTTTGCTTGATCAGGTCAGAAGAACAAAGATCATTATTGGATCTGTCTTCCGTGTTCTCATCTTGTTCTGGAGGTTTAGTGGAAGTCTTTCACTCTCCTACCCCTGGAGAATGTTATAGTAACTGTAAATATTTTAATGGTACTATTGGAATACATCTCTTCTAAATAGTCAGATGTTGAGTGGCAGAAACATAGATTAAATAAGATCGATGTATGAATCATTTAGGTTGTACCCAGTCTTGCCAGAGCTAATAAGTGAGATGACGAATCTGGTGAACAAATCAAAGTGTGCATAGAGCGCTGCTGACACCTAGTGGACATAAATACATATTGCATTCTTGATGGCTCTGCCAGTTCATTTCACAGTAATTTTTTATATAAATGTGCATGATATGCAACACAGATTTGTTCATGAGTCTTAGCTGTACATTAAGAAAGGACGTGCAATTAATTTGTGAGGGAGATTACTTTTTAAAGAAGGACTTTTATTCACAATAGTCTGAGAGCAAGACAATAAAGAAAAAACCTACATATGCAGCAAAGAACACAGTGTTAAAGTATGGGAATGTGTTAGAATACACAACTGCAAAATAAACGAGGTATCTATAATTGTATTGTTTCCATTTTCCATGCATTTTGATTGTTGATCAATATAATAAGAAATAACTTTCCTTTTTCAGTTAATTGAGTGAAGTTTAGCATAATTCAAAGAGAATATGAGTGTATATCATGTTATAAAGGCTAAAAGTGGCACTATTAAATATTGAGCTGGTTTGATGTACACATTCAGTATGAAGTGCAGATTAGACCCCTTTTGCTGCTGTGAGGCTGTAGGCGGCTGGGAGACAGACATGAAAGGGTTGTCATATGAAAGGAAAGCAGACGTGAACTTCCTGTGAACTTGTCTCATTTTTTTGGAGTATATTGGTGCCAACTGAGAGATCAGCTCTACAACCATTGCTGCTGCTAAGACTAGTTTTAATTTTTCTTCCCCTTTTTTGCTAAGGGGGTGGTGTGACCCCATTAAGTCCATGTATATGCAAGCTCACAATTTTGTTGTTTTGAATTTAAAGACAAAAAAAAAAACAGGAAAGAAATTAGTTTCACAGAAAGTGTGCACTCATCTGTTATCATATTGTTATTATTTGGAGCTAATTAAATGCTTAGTTATTTATGATCATCCACTGTCTAACAGTCACTTTTCTATATTTTTGAAGATGTAATTTTCTCCTCTGACCTCTAGCATCAACAAGGCATTTTCGCCCGCAGGACTGCCGCATACTGGATGTTTTTCCCTTTTCACACCATTCTTTGTAAACCCTAGAAATGGTTGTGCGTGAAAATACCAGTAACTGAGCAGATTGTCAAATACTCACAACCATGCCATGCTCAAAATTGCTTAAATCACCTTTCTTTCCCATTCTGATATTCAGTTTTGAGTTCAGGAGATTGTCTTGACCAGGACCACACCCCTAAATGCACTGAAGCAACTGCCATGTGATTGGTTGATTGGATAATTGCATTAATGAGAAATTGAACAGGTGTTCCTAATAATCCTTTAGGTGAGTGTAGTATTTATTAATCATTTCATCAAAAAATATCTTAATTTGTGTTCCGAAGATGAATGAAGGTCTTACGGGTTTGGAATGACTTCTTAAACTAAGAACCGTTACACCCCTAGTATAAGCATCTGTGCAAATGCAATTTTTTTCCTGTACGTCAAAGCAAAAGACAGAACAGCGCACGTTCACATTAAGCTTGATGAGTAGCCGTGTTTGAGAAACCCAAGCCCTCTTTGTTAAAATAACAAGTCTGAAGTCAGTTGTGCATCTACATCAGCAGAAGATTTGTTCTTTTCAAGAGACCTTGATTCAGCAGCACACATTTGATTTCTGTTTGCTAATCGCATTGGTCACCAACCAATTAATTTGATCAATTTCGTACAGATGTTCACCTTATGTGTAATTCTTGATTCTGTTAAAGGAACCGATTGTGCCTTCAGTGCTTTTTGTGACTCTGAAATTGGGTCTTATTTTCCTTGCTGCTAAGGCTCTTTTGCATGCTTCACAAATCTAAGTAAAAGTAAGGGGATTTAGCACTAATCTGGATTCATATTTGACCCAATATAAATAAAACACCTGTGATACCTAACCTAAAACAGCAGGTGTACAGAAAGGCACGATGAAGAGAACTTGAACAGGGCAGTGTTTTGGAATGCACCCTGCAGGCTGTCTGTGAGTCTTTTGATGCATGGATTCATTTTGTGCTCATAAGATGCCTCATATATTATTAATGGTGCTCGCTTAGGTTTTAAACACCTAACTGTTAAACCTTTGCATGCAACTTGTTTCATACTGTTTGTGCTATGGACATAAATAATGCCTCAAATCAAGCAGCTTGAGGAAAGATGAGCTAATACTTTAAACAATCAGATTTAGGATTTATGCCTGGTGAAGTATAAAACAGGTCAAACAATCCGAAAACAAAAAGCAGCAGGGATGTGAAATATGTATACAGATTTCTTCTGCATATTAAATTAATATTATCAGTTTAGTTTAGCTTAATCAGAAGCATTTCTATCAAATTCATTTTGATTTATCCTATCTTTTTTAAAAGAATTTCTATGTTTGTTTGTTTTTAAAAGGCAAAAACTAAAAAAAACTAAAAAGGTGGTTATAGTAAAGGAAGTTAATGGGGCCAAACTTAGGGCTGTCAAACGATTAATCACATCCAAAATAAAAGTTTGTGTTTACATAATATATGTGGGTGCACTGTATATCATTATTTTATATATATAAATACAAACACATTCTTGTATGTATTTAAGAAATATTTTCATGTATATGCTGTATATGGATGTATATATAATTTATATTATATAAATATAAATATTTTATAGATGAATAATATATTTTTCTTAAATATACATGCATGTGTGTGTATATATATATATATATATATATATATATAATATATAATATAATTATACACTGTGAACCCACATATATTATGTAAACACAAACTTTTATTTTGTATGCGATTAATCGCGATTAATCATTTGACAGCCCTAGCCAAACCCATAACATTAAAATATTCACTTTTTAATAGTATCACCCCAAGATGTAAGCAATAAATAAAACAATTTCAGTTTCCTTTCCTATGTAAAGTTATATACAATTTTACAACTTGAAATGAAAATGTAACACCTAAAACCCAAATGACTATATTAAAAATGGTGACTTAGCAGGTCAAATGTCAAGTTTAAACAAAAAAAAAGTAAGTTATAGAAAAATGTCTTCCATTGTAAGTGCCTCACTGTGACCTCCATTTTAGTCTTTATTTCAAAGTAAATGAAACAAGTAAAAACAAAACATTTCTTTGTAATTAATATTATTCCACAAGTGCTGTCTGTTGAGTTTAAATTGAACCATACCAATTTTCTTTAATGGGATAGTTCACCCAAAAAGGAAAACTGTCATTTACTCATCCTCATGTCCTTCCAAACCCAAGTAAAAAAAGTAAAGTAAAAAAGTAAGTAAAAAAAAAAGAAATTCAATCTGTTCGTCATATAAAGTGATCATGTCCTTTCATAAAATTTGGACCAAACCACTCAATTCATATGGATTCGATTTACGACTTCTTTATGAACTTTTTGAAGTGTCAAAGTGGTAGTTGTGCAGCTGTCAATGGAGGGAAAGAAAACTTTCAGATTTCATCGAAAAGATGTTCATTTGTGGAATATGAACGAAAATCTTACGGTTTTGGACAACATGAGGGTGAGTAATTAATGACAGGATTTTCATTTTGGGTGAACTAACCCTTTAAGCTTGGATAGGACCACATGTGAACATCATATATGCACAGAATTAGTATTGTACAGCAAAAGAGAGTGGGATATAAACAAAAAAATCATTACAATCTGCTAGTTTGTTTTGTGAATGGAGGTGTTCCTGTGGCCTGGCCTCAACATCTGCAAGTTTTTTTTTTTTCCTCAGCCTCCCTCACCTCATCTCCCCTGGCACAAAATAACAGCTTCATTGCTAGTTGGCAGCAACCTCTGGATTGTGTCTCTGTGATTTGTAAGTCTCTGGGGGCCTTAACCATAGACTTCCCTTTGACCCCCTTTCCTCTGCCCCGCCCATCCCCAAAATCTCTATACTAAGTCTGTGAGACCTAAAGACCCAGCCAAAAACAAACGGCCTCTGTATCAGAGTCCCAAGTTTTCTTCCTGTGGGCACTTAAGCCCAGATGCACAATATGAGCCTATGTGCTCCACATCTGTATAATCACACGCATGGCGATCTGTTATTCTTCCCCATAATGACCAGGACCTCAGATTAGACCTCTAAACATCAGCTACCTCCATAAAAGGCATTTATTTTCCCTCTAGTCTAACTGCCTCACTGAATTTCAACACTGATGATGTATTGTTTGCTTTAGGCTTTTACTTCGGGAGCTTTTTCTTGATTTTTTTTGTAATGTCACCATACTATTGTGCATGTAAATGTTGTCTTAGTATGCTTGGGAAACTATACTCAGCTGTCTAATCTATGAGCGACACAGAGATTCTTTATGAACCGGTGGAAAAATGTAAAAGAAGTGCAAGTAATTAATATGTGTTAAACATTATTTGTGTATTTTAAATGGCATCAAAGTAAACAGTATATTTCATCATCTGTAGTAGAAAATGCATTTTTTTTTCTTGCACTTTCAACATTTTCAATGCCCCCATCAAATTTTATTTTTAGCAATGCAATTTTAAATCAGCTGGAAATAATAAAATATATATTTTTAATAATTATTTTAATAATAACAAATGTCTCAAATTGCTGAATTGTCAGTAAATTGTGTTTGCAATGCTGAAAGAAAATCTACAAGACTGATAATAAATAAATGATGAATAATGAATGACATTTTTTCTGATAAAAAGTACATTTGAAACAAGCTTTGAACTTCACTTCAAATCTAGAAGCAACAATGCAAAACATTACTGATTTGCAGTACACTTTTAGGCTTTCAAGTCCATCAAAATTCTTTCTTCACTATGTGAGCTATAAAGCACAGGAAACCAAATTTATGCAATAAATCAAAAGTTTGCAATAAATAAAAAATTGTCATGATTTTCAGTGGCAGCGCCGTGACTTTTGTCAACTGACCTTAAAATTCTTGTTTTTAAGCCATGATTTCTTGTCCTTAAAAAAAATAACGCTTGTATTATTACCAAGTCTGTTGACACTTCACCTTCTTGAACATTTTCTGAGTTGTGAACAATGATGTAATCACATTAACAAGTCTTTTTTTGTATATATTGTAATTTTTGCCACTAGGGGGCAGTCTCAACCCTCAAGGATCTTAGAAATGTTCCCTATTCTTTAGTTTGGTTGCTTGTTCTCAATACATTTCCTCAGTCCTGTCATCTTCTCTACAGTTCTTACAACACCCACCTTCATACAAGTCCATTCAAAGATGCAGTTAACTCATGTGAAGGCTGAATGGCTGTTGTAAAATGTAAAAAAATGACTACTAAAAAATAGCATTATTTTTTTCTCATTGAATGAATCAGGCCTGATTCATTAAGAAAGTTTTGTAACCACCAAACCAGCATGCTTACACAACACAAGGAAGCTTGATTTCTATCTTTTAAATTAAATTGAAAAAGTTGCACAAATAAATTCTAGAAGTTTTTTTGTGGTGGTAGTTAACTCCGTTGTTCAGATACAGAAATACACACACTGAATAAAAAGTGTTCAATTGTAAAACACTGGATAGTATTATTAGTTAATTACTTAGGCTATTAATCCTGATTCCTTACAATTAAAGCTATCTTTTGTTGTTTTATCAACATTAATGACATACACACATTAGGCTGCTGTCACTTTAAGAACTAGTGCACAGATCCATTATACTGTTACAAATGCGTTTTGTATCTCTCGCCAAGTCCGGAGTTTACATCATTTTGTGTGTTTTTGACTAATAAAGTGCTATAATTTGCAAAAAATAACTTTTGTTTGGGCTTAACCATGGATCTCTCAAAGAGTGCGTGAGTTTTGAATAGTTTAAAACTGCATGAATGTGAAATTGGTAAGACTTTAAAAGACATGAAATTGCTAAACGTTAGTGACGATACAACATTGGCCCAGTTGTGCAAGTTACAGTTCAGTCAACTGTCTTGGAACAACTGTTTGATGCTTGCCTTGTGCTGATGCAATGTGGTGATGTTTAGTGCATTTTGAGAGAGAAACAGAGAAAATCACTCATCCACCACTGGGTGGATTAATTTACTCCTACATCCCACATGCTAAAGTGAAAAAATGTTGCGAGACCTGTGGGAATTATTAAAATCATGCGCAATGGCCGCAACCCTTACAATTTGAGCCCTGTCTGATGCATGCTGAAATACTGCAATGCTGAGGAAGCTCTCTCTGATTCTGCCGTTATAATGTTACATTAACACAGTGTTAGCAGGCGAGCCAGTTTGGGACTTGAAAGTATTTTCTGGCCCATTTAAGACTGAGCTCAGCAGGTCTGCTCAGTTAGTATAGCTGTCCGTCAGGGAGCATCACGGCCGGCGTGGCCGAGCCAGAGATCAAATAGCATTATTGATGAAGGTTCCTCACCCCTCGCCAAGTCTGAGCTGTAATGAGGCTGACTGCAGATTCATGAAGATCCTGTTGGATGGGTTGCATTGACGAGCATGCAGTCACTGTAAAAAATCGACCGTAATTTTTCGGTAAAAAACATTATTGGCTTTACATACTTAACGTATGAAATAAAAAAAAATGCAATAAACATTTAATTTAAGAACATTTAACCCGTAATGTACATGACCAATAACAGTTATTTCAACAAAAATACATCAAATGTGAAGTGTCACGCAGGGAATTTTGGCAATGTCAATTTATGTTTTTTCACTGTAAATTATACAATGAGTTGTTAAATTTAACGGTATTTTACTATAAAATTACATTAAATGTACTATCAGATCTATCACACACAGACATTTACCATATATAGAAGGGAAACGTTCTGTTAACCAACTGTTTTTTTCACAGTACATTTAATGTAATTTTACTGTAAAATACAGTTAATTTGAACAAGTCATTGTATAATTTACAGTGAAAAAACAGTTGGTTAACAAAAAGTTTCCCTTCTATATATGGTAAATGTCTGTGTGTGTAGATCTGATAGTACATTTAATGTAATTTTACTGTAAAATACAGTTAATTTGAACAAATCATTGTATAATCTACAATCAGATCTATCACAGTCATTTACCGTATATAGTAAGGAAACTTTTTGTTAACCGACTAACGTTTTTCACTGTAAATTATACAATGAGTTAGTACATTTAATGTAATTTTACAGTAAAATACCGTTCAATTTAACATCAGATCTATCCCAGTCATTTACCATATATAGAAGGGAAACTTTCTGTTTACCAATTAACGTTTTTTTTTTTACTGTAAATTATACAATGATATGATTTTATAGTAAAATTACATTAAATGTACTATCAGATCTATCACACGCAGACATTTACCATATATAGAAGGGAAACTTTCTGTTAACCAACTGTTTTTTTCACAGTACATTTAATGTAATTTTACTGTAAAATACAGTTAATTTGAACAAGTCATTGTATAATTTACAGTGAAAAAACAGTTGGTTAACAAAAAGTTTCCCTTCTATATATGGTAAATGTCTGTGTGTGGTAGATCTGATAGTACATTTAATGTAATTTTACTGTAAAATACAGTTAATTTGAACAAATCATTGTATAATCTACAATCAGATCTATCACAGTCATTTACCGTATATAGTAAGGAAACTTTTTGTTAACTGACTAACGTTTTTCCACTGTAAATTATACAATGAGTTAGTACATTTAATGTAATTTTACAGTAAAATACCGTTCAATTTAACATCAGATCTATCCCAGTCATTTACCATATATAGAAGGGAAACTTTCTGTTTACCAATTAACGTTTTTTTTTCACTGTAAATTATACAATGATATGATTTTATAGTAAAATTACATTAAATGTACTATCAAATCTATCACAGTCATTGACCGTATATAGTAAGGAAACTTTCTGTTAACCAATTAACGTTTTACCATTACGTCTATGTTCCGTTTATGTCTTTTACCATTAAAATCACATTCCTTTTTACAGTGTAGGTTAAAAAGCTTTATTCTGTAAAGAGAAGTTGTTTTTATGTTTGATTTAGTATGTTTATATAAGTGATGGTCCTAATAAGAAAAAGCAAACTCCGTACACTGCTTGAATTGTTTAAACGACAGTCGTGTAGTGATAGATAATTAAGGGCATTCAGGCCCTGTTTACACCTGGTAAGATGCATTTTCACCAATCTGATCACAAGTGCTAAAAATACATGTGTAAACGGGGTTTAAAATTTGAGCTTGTCCACTTTTGACCACTTCCAGGTGTCGTCGAAAACGTTTTAGACCAGATTGCTTTTTTTTATTGTAAACGCTCATGTGGTTGAATGCTTTCGAACTGCCAAAGCCCGTTCTCATCCTTTAACGTCATATAGAACGCTATTTGCAAAAACGACACTATACTATGCACATGGCACCCTTTATCGTTAATATAACACGCGAACCCAAGACGTCATAAATCCTTTAGCGTGAATGACACACACACCCTACCCCACACCTAAACTTAGCCCTCACAGCGCGTGTTATATTAACGATAACGTGTGCCATGTGCGTAGTATAGCGCCGTTTTTGCATATAGCGTTCTATATGACGTTAAAGGATGAGAATGCGTTGTCTACTCTCCATCTACTGACCTAAAATTTGTCGATTGAAGTCCTAAGTCTGTTTTGAAGAAGAAAAACATGTCAAGCACTAAGTTCTCTCTCCATTCCTGATTTGTAACACACACTCACAGTGTTCACTTGTGGCTATCAGAGCAGAAACGAAAGCTGCTGCTCTCCGTATGTTTTTCCATCATCTCCTTTCGCATGCATATGTAAGTTGCGCAAGCTTATTTCGTCTATTAGTTTGAAAGAAAGCCCATACATATACCCCGCCCTTAGAAGAAATCAGGACAAGATCTGGTCAAAAGTGGACAAAAGAGACTGATTAAAACAGCAGGTGTAAATGGGTATGTCTCCATCTACTTGTGATCCAATCGACCTAAACGCATCGTAATACCAGGTGTAAACAGGGCCTTAGATTCAGAGCTCAACATGTGTGCTTGCTAACCCATATAGGCCACATCTCCAAGTGTTATAAATGAAGAATTTCTGTAATATGACTGAAGTTTTGTGATTGCAATTGCATAGAATTACAAAAGAATCATGCCACTGATTGTTTTTAGACATCATGTGTCCTTGAGTATCTGTACTTGCTGTAATCAAAACATCAGGCCAGAATAGCCTTAATTGTGAACATCGTAATGAGCTACACACACAAAACATTGCGGTTTCTCAACCACTGCGTTACATTTATGCCAGTATTA
>NW_024121876.1:25573957-25760119 GCF_016745375.1 Pimephales promelas | reverse complement strand
AAATACCGTTTCAATTTAACATCAGATCTATCCCAGTCATTTACCATATATAGAAAGGAAACTTTCTGTTTACCAATTAACATTTTTTTCACTGTAAATTATACAATGATACAATTATACAGATCTATCACAGTCATTTACCATATATAGAAGGGAAACTTTCTGTTAACCAACTGTTTTTTCACTGTAAATTATACAATGAGTTGTTAAATTGAACGGTATTTTACTGTAAAATTACATTAAATGTACTATCAGATCTATCAGTCATTTACCGTATATAGTAAGGAAACTTTGTGTTAACCGACTAACGTTTTTCCACTGTAAATTATACAATGAGTTAGTACATTTAATGTAATTTTACAGTAAAATACCGTTCAATTTAACATCAGATCTATCCCAGTCATTTACCATATATAGAAAGGAAACTTTCTGTTTACCAATTAACATTTTTTTCACTGTAAATTATACAATGATACAATTATACAGATCTATCACAGTCATTTACCGTATAGAGTAAGGAAACTTTCTGTTAACTTTCTGTCTATGTTCCGTTTACGTCTTTTACCAATAAAATCACGTTCCTTTTTTACAGTGTTGGTTAAAAAGCTGTTAAGAGAAGTTGTTTTTATGTTTGATTTAGTATGTTTATATAAGTGATAGTCCTAATAAGAAAAAGCAAAGTCTGTACATTGCTTGAATTGTTTAAACGACAGTCGAGCATCTTACCAGTGTTTACAAGATGCATTTTCACCAGTCTGATCAAAAGTGCTAAAAATACATGTGTAGAAAGGGTTTAAAATTTGAGCTTGTCCACTTTTGACCACTTCCAGGAGTTGTCGAAAAACGTTTTAGACCAGATTAAATGCAGTAAACGCTCATGTGGTTGAATGCTTTCGAACTGCCAAAGACCGTCTACTCTCCATCTACTGACCTAACACGTAAACATTATGTGAAGCGCGCCAGCCAAGGTGGGATTTAAAATTTGTCGATTGAAGTCCTAAGTCTGTTTTGAAGAAGAAAAACATGTCAAGCACAAAGTTCTCTCACCATTCCTGATTTGTAACACACACTCACAGCGTTCACTTGTGGCTATCAGAGCAGAAACGAAAGCTGCTGTTCTCCATATGTTTTTCCATCGTCTCCTTTTGCGTGCATATGTAAGTTGCGCAAGCTTATTACGTCTATTAGTTTGAAAGAAAGCCCATACATATACCCCGCCCTTAGAAGAAATCAGGACAAGATCTGGTCAAAAGTGGACAAAAGAGACTGATTAAAACAGCAGGTGTAAATGGGAATGTCTCCATCTACTTGTGATCCAATCGACCTAAACGCATCGTAATACCAGGTGTAAACAGGGCTTCAGATTCAGAGCTCAACATGTGTGCTAACCCATATAGGCCACATCTCCAAGTAGGTTATAAATGAAGAATTTCTGTAATATGACTGAAGTTTTGTGATTGCAATTGCATAGAATTACAAAAGAATCATGCCACTGATTGTTTTTAGACATCATGTGTCCTTGAGTATCTGTACTTGCTGTAATGAAAACATCAGGCCAGAATAGCTTTCATTGTGAACATCGTAATGAGCTACACACACAAAACATTGCGGTTTCTCAACCACTGCGTTACATTTATGCCAGTATTAGTAAAAGTTCAAATTAATAAAAGAAAGTATTAGTAAAAGGGAAAATCAATTCAGTTTGTTTGCTTCAAAAGCAACATGTGGAAAAATTTACTCCCTTACATTCTGTTATCCTCTCATGTCCCCTTTGGGCCTTAAAAAATGCATAGCAATATGAAAATTAAATAAAAATGTTTAATATTGAAGGCGAGCTGAGAAATTGCTTCCATAGACAACGATCTGTCTAAAATACATGTTCCCAATAACAACCCATGAACATTTGCAATGGATCTACCAGGACACTAAACCACAAAATGATCTGAGTGTGCAGAAGTAAGGCACTCTTTATTTGTGTCTCACTGATTATATTTCATTTTAAGTATGCACACTAGTGCTAGCTATACCTGCATGCATGCATACTTGTGTTTTTTGCACTCTTTTCCTCTGAATTGTGCTGTGGGGCTCTGTAAAATGCATCTATATATCATTGTGTCAGAGAAAGCAAACACCTCTTTGAGACTGTAAATGTGTTGCATACGATTTTACATTTAGGTCAGAAGTCAGAAGGTGACACACAAGAATAACTACAAACAGACCAGGGGTGCATTTCCCGTACAACTCGCTGCTTAACTACCATAATACGATGCATCATGACTGTTTCCCGAAACCGTATTTTTGCAAATTGGTGGTTCAGCCACGTTGGTTAATGATGTCACTCACATGGAGTAATAACTACTTTTATTGAATCTGTTTGAGATCGAATTAATGCTATATGTTTTGCAATAATTTCAGACATGAGGACTATTTCTCATTTTTCTCAGTTAAATGACATTTGTTTGTAGGCTATTCTAATTAAAAGACACAGATCGTACTGGATGACAGCTTACTTATTTTGTTCAAGACAAGGATCTATTGAGTCCACATTTCAAGCAAACCAGAAACTCTGCTTCTAACCACAGCTCGAGAACTGGCTTAACAACTACACAACTTTGCAAATGCTGTTTGAGAATGTTCATTAGTACTATGGTTTTGGGAAACACCGACTCATTGAACTATGCTGATAATGACAGAACTTGCGACCATATCGTTGGCTAACGATGCTTTTGGGAAATGCACCCCAGGATGGGTAATAACAGTCCACAGAGTCATCCTCAGTATTTGGAATATCCATAGGGACGTGCAATTTGGTAATTTTTACATACTTGACAAATAAATCAGCTGAGTATGCAACAGTTCATTTAAAGTCCCCGTTAAATCAAAATTGAACCTATTTACTTTGTTAGCGCATATTACTAGTCTTGTGGTGAACAATTAATCCATGCAAGTGAATATATATATATAAAAAAAATGTTTTACCTTAGTAATCTTTAATCAAAATCTGAAAAGTTACTTCCGGTCTGGAACGGTTTCTTTTTCTGATGACGTAGGTTTCACAGTTTGGGTGGGGAAACGCTTAACCACTCCCCTCAAACCGTTAGTTTGCTATGAGTGAGAGATGGAGAGGAGGAGCGCTAGAGTAAAACCCTGCCCTCTGTTCAATATTCCGTTTCACTTGGAAATACGTCACAGCACTGGAGAAAAATCGTTTGCAACTTCCGGTTCACGGGGACTTTAATGATTTTATCCATTGAGAATTGATTGAATCATGTAAGACAGGTGTATCACACTAGAGCCAAGCCAGACGGTTTGTTGGTGAAGGATTTACAGCCAAAATGGAAAGTCTTTTCTGAGGTGGATCAAGTTATTACATTTCGATACAAAGGTTGTGAAGATAAACCATTTTATTTGTAATTATGTGCACCAATAAATCATTCACAATAAGACCGGGAATGTTAAAGAAAACACAAGCTCGATTTCATGTTAACATGCTCATCGTATGTTTATGATTGTGCACAGCTAGGTTGCATGACGGTTGTCTGGCTGAGTCTATTCCTGTCAGCTTCCAATTCTCTGCAATGTCTCTTCTTTTTCTCTCCCTCCCTCTCCTGTTTTTCTCTCTATTGTTAAAGAACAAAAGATAAGCAGAAACAAAGAAGAGCTGTGGAAGTTCAGCAAGCATGTTGTGGTTCACCCCGCCACCCTCTCAAAGTCAGGAATATGAATCTACGCATACAAACCAGTCTAGATGACAAGCACCTCAGCATCTCACAAAAGGAGTCTTAGTTTCACCCGCACAGACTCCTTAATTCAGTCTAGACGCTACTCAATTCTAGCCCAAGGATAAATGTGAATTCTTAACGCTGCTTTGGCAAGAGCTACTGTAGATTTGTAGCGAGCGATAACAAATAAAGAGTGAACAAGTGCTGAATAAGTTAATGCAGGGTTTAGTTGCTTGGGTTTTCTGATTGGACAGTCACAAATTGGACAAGGAAAAAATAATTTGGATCAGTTCAATATGTATGATACCTGTCGTCTAAGGGAACTGAACGATCGCAAAGAAAACTGTAATTATTTCAACTTATTTCACTTGATTCAATTGAGACTTTCTTCTGTGCAGCACAAAAGGTATTTTGAACAACGTCTGATAACATTGAACCCCTCTGATTTTTGTATTGATAAACACAGTTCAAAATGGGCTGCTGGTACTGGAAAAAAAAAACTGGCATTGTGATATTTTGTTTTTCTACAATACATATTGTGAATGCGATATGAAAACAATTTGACCAGATGACTTGAATAGCTCTATTTGGAAATAATTAATCATTCTAAAATGATTGGGGAGATTTTGTACTGGAGAATGCATGGAAAATAACTAAATTGCAATATACAACAGAACAAAGATACGAATGAAATAAACAGTGTGGTATCTGTCTGACACTATTCAGGTAAAGAAATTGAATAATCAAATGTAAAATAACGCTGCATAGTCTTCACTGTATACATTTAAATGTAATAATCTTTCTTAAAACCACAATGTTGATTTTCTCTTTGTCTTGTTGTTGACATAGACAACAGGTTTTTTAGGTTGCTATCCCTTTAAGAGTGAATCCACGGATCCAATATAATGATACGCATTCCTTTTCTTTCTCATTGTTTACATTCACTGCCTGTGTTTACAAGGATACTTTACAAGGAATTTTGTGTATGTGTCCGTTCAAGCCCGACAAAACTGGAAAGAGAACTAAGAGTCTCACAGTCCCTTTAAGACAAGTCATTTCACTTGCTGACCAACTTTGAAACTCCTGGGCATGCAAGCGCAACTCCTTTCTTTTTGAATGGGGAAACATCAATTCTCCAAAACTGTTCACAGAGCATACGATTAAATTTCATATTTGAAATCATCAATGAAATCTGACAACAACCGTCTCATAAACGTCCAAATGATCAACTTTCAATCTATGATGGATAAACTTGAAAATTAATACATGAATCACATACAGATTACGGATCAACTAAGATCATTAGTACTTACTTGTGACTATCGCGGATGCGCATGTCGCAGTCATTGCTAAAACTATATATTGTGCTGCCCAAGTTCACAATATCTTCTTTTGTGTTGAGCAAAACAAAGACATTTTATACAAGTTTAGAATATCATGCGGATTGCAAGTTTTCAGAAATGTGGACTGTAGTTCTACACAATTTGGTGGAAAATGTTATATGTATATTATATTTTATTTATTTGTTTGTTTGAGGGAAAATCAGCATTCAGAACAAATGCCAGCGTACCCGAGGTAGCCACAGGCTAGTTTTCATCGGCAGTCCCTTTGCTAGATGTTATTAGGCATCAAATATATTTCTTTATTCTTAATATGACTCCAAAAACCATGTGCATCTCAGCACAGCTGTTGCTTCACATCAAATGGTCACGGTGTGATCTTTTGTTATTCACTCTTGTATTGATTTATTTAGGTCCAATTATTCATTACCGTTTCTGCTTCTTCCATTGGTCCTTTTCATTGGTCCTCCATCGCTCTTTCTCTTGTTATATGTATCGATCACATAGTGAGAATGTGGATGGTTTAGACGAGAAGAGTGCAAGCGTTAAGTCTGAAATCAATGTGTTTGTGCGCTCTGCAATAACAGTGTTTTAGACTGCGTTTAGTTGGTGGATGGCGCTGACAGGAGATGAATCCGACCCGGAGAGTGGGAAATTACGGGGGAGACGCATACATCCGGCGCCCCATTGTCTCCCTGGAAATTAATTTGCATTGCCTTTTGCTTTCTTAAAATTCCTCTCTCTGGTGAATTCCTCTTCATATCTGGGCTCAGTTAGGAAAGCCTGTTTCTTGGACACCCTCACTGCTGGGATTGAGTCTAACACCTGTGAGTTAACATCATTTTTCAGACAGAGCAGATTATTACTGTCAGTCTCTCGACGATGTAAATGCAGCAAGTTATCCAACACCGTTCTGCTGTGTTTGAGCTCATGCATCAGAGCGATGAGAGAGATGTTTTGCAGCCAGATCAAATCACAAGGTTCATAAAATGTTCAGATAAGTAGTTTATTACAAACGGAGGCCAAAATATATTTGACTAACTGCTTGATAATGTCCAGGTTGATCCTTGACTATTTTCTGTCAAGTGTGCACATCCAAAAAACCCTAATGGAGATGAATTTAAAGTGCCCCTATTATGCTAATTTAAAGTTTCCTAATGTTGTTTTGAAGTCTCCTACAACAGGTTTATGTGCATCAAAGGTCAAATTGGTCATTTCTTCATAATATACATTTGCACATCACCACATTTTCAATGATTCTCAAACAACTCTAAATCTGTCTTTTCCGCGAGCTACTCTGCTCTGATTGGCCAGACAGCTCAGTCAGTTGTGATTGGTTGTGAATCTTGCATTTAACTCAGATTTGAGAAGCAGTCGTTAGTAATATAGCAAAAGTTTAGGATTATACTGCTGTCATATCGTGGTAAAGATGAATTGTAATTGAAAATTCTTCACATGCTTGTCCTTGGGCAGCGAAAAAAAAAAACTGGCTTTACCTTCACATTGTAGTTCACAGCATCTTCTCGACATCATTCGGTCCAGTATCCACAGGAATCAGCTGCAGTGTTTTAGGGTTCAAGTTTTCCCTGGTCTCTGCTCATGCAATATGCAAAATTTAAGGCCTCTTACATTTTGAAATACAATTGCTTTTATATCTAGTGCATTTTAAGATTTAAAACTTTGCAGGATGTTTTCATTCACTCAGAGCTTTGTTACACACTACATGAACTGTCATTTCAAAAATCCATAATAGGGGCCCTTTAAAAGCATGACATGGCAGTGGCATCTGTTTGGAGTCTGATGAAAAATAAAGCAGCATAAATACAGCCGCATGTAATCAGTCTGTTCAAGTTTTGATGAGCTTTTAATGTCCCTCAACATAAAAAAATGAAATATTGGACTGAAACAGACTGTGGTTTTATGCGATTAGGGTGTTTGGGGAGCTGTTGGTTCAACAGCATTAGTGGAGGACAGCAAGATCTCTATTCACACCATGTACTTTTAAATGCATGGTTTATCATGTATCTGGTTGGGGTGGCAATCTCTAGTCACCTCACGATTCGATTAAGATTTCGAGGGCTGCAATGTGATGATAAAACTATTATCGATGCATCCCCTGTCACACTTTAGATTAGGCTCCAATTCTCACTATTAACTATGACTTTTGCCTCAATTAACTCCTATTTACTGTTAATTAATAGTTAGTAAAGTAGTTAAGTTTAGGTATAGTAGTGTCACGTCCCTTTTTACATTATCTTCTAGAGAATAAGGGAATGACACTTTTAAAAATTGTGTGTGTACCTCAATGTGCAGGACAGAGCAAGAAAAGAAACCGAATTCTCAAAACTCACCTCGAAAGGATTTATTAATCCACAGTGCCAAAATGAATGAGTGAAGAAAATATTTACAATATCTACAAACAATGAATGAGAACAATAAAACAAAATAAACATTAAACACAAACAAACCCCAAAGTGGGAAGGTTAATTCAACTAAACTAACCACTAAACATAAAATGCAGGAAAGAAAAGTCTTTGGCGTCAAGACGCTCTAACCAAACTGCGCTAACTGTGTTATAACAAAAACCTACAAGATGGGCACTCTCCTAAACTAGTGTTTCTAACCTAATTCAAAATATACTAAGTGGTGCAAAGTGTATGTCACCCAACAAACTAACCTGCTCCCGCCTCACACGCTCTGTGTTAAGTTAACTGACCAGGATGAACAGTATAATAACAAAACACTTAACCGCTATTCGACAATAGATTGAACAAACGATGGTGACAGCGAGTCAAACAAGTATGCCAAATTGAGCACACAGCTGCTGCCGACATGGAAGTGATCACAGGTATTTGAATGAAGTGGTGAGATGTGATTGGATGAGGTGAATTGAAACGTCATGGTCCTTCATGAAGATTGACAGGTGGTATACAGTTGATGATTTCGCAAATAACTGCAATTGCAGATTTCAAACAGAGATGGCGACAGAGGAAAAACTACGAACTGCAGCTTTAATTAGTTTACAGAGTTCTCTTTAATTTTCTTTAAATCATACATTTAATTGTACCTTTTTTAAATTATGTAATTGTAAGTACTGTGAAGAAGTTTCAGCTAACTATATATAGTTTCAAAACATACAAGCAAATTGGTAAACAAATCACTCTTAGACACTTAAATACTGAAAGCACTTATGTTTTTATTCATTATTTGTAATTATTTTATCCTCTTTCTTAGCATTACTGCTGTTTGATTATTACTGATGACATCATGGGCAGCTGGTGATCTAAAAGGTCACTTCAATCCACTGCTCTATTTTGATAAATCAGATGTTTAAGACATAACTGACTGTTTACATTCATTTTGCAGCTTAAAGGGATACTCCACTTTTTTTGGAAATAGGCTCATTTTACCACTCTCCCAGAGTTAAACAGTTGGGTTTTACCGTCTGGTTACTGATATTCTTCTAAATATCAAAAAATCGGCTGAATAAATTCGTAAATGGTAAAACCCAACTGTTTAACTCTGGGAGAGTGGTAAAATGAGCCTATTTCCAAAAAAAGTGGAGTATCCCTTTAAAAGCATTGTGAGATGCAAGTGCATTTAACTACTAACACGAGATTGCAGACATTCGCATGCTTTGAGCGCCCACACTTGAGCATTTGAAAGGAGCCATCTGTCAGAAAGTAAGTTTTTTGTATTGAATTTGTAGACCTATGCCTTCCAAATGGTATAAAATAAGTGATTCCTTCATGGAGCATTTTCGGGGGGAAATGCTGAAATACCGATGAGCAAGACCACACATTTAACAGGGCAAAGCACACACATAGCTTGAGGCAAAGCGTGCATTTCTCACAGTGCGTATCCTGTGCAATGAAGCCTGCGATTGCCCTTGTAATTTCCCTCAATTTTCTTGAACTTTATAGATCATGTTATGGAAGGTTTAAGGTTTTTGTGAATGTGTTTCCGTGTGTGGAATTGGAAGCAAGCAGAATATGGCTGTTTCTAGAGTGCAAATAGTGCCATCATCTGCGGTTAATCGACTACCACCCTTAGTATCTGGTCCGATTGGCCATTAACTCCTCTACTGAGAGCTTAATTTTGTTCTGTATGGTGTTCGGTCATTTACAGAAATGACAGTGGCATTCTGAAACCAATAAAATGAACCATTTTTATTAGGCTGTTTACAATTGACAAACAACTTGACTATAGTATTCAGTTGTTTTAGTCAAGAGTATGATTTTGCAATGATTTACAGAATTACTTATCCCATCAGATTTGACAGTTGAAACTATGCGATTTATTAGACCATCAATTTTTGTTTTTAAATCATGGATAAATATTCTCAGGACTTTTTGGATTGTTAATCCATCTTGCTTTGATTTCAGTGTGTAACGTGATTGGTGCTTTTTTTTTCAGGAGCCATTTTAAGGTAAAAAATAGTTTGGCTTGACTATTTTTTTTAATGTTGACTTATATTCTTTTAATATTTTTTTCCTGTAAATGATTCCTTAGTGCTACTGTTGTTTCTAAAATGTTTTTCTCCAATTTTCCTCTTCATTTGAATGATTTTTAAACAAGTAATGTTAACCAATTATATAGCCTAACATGTTTGATTCTATCAAATCCTGCTTCACAGTTATACCTTGCTGATGTTGAATGCATTATTATTAATGTAGTTTCATGTCATTTTAGGTTGAAACACAGTAACCCATTTGACTTAATCTGATGTATTTCTGAGTGAAAGAAAAAAAGAACTAAATAAGAAAAATAGGATGGGATATAATTTCTTCAATAAAATGTTTTCTTTGGATTAACATGCACATGTAAATCATGCACATTAAGACAAGGAATGTGTATTAGGAAACTAAATTACAGTCCATTTTGTGTTTGTTCACTTTTTTGCCTTTCAAAACTTCAAAACAATTTTTAAAGGAGACCTTTTGTGAGCTGTGCTCTGATATCTCAGAGGCTTCTTGGAAACTTGTCAGTTTACCAAAATCTGAAGCTCTTTCTCTGTCGATCAGGAAACAGACAAGGACAATAAGTCTGTAGAGAACAATTAACACTTTAACAGCTTGTTTTAACTGTAGTGTACAAGAGGATGTTAAAATGTTATAACATCTTCTCAAGCAATACCAATTCTAGTTGTGGTTATAAACAGTGCCTGTTGTTTGAGACTCTAGTTTTTATATATATTATACATGGCTTCAACCTGTACTCAGTCTCCTTCATTTTAAATACGTTTATGTCATCTGGTTTTGATTTTAAGTGCATTGGTAGACGTGCAATGTTAAAGTCTGGCTTTTGCCAAGAAATACTACTTCTATTCGTTTAACTTCCGTGAGCAAATATCCAAGACTTCGGGTTTACAGAAGAAAAAAAAGAGGGGAAAGGTGAAAGATGGGAGGAGAGGGCCAGAGAAAAGAACCATTCTTTTGTAAACACACTCTGTTTAAAGCCGAAGAGGTGATGTTGTTCGCTGCGATGAGGGCACCTGGTTTTGATTTGGTCCTGCATGTGATCTGCGGCAGTACGCAGTGATGAGTCTAGCAGAGCTCCACAAGTATTAGATTCCATGGAAACCAATTAAAGGCACTAACTCACTCTTCTCTCCTTTTTCTTCATTTTATCTGTAGACTTTCCCCTCCATTTTTCCCATACAGTTTTGTGCTTTCCCTTTGACTGAGAGACATTACAGGAGTAAAGGCTGCCAGGAAAAATAAAGCAGCCGGCTGGATTTGGAATGTTGGAAAATGAATCTCCTGCCAGTGAACAAAGAGATGTAGTCAGGCGTTTGCATCAAGCGCTGCGACGGTAGGATGACCTTGTTGAACGGCAGTTAAATGGCCTTAGACTCCAGCAGCTAGAGACTTGAATAGTTCACAAGTGTATTGAAACCTACAGCACGTTCTTGCTGTCTAGGATAACATGAGAGTAGACTTTGACACCAAAACAAGGCTTTTGTGTTCTTGGGTATTCAATTGACATATGGATGGTCATTTGATCAATATATGGATTGCCCTAGACCTTATGTAGCCCCACCCCTTTTCAGCGCTGAGCTCGTTGTCTTTTGACGTCCAGTCTGTATTTTCACAGCGATCTTGCATAGGTATGAATGAACTGCTCATAAAAAATTCCCAGTCGACATTTGTTAAGACATCTGCTTTACAATGCTTATGATAAACATTACAATGCTCATGATGCTCTTTTGTTAACTCTAATAAGTAAATCCACTTCACCAGCTAATTACTCCTCGATGCCATAGAAATATACAGAGTGACCTCAAAAACGGAAGTTCAAAGACAATATTCTAAAGATGACGGCGCCCACGTTTCTCTAGTGCAGTGGAAACTGGAAAATATCTGGATCTTTGCTATGGATCTATTAAAGGGGAATACAAGTTTTCCTTGAGAGCCCCTTTGGCCCTGACTGACAATAAAGTTGTCTACCTGGCTCCTGTTTATAAGCCTGCTCTGAAAAGGGAAAACAGAAAGAAAAGGTTTGTTCCGGTGTGGTCTGATGATCTCACAGAGACTGTCTGATTATATTGTATTTTGAAAAGATTTAGTCATTCAAAAGAAACCTCCAAATATGTTAAAAATGCAATTAATCTTTAAAAAAAACAAAACAAAATAAAAAACAAGTAGAGAGTGAGGAAAGTGAAATTGCTGTACAAGGAAATGGTAGAAACTTTGTTTACATATGGTAAATCTTATTTAGATTTATAAATCGTATAAAATGTATAACTTAAAACTATAAATTTAAAACTTATAAATCTTATTTAGTGGGACGGAGTGAAGTCTATAGTTGGAACTAAACAGAAGACTGGGCCATTTACTACAGGGCAAAAAAAAAAAAAAACGATGATGGGAGTGGAAAGTTCTGTGAGTGATCTACTGATGATGTGCATAATTAAAGTGCCCCTATTATTCTATTTTAAAGGCTCCTAATTTTGTTTCAAAGGTCTCCTACAACAGGTTTACATGCATCAAAGGTAAAAAAAACCTGTTTAATTTTCTCATCATTTACATCGCACATCATCACATTGTTCAATGCTTCTTGAACGACTTGATGAATGAATGAATCAGTCTCTCTAAATCCCTTATTTCCGAGTGCCTACTCTGCTCTGATTGGCCCGATGACCCAGTCTGTTGTGATTGGTCTACCACTTACAGCGTGTTTCACAAGCTAACGCCCATTACCGCAACTGAACCTCAGCTCCATCTGGAAGCTTCCTAAAGCTCAACGATGGCACACACTGTAAAGACAGTAACGATGACGTTGATTTTTTTTTTTTTTACCAAATCAATCCGAGCATGAGCTCAATGATGAAACACTGGAAGAAATACTTATTCAACCCGTACCTCCATCACTTGAGCAGGACGTTTCTCAGTAATACACTTCTCATTTTGTGGTACATTATGAGATTTTGCAACTAATTCCTTACCATCAATATTAACAAGAGTATGTCCATCAACAAACCAATGTGTATATTTCTAATATATTGCAGTGCACATGCGAGAACTGTATCAATAACGGTGCATATGTTAGCCAAACACTAATGTGAATGACTGATGTTACAAACGTTTGTAGAACAATTCTTGTTCCATACATTAGCTTTTCTCAAAGTAGAAAGAACACCAGACAATTTGCATTAATTGACGCCGTTTTAGATAATAGTGCACAGAAGTATTTCAGTAAGAATAAGAGTAAGAAATAATGCAAGTTAGACAAGAATTTAAATCAGGAGTATAAAACACAAAACTACCTATTTTGAACATCTTGTAGAAAATGTATACATCAATAATACCAGTATATTGACTAGTGCAAACCTTAGTAAATCACCTTGCATAATTCATTTAAATACTCCCCTCCCATAAATGTTGCGTCTGTCTGGGAAACTTATACAAATGTAAATAAATAGTAGAGCCAGACCGATTTATCGGCAGGCCAATATTATCGGCCGATATTAGGCATTTTCCAAACTATAGGTATCAGCAGTTATAATGGCCGATAAATGAATATTTCAAAAATAAAATAAAAACGGACAAAACACGCTTCAACCATGTCATGAGTGTTGGAGTTGTATAGTTTGTCCACCAGAGGGCACTCTACACCGTTCCTGTTGGCAACACTCGTGTATAACGCACCACACATCCTGCAACCTGCTGATCCAGGTTGCAGGTAACTTATAAGGCAATGTAGGGACTAATTATTATTTTATTTATCAGAACTTTAATATATTTTGATGTTCCTCTGTTCTGTTGTGACAATAAAAGAAACAAGTTTCTTTTTAAAATGCATTATCATATTATTTTAGTTAAAATTCATAAATAATTACAAATAACTAATGTTAGGTAAATATGTTAATGTTTTGTTGCTTGTTTCTGGAAAAAATAAAATAAAAATGTCGGCCGATATATCGGATTTTAAAACCAACAAATATTTGTATCGGTATCGGTCTTCAAAATCCTTTATCGGTCTGGCTTTAATAAATAGGTCCGCCTCAAAAATAATCGCGTCCACGCCTTTTCAGTGCTAATTTTATTAAATTCTGCATGTCATTATGTATTTAGTAAATCCTGACAGTAGTTTTTAATGCCAAAAGAGGGTTCGTTGCACTAGTACAAGCTGTTAGTAAATCTGGCCCTTAAAGTAGTCATTTAGGAGGGAAACTGTTATGAATTAGCAGATGATTTTAATAATCAATTTTAAATACGACTTGAAAATTATGATTTTGCATCTGAATTGTCTGATTATTGCATGAATCATTCATTTTTATACAGTTACGTTAAATTTTAAATTGATATAGTTGATGTTCGTACTTGTTTTGGTCAGATTAAGTAATTGTGCAGAGTTTTTATTTTAAATAAATCATGGCAGGTTTCTAAAGTCGAAAAAAAAGAAAAAAAGAAATCTCTTTCTATTCGTGATTATAGGCCTGTTTCACTTTTAGTTTTTAGGTCTTTTAAAAAAATATGTAGGTAGGAGATTTTAGCCTCGACACAATCAGCACTTGATCCTCTGCAGTTTGCGTATAGATTAGGTAGAAGACACTACTTGCACCTTATTATATGATTTTAAGTTATTTGGAAGGTACAAAAAATCATGAACGTTTGCTTTTCATTGATTTTCCTTCTGCTTTTAAGTGTGTTCTGCCCCACGGCTTGGCAAGTAAACATTATCGACAATTTTCTTTTAGATTCTGAACATTGTGTGTTGTTAGGTGTATTTTTTTAAACTATTACATCTCACAGAGTATGTGTAATGGTGTGTTGTCTAATGCACTGGTGTCTTCCGCTGGCCACCCCACAGGGTTGTTCTGTCAACCCTTTTGTTTTCCTGATACTTATGACTGTCGGGGTGTTTTTGAGGGTAGACGTGTTATTAAAATCACAGATGACTCTGTCTCTCTTCATCACCGAGTCAGATGGAAGTCACGGTCCAGTGGTAAATCATTTTATTCAATGTTGTGATGCTTCATTTTTAAATATTAATGATTTTAAAGGAAAATAGAGGTCCATAGGAAGATTTCTGTAAGAAGAATTCTGTACCTGTGTTTCTTGCAGTCATAAAAGGACATCAGGTAGAAATTACTGAGCGTTATAAATATTTGGGATCAGTCTTTGAGGATAAATTGCATTTTGAAGAAAACACTGACATCATTAGAGGGAAAAGTTAGATTTTCTGAAGATAATTCACATTTTTAATATCGATGTCTCTCATGACAATGATTTATACCTGTTTTATTCTGAATCTGTCATAAGTTTTTTCTATTATTTCTTGGTATGGTAATCTTAATGTAAAGAATAAGAGTAAATTGAGTACTATAGTTAAAATGTGCAGCAAGATAGTGTGGACCGACTTTAGGACTATTACACAAATTTATGGTTTAATAAGGCCAGTTAGTCCGTCGTCTCCCACTCCCAATCGCGGTCATGATTGCATATATATAACCTTAACCAATGAAATTAGCTGCTGGGCAGGATTTCCGCTGAACTGGTTTGTTGCTGCTGTGAAACACAAAAGAATATATTTAAGTGCCATATAGCATATTTATACTTTAAGTTGTCAAATGGTGCTATGTAGAACCATAAGAGAACCACTTAAAGGGTTAGTTCACCCAAAAATGAAAATTCTTTCAGTATTTACTCACCCTCATGTTGTTCCAACCCCGTAAGACCTTCGTTCATCTTCGGAACACAAATTAAGATATTTAAGATATTAAGATCGCTCCTGCATACAGTCCATAGGCTTCTTGAGGGACTGGCTCTTGCTGTCCCCGAAAAGTCATTAAAGACATCGTTAAAATAGTCCAAGTGACTACAGGGGCTCAATCTTAAGTTTATCAAACGACGAGAACACTTTTGTGCGCAAAAAACAACAACAAAAATAACGACTTTATTTCAACTATTCACTTCCTTCTCCATGAGCCTGTAAGTCAGTTAACGTAGTGTGATTGCGTAGAGCTACGTCACACGTAGGCTCACTATTGGCCGACGCTGGTCATGTGTGTGTGATGCGTGTGACGTACAATAACAGAAGCTTACGCTATTAAACTAGTAACCTGACTCGCGCAGAGGGAGAAATAAACGAATAGTTGAAATAAAGTCGTTATTTTTGTTGTTTTTTTGCGCACAAAAGTGTTCTCGTCGTTTGATAAACTTAAGATTGAGCCCCTGTAGTCACTTGGACTATTTTAACGATGTCTTTAATGACTTTTCGGGGACAGCAAGAGCCAGTCCCTCAAGAAGCCTATGGACTGTATGCAGGAGCGATCTTAATATCTTAAAAATCTTAATTTGTGTTCCGAAGATGAACGAAGGTCTTACGGGGTTGAAACAACATGAGGGTGAGTAAATACTGACAGAATTTTCATTTTTGGGTGAACTAACCTTTTAACCACCCCAGAGAACCACTGAAGAACCAAACTGGGCTTAACAGGTTCTTAAAATGGTTGTGGTGCTATATAGCACCATGACTACTGCAAAGAACCCCTGAAGAACTGCTTCCGTTTCCCTCGTTTTTGTTTGTGTAAAATTATATATGGAATCTACCTTGACTAACCCAAGACAAACGAAAGCAGATCGTTTTATCCCCCTAGTCTAGTATCTTTTTACGTCACGAACAAAGCTACATTCAGCCTAACAAAGAGCTTTTCAACTTTTCCTCACAAATGCACAGAGCGAAACATGCTGCGCACATTTAACTGTCATTAATTACTACCTCTGCGGAATAAGAAAGGACAAAAATGGATACTGTGAAACTAAAGCTGTTCTCTCTGTTGGGGTTCACTATTGCCAAAAGGCTTCTACGGGGAAAAATGTTTGCTTCATTAAAATTCAATGGAGAATGTTCTCTCATCACTGTTAATTGGGTGCTGCCCCTTTCAACTGAGTCATCACAGAGCAGTTTAAATATCTGCTTTGGTTCATTTGCACAGTCTGTCTACTGCAAGAAACAAAACAAAAGGGAAGATGTTTTGCTCATCTGAGTGAGTTCAGAGCATCCGTTAGTGTTTCTCAGATGACATTCTCCTTTTTTAAAGTTTTGCTTTGGAGGTTGCTAATCTTTTTTGTGAAAGAAAGACATTGATCCCTCCAGTGATCAGTAAGAATTTCTTACTCTGAAATATACACAAACAAAAAATACTCGTCTGATACCAATGAATTATTTACTGTATATTTGCTGTTTCAAAGTACCCTTGAGAAGGATACAATATCTGACAGGTTTCAGATTTATTAATTCAAAATAAAATTTAACCAAACTAGTAGTATTCTTTATAGTCCTTTACACTACATAAACAGCGTAGGAGAATGGCATGGAGGAGAAGAGATGGTTGAAAAAAGTCATTATTTTAGTTTTAGTTTTTTTTTTGCGCTTACAAAAAGTGTTCTCGTCGCTTAATAAACTTAAGTTTGAGCCACTGTAGTCACTTGGACTATTTTAACAATGTCTTTACTAACTTTTCTTTGCTATAAGTCAGTAAAAATATTGTTAGGCTGCTAATTACTGTACATAGCAGCTTATGAAGAAGTGAGCCAGTTCTCAGATTTCATCAAAAATATCTTAATTTGTGTTCCAAAGATGAACGAAAGTCTTACGGGGTTGGAACAACATGATGTTGAGTAATTACTGACAGAATTTTTGGGTGAATTAACCCTTTAATAGTAGTAGTTAGTAGCCTATTAGTTAAAACGAACATAATTAAATTAAAAAAAGAACGTTCCAAGTGCAATAAGCTCCATCATCAACATGTGGCATGTTGTTGGTTTACCAAAGAAAATAATTTCAACTTGTCCCTCGGCTTATTTAAGATTTAAAAGAACAATATTTTAGTAAAAGCATTTTTGATGCTAGTTGAATGAACCAGTTTGCACCACGTAAATAGCGCTTGTAAGTTCATTTTATTTATAGAGCACATTTAAATTCAGCTTGCACGTACCAAAGTGTACAAAAAGATCATTAAATACCAAAAATATATAATTAAAATGGAGATTACCATTACTAATCCATAAATGAATAATCAGGAATGGCTAATGAGTAAAGATGTGTCTTGAGTCAAGATTTAAAAACTTAAATTTAAGGATCACTCTTAATGTCACACAACCATGGAGCAGCAACTGCAAAGGCTCTGTCACCTTTCGATTTAAGACGTGACGGTGGGACATGTAGGAGAGCTTTATTGGCAGACCTGAAGGACTTAGGGGCTGAATTCAAATAAATAAGATGAGAAATGTAAGCTGGGGCTTGTCTGTTAGAGCTTTTAAAACAATCAGCAAAACTTTGAATTGGTTTCTAAGAAATAAAGGAAGCCAGTGAAGAGAAGCTAAAATTGGAGTGATATGATCATGCTTTTTTGCACTATTTAACAGTCTAGCTGCTGCCTTCTGAACCATCTGGAAACTTGCTGGTGAAGATTGAGGAAGACCATGCTATAAAAAATTACAATAGTCCAGCCGTTATGTAATAAATGCATGAATAACCTTTACAAGTCTTGAAATCAAAGTGTTGATTTAAGTCTAAAAATGGTTCTCAATTGACAGTAGCTGTTTTTAACAACTGAGCTAATTTGTTTTTAAGACAAAGCTCAAAGTCAAAGATAACACTTTTTTTTTTTTTTTTGCATTGAACATGGACTGAGATTGCCTAATCTATCTCAGTTAATCATCTCATTGTTAAGCTGGAGGGAATTATTTGCCATCCAGCATTTAATATCCTTAAAATAGGCCATGAAAGGTTGCAGAGTCTCTAGATTTGAATGGAAGGAAGGTACAGCTGAGAATCATTAGCATAGAAATGAAAATAAATTGTATTCCTTATTATATTACCGAGTGGAAGGGAAGCATACATAGCTTGACTGTGGAAGAGGCCATGCCTTATTCTGTCTTAATTAAATTTTTACATGGGGGGGGAGAAAGACTTTAAAACTGTATGTCATCCATAAACCATTTTATTGATATAAGCCAAGTATCTAGACCCCTTAAGTTGGCTGGCAATAAAATTGATCGCATATTCAGTGTCGGCGGTGCTTAAAGGATAACTAACACCAGGTACTGATTTGGAAGTGGTCTATCACAGACAGGCATAAAGCTATTTCAGAAAATGCTCATCCATAATACAGAAGTATATATTGTGTGCTTAGAAAGATCTGGACAAAGGACTGATCAAGACAAAGTCTGGCCACTTAGGACATACTTTACAAATCGTTACACCACTAGTGTCCACATAATTTTTCATATCTTGTGCATATAATGTGAATGATCTTTATAAGGTCATGCAAGGCCTTGCCCATTTACCTCAATGTTAGTTTTTTGTGGATTTGAGAACGAGTTGAATTAATGTCTCATGCCACAAAATTGCTCAGAACATTCATTTAAAGCAAAATTTCAATCAAACCTTTGCATCGGTGAGGAACATCAAACCAACAGATCCAAATTATTCCTAACGCTGCTCGTTGGATGAGTTGTTCGGTAAGCCTAAAACTGTCACCTTTTATATAATCCATAAGATATGTCTTGCAGAGGAAATGACCCACATGCGATTCAGGGTAATTTATCATCTTTCTTGCGTGCACTGCAGTCCCACGTAATATATTATCACATCATGTTACTACTCAAATGTTGTTTATTTTCAGAAACAGCAAGTTAAGGTGTCGTTTGGCAGGTAATGTTGAGCGATCTGCAAAAGTAATTGGGCTCCATCCACTGTGCATGTACTGTTGAGGTTGGCAATATTTCTTTATTGTTTCTTGCCAAGCATCACTTACTATTGAACAAACCTTTAACCCCAAGTATTAAACTTCATAGTGTAAATCCACAGTCACCCTAGACTTTAAGCACTTAAAATGTTTAAGGATGCTGCACTCTGCGGCATCTTAAAAAAAACAAAAAAACAAAACAAAAACAAAACAAAAAAACCCATAAATTCCACATATAACAAATAGAGCCAGACCGATATATCGGCCTGCCAATATTATCGGCCGATATTAGACATTTTCCATAATAACGGTATCGGCAGTTATAATTATAAATGGCCGATAAATGAATATTTAAAAAATAAAATAAAAAGGACGAAAAAAACACGCTTTAATCATCTCTTCTTGGCCTGTTATATTGAAAATGTATGTTTTACAATTTGCAGTATGATATCTATTGCTAAATTATGGCTCATCATAGACTAGCTAACCACAAAGCTAGCTAATGCCACTTTCATCAGTGGAAGACCGCTAATGTTAACATTAATGAGCTTGGAAACCACAATGAACTTTTTCTGCCTAAATAAAGTAATTATTACTGTATTTATAACTAGCATATCTCTAGTGACAGTCCCTGCATTGAAAAAAATGTAAGTTATACTTGCGAGGAGTGAACATTTAGACATAGAGAAAAAGTATCAAACGTATCTTGTGCAGAAAAGTTAGCTTTTCTTTTACACGTTTGTGAAATCCAACAATATTTAATAAAAAAAATAAAAAAATCGGCCGATATATCGGAATATCGGATTTTAAAACCCAAAAAATATTTGTATCGGTATCGGCCTTAAATTCTTTATCGGTCGGGCTCTAAAAACAAAAAATAATAAATCCAATATGTAAGAACATACAGTCTACTCATTTACTGCAAAAAAGTTTGCTTTCTTTTAATTCAGCTAAGAAGTCAATCGTCTATGGTCGCACGTCTTCACGTTACAAGTTGTCATGACTTTTCTACAATTAGTCCTGTTCTTGTATTGTTCATGCGTTATGCAGAAGTGTAGTTTTAAAAAAGTCCATGTTTGGGAGCAAATGGTGTCTTATATGGAAAAATGAGCAGTGAGTGAACTAGCATTCATTACTACAGCAGCTCAAGCCTCTACATCAGGGCCTCTGAGGGGAGAAAGAGGCAGTTAATGAAGGAGGATCCTAATTACAGCCAGGAGGAGAAATCTCCAATCCAATCAACTTGAACCTGGCAGCCACAGTAGGCCCTTGCCCAATTAGAAAGTGGGAGCAGGTGTTTAGAAAGAAGCCCCAAAGAGGCCGATGAGCTTTCGTACACTGGAAACTGTATATGACATCATCGCACTCCTGATGCTGATACTAGTGATGAAAGGTGAAGTGGAGACGACGTGGCCACATGTTTACACCTGCTAATGATGACTTGACGCTTTTTTTTTTTTTTTCCGTGGATCTAGAATAAAAACGAGAGCACACATGAAGAATTCACTTAAATATTTAAGTTTTTTTTCCAGAGTGTTCTGGTATTACAGCACAATTCTCATTTTACTAGCCGCCGACAATGTTTACCTTATGTAAATGTCTCGCCACACGCTGCAGCATCAGCGGTCAGACAGCCAGCTGGAGAGTGGCTCCCACGCTTAAAAGATGTCTCTCTCATATCTCTATTGATGCTGCTTGTGTTGTCAGTCTGCACTTTGTGAATAGACATTTTCCTCTAGCCGTTACCAGAAAAAGCAAGTGCAGACAGCCATAATATTACATGCAATTTTAATCAGTTATGCTTATATTTCAAGACACACCAGGATGTTAACATGGTCCCTGTTCAGCCAAGCTCCTCTTCCCTTATAGTGGTACTCCACCGTTTTTTTTTTTTGATATTAAACTATGTTATTCCCCTAACTAAGACGAGTTGATACACAGTGTGTGCACTAAATCACTCTGGCACGCGAGACACTTTGATAGCACTTAAATAGCCCAGTTCTTTCAATATGGGCCAAGCAGAGAAGCGACCAAACACCTCCACGTTTTCACTATTTAAATACAGTTACACGAGTTGTGTAACTCCACCAAGGTCGGTGACATAAAATAAAACGTTGCACTTTTCTAAGCGTGTAAAGTGGATAACTATATTGTATGGCGGAATACCACAGCAAGTGCTTGGGAGCACTTCGATTCGGCACAGTAATATCATCACTCGTGAAAAGTCCTCTCACTCTTCGGAGTGATGATATTACTGCGCCGAGGTCATGGATATATATATGCGCCGAGTCGAAGTGCTCTCAAGCACTTGCTGTGGTATTCCGCCATACAATATAGTTATCTTAGAAAAGCGCAACGTTTTGTCACCGTCCTTGGTCGAGTTACACTACTCGTGTAACTGTATTTAAATAGGGAAAACGTGGAGGTGTTTGGTCGCTTCTCTGCTTGGCTAGTTCAGTGCTATCAAAAGCCGTGTTTCCACCGCAGGAACTTTCCCCAGGAACTAGGAACTTTGGGGTGGTACTCGGTGTGTTTACACCGCAGGAACCAGGGTCTAAATGAAGTTCCGGGTAAAAATGTGTCCCCCAGAAAGTCCCTGCTGGCGAGGTGGTACTTTTTCAGAGTTCAGGAACTTTCGGTGTGGGACTTGTGTGCTGAACATGCTGATTGGTTCTCACCACGCTATTCTTTCTGCCCGATGGCGCGCGTTCGTCCCATCCATCTCACGGTCAATGTCCGCTGATAACAAACGTCTACTTCTATATCTAGCATTACAAGCTTTCTGAATACGCTTTGGGTGCTCATCTCTTTTCTGCCGTTTTGTTAAAGGGTTAGTTCACCCCAAAATGAAAATTAAGTCATTAATTACTCACCCCCATGCTGTACCAACCCCGTAAGACCTTCGTTCATCTTCGGAACACAAATAAAGATATTTTTGATTGAATCTGAGAGCTGGATCAGTCCTACATAGGATGTCTAAGGGACTGGCTCTTGACGGCCCATAAAGTCATTAAAGAAAAGGTTTAAATATTCCATGTGCCTACAGCGGCTCAATTATAAGTTTATCAAGCGACCAGACTACTTTTTGTGCGAAAAAAACATAAATAACGACTTAATTCGACTATTATATTACTTCCTTATGGGCGCATGCGCGAGAACTGAGACGAGGACGTTCTTCTCCTTCGACTACTTCTTGTTACCGGCTGCTCCGCTTAGGAGTTTTACCGCCACCTACCGTATAAAATGATGATCCATATATAAGGCGCTCCGGATTATAAGGAACACTGTCATTTTTTTTAGAAGATTAAAGGCTTTTAAGTGCACCTTGTAGTGCGGAAAATACGCAAATTGAAAAGCGTATGTACAGCGCGCATCTTCCTCTGCTTGTAAACAGAAAGTTTTGCGCTTCCAGCTATATCAGCACATCATCTTATACGGTAGGTGGCGGTAAAACTCCTAAGCGGAGCAGCCGGTAACAAAAAGTAGTCGAAGGAGAAGAACGTCCTCGTCTCAGTTCTCGCGCATGCGCCCATAAGGAAGTAATAGAATAGTCGAATTAAGTCGTTGTTTATGTTTTTTTCGCACAAAAAGTAGTCTGGTCGCTTGATAAACTTATAATTGAGCCGCTGTAGGCACATGGAATATTTAAACCTTTTCTTTAATGACTTTATGGGCCGTCAAGAGCCAGTCCCTTAGGCATCCTATGTAGGACTGATCTAGCTCTCAGATTCAATCAAAAATATCTTTATTTGTGTTCCGAAGATGAACGAAGGTCTTACGGGGTTGGTACAGCATGGGGGTGAGTAATTAATGACTTAATTTTCATTTTGGGGTGAACTAACCCTTTAATAACCTCGTTAGTAAACCAGTCGCACACAAAAGCAGCAAAGCTTGAATCTCCTCCATACAAAACTCCAAAACAAACGCGCAGGCTAGGAAGAGCAGTCGCATGCAGTTCAACGTCACTACATAATCTTCCCGCCCCGGACCGGTACTTTAGTTCGCGGTGTAAACGAAGTAAGCAAGTGGTCTGGGGGGGAAAAAAGTTCCTGGGACAAATAGTTCCTGGTAATTGCGGTGGAAACGCGGCTAAAGTGTCTTCCGTGGCAGAGCGATTGAGTGCACGCACTGAGACAAGAGAGGTATGTAGCAATTTGTCTTAGTTAAGGGAATAACATAGTTTAATATGTAAAAACGGTGAAGTATCCCTTAAAGGAGCTATATGCAAGATTGTGGCCAAAACTGGTACTGCAATCACTTTCAAATTAGGGTGTATTTTTCTGTTAATTATTTATTTCGGACTTTGTCACTAAGTATTTCGGATTCATATCGAGTTTTTTAGGGTTTCGCAACGTTACAATATTTTTATACGATTTCGACACGTTTATATCTGCAGCTGTGGTAACTAGAAAAGGGCTGGCAACCCGAATGCCGGAACAATCTGCCGTGATTGGTAGATCGGAGGAGGGTGACGCATCAGAACAAAACACAACTTAACATCATCAACATCAGTCAAGGGCTGCGACTTGACTTTTTAAATGGCAATATCCTGGCCGTACTACTGTTGTCAGTGATATAAGTATTTCAAATTAACATGATTTCTTAATGTCTAGTGACATATCAGGGAAAATGTATGATTAATTGAAATAAAATTCTTGCATACAGCTCCTTCAATTTCAAAATACTAATAAAATAAATTGTGTACATCAGCCTGACATGCATACGTAGACCAACAATGGAAAAAAAAAAACTAGTAAAAAATATCCTCTTCCTCACCAGAAGTTTGGTTTTATTTATTTTGCTCCACAAGGATGTGGATATCCTGAGGAACAAGTCACAGGCTGTCATGGAGAATAATGAAATGTGCCATGCTCTGACTACCACTGCTGAAGGGCTTCAGGGCTGTATCCTCTTCACAGTTCTAATCACACTTCATCTGACATAAAAACTTTCAGGACTGCTCAGTCTGGTCTGAGCTGTGGCCTAACAGTCTGTGCATGTGCCCTGACACCTTGAGTGATGTGTTTGCCACTTGGGCACCAAGATTGAGTCTGACTCGCGTCATTTTGCAACCCTCCCACCACCTGTCTTTTCTGTACTGTCACATACAATCAGACAGCCAAAAATAAAATGCATTGCATTCAGAAAAAAATGAATGTATCTGTTTGTCAATCATTTGGTGTGTTAGCTTTTGCTGACGTGTCTTTTGAGGGAGGGGTTTTGGAAAGAGATTTTGAGGTTGTAAGAAATCGTGGTCTAATTTGGTGTTCATTTCTAACTTCCAGTTTCTTTAGATATCATAAAAACTAACAATAATTAGTCTAGGTTAATGTTAATTTTACTATATACGACTTTCTGAATCACTTTTTTTTCCGCAAGTCTACTGTTCTAGGTGGATGAACCAGTTACCATGTAATAATATACTAATGATTTTAACATTAAGTTATATACGTTAACATGAATCTATTTTGATCAACCAATTTATTTATAAAGCAACATTAATGTAGATTAATAAGTGGTGTAAGAATTTGTGAACTATTTTGTAAGTTGGTGACTTCATATGAATTTGGATGATTTGGTTTGTACAAAAATATATGCTTTTTAGGGGGGAAACACTACCCCTAAACCTTAACGCAACTTGTATGAATGAGATTGTATCAATTCTTATGAATTCACTAAAATGTAAAATAGTTACAAATTGCCATGAGAATGTATTTAAATTATTCATTGTTAGTTCATTCAATTGAATGTTAACTATTTATCTATTTCCTCACTATTTTAAATTAAAGGGATACTTTCACCTCTGGAAAGATGAATGTGTATTTATAATGGTTCCTTTATGTAGAAGAAATGTGAAAATATTTTTGAATTTGGAGCTTTCTAGACTGAGAACCCAGAAAATTTATTTTTGGCTTATGTGGATGAAGACAACAACTCCCAGAATGCACTTGCTTTGTTGCCCTAGGAGATCCACACCTACCACAGAACGCAGTAGTTAAACAACAAGTCTAGGCTACTAGTGAGTCTCCTGGGCGGGAAACGGTAAACGAGGGGTGCTGAGCTTAGCAATGAGTTAATTCGACATACAGACAAACAATATAAATTCATGAATTGTTAGTTGGAATATATGGCTTCAGTAGAGAGCTGTTCACACAAAGGCATTGTGCTTTTAATCAAGGAGACATTCATGAGGCATTTTATAGCTGCATCCCCGCTAAGAAATATACACAACGATAAATTGGCCTGCTGTCTCTGTATGTGTGTATGTTATATAAGGGCTGAATGGGGTCATTAACATCATGTGTTTTGTGTTCTGAATGAACATTGAAAAGATCTCTAACTAAATTTGGACAAGCGGTTGACGTCCCGTTTTCTTCCAGATGCAATTTAATGACATGAACAAATGTCAGTGCTCGTCTGAAAGTTGATTGTGCTCTCTTTGCTTTTAAATAACATTTCAGTCAATGCATGCATGCTTTTCAGTTGGTTGTTAAATAGTTATTCTTTCAAATCTGCATTTATTCCTATCAGTCACATGTTATACTGCAATTAAAAACAATGAACTACAGTATAATTCTATAACCCTAGCACAATCTCATTGTCTTTAATAATTTATTAACAAGAACATGTTTTAGAGCAAACTTTTAATGTGGAAAATTTTAATGTGGAAAAATACTGATTATTTAATAAAGCGTTATTCACATTTCAGACTGTAAACAAGAAGGTACAGGCAGAGCAGAAGAGAGTTTTAGTCAAGTCTAGCTTTGACAAAGTTTCATTTCTCTCTCTCTCTCTCTCTCTCTCTCTCTCTCGTCTTTGTTTGTATGTACTTTTGATTAAAAACAGGCTTTTCAGCAGGCTGAAGTGATTAGCATTGATTGTGAGATGAGAGTTTACATGCAACGCAGTGGCAAAATGACAGTATAGGCACACTGAACACACACACACTGCTGTTTATTCTGTTATGACACCAACTAACAATATCAACAATTATTGCCAATCATTGTGCCACAGTCTGGACAAATTACTTTTTCAACTGACTAATTGCTCTAATATGAAATAAACTTTCATTTGTTTCAGGGAAATTTTTGGATTACCTCAAGGCCACTTATCAAATGAAATGCAATCTCTGCTAGATGACTTTAATGTGTTATGCAAGCCAGCAAAACAATATCACTAGTAAATCGACACTATTTTGTCATAGAAACAAACAATAATGTTTGAGTTTTTTTCAAATAAAAGTGTTTTAAAGCATTAGTTCACTTTTAAAAAAAAACTTTTGCTGATAATTAACTTACCCCCATGTCATCCAAGATGTCCATGTCTTTCTTTCTTCAGTCGAAAAGAAATTAAGGTTTTTGATGAAAACATTCCAGCATTTTCTCCATATAATGGACTTCAATGGGAACCAAAGGGTTCAAGGTCCAAATGAGAGTTTCAGTGCAAACTGTTTAAAGGGCTTTAAACGACACCAGACGATGAATAAGGGTCTTATCTAGCGAAACGATCGGCCATTTAAAAAAATAAGTAAAAAAGTTTAATTTTTATAAGCACAAATGCTCGCCTTGCTCTGTTCTTTGAGCGTTCATGACTCTCTTGTTCGAATTCGTTCATCAAAATGAACAAATCTTTTTTTCGAGTCATGACTCGAAGGGTCCTTGATAAGACCCTTATTCATCGTCTGATGTCGTTTAAAAGCCCTTTGAAGCTCCACTAAAACTCTCATTTGGACCTTGAACCGTTTGGTTCCCAATGAAGTCCATTATATGGAGAAAATCCTGTAATGTTTTCACCAAAAACCTTAATTTCTTTTAAAAACCTTTTAATTTCTTTAAAAAAAGACAGACGTGGACATCTTGGATGACATGGGGGTGAGTAAATCATGGCATGGGCCGTGAGCAACTGAGCTAAACGCATGTGCATAGAGGAGATTATTGAGCGGAGCGCCACACCGCGCAATGATAATGGCTGGAGCAAGAGTGAAACCTATTTTTCTCTTTTAGCCAAAAAAAATTTCGGCTGAACATTTTCGGTGGCCAAAATTTTGGTGCATATCTACTTGTGATTTGTAATTAAAACCAGAATAGGTCACAGTCCATTTGCAAGTTCGTTTTTCAATTAATTGCTAATGATCAAATAGATCATGTTGTTCCTCACTGCTTTGAAAAGGTTAAACTACTTTTGATTTTGAAAACCTCCCAAGATATATTTCTGAGCAATGTCTAAAGTTTTACTTTCCAGCAATTGAAAATCCCAAAGTGCAGAGCTCCGTTTATTTTCTACGAAGCAAAGGTTTGTGCTCTAATACCGATTTTGTTTGGATTTGTCTGAAGCATCCAAGAAATTGTAACATTCATTCGATCTGACAGCTTTACTGCACCCAGAGCATTGTCTATTGTTTTTCAATTGTCTATTTTTGCACATAAGTCCATTGTAAGCACTTGTACTGGATACAACAGCCCTGATACACATGTGAATAGTTGACCTGAAAAACTTCTAGGGAAGATGACATGTTCTGCAGTGTGATCTGCAGCTACTTTAAAAAGCGTTTTGCCAACTCTTGTAATTATTAATTCAGTTTTTATGACCTCATTAATGGAATATTACCACTTAAAAAAAAAATTCACAATGCAGTACTGATTTAAAAGCATTTAACCTGATTATATCTCTGTATAATCAACATGACCGCTGAAAAGACAACAGTTAGGATTTTGGGTAACACTTTACTTAAAGGGGGTGTCCATTAGACTGACATGACAGTGACACCTTCATAACCATGACATGACATGTCTTGAATATGAAGTAGGGTTTATGACAACTGTCATTAAGTGACTTTCGCTCAATAATAACATTTTGAATGCAAATATGCCATTGTTTTAAGATGTCTTTATGACGTCTTGACAAACCATAATATCATAACCTGTCAGTGTCTTTGTCATGACAACTTGACAAAATTAAGTTAAACTGTCATGTGGTTGGCTTTGACATTGGCTGTCATGAGGCCATTATAGCAGTGCTATGAATATTTTTCGTGACCTCAACTACAGTGGTACTAATTAAATTTGTCGTTAAAGAGTTATAATGGCTTCATGATAGCCATTATAATGATGATGGTTTCTTAAATTTTGATAATTAATCTGCTCTGTCATGTTTATGACAGGTTGTGTTGTCTTAGTAATGTCAAGTTGTCATGACAAAGACACTGACAGGTTATTATATATTGGTTCATATTTGCATTTAAAATGTCATAACTGAGCGAATGACACTTAATGTCATAAACATGCATAAAACTTCATATTCATAACATATGTCATGTCATGATTATGAAGGTGTCTTATGCACACCCCTTCAAGTAAAGTGTTACCGGATTCTTCTGTTTGCCAATTTTTACTTCCCCTACAAATTTAAATGCTATATTACACATTTAAATGATTTCTTTACTACTTAGCACATTTTGTTTAATATTTAGAAATGTATGCATTGTAAAAAAGATTGAATAGGATGCAAAACATTACTGATTTTTTTTTTTTTTTTTTAGTTTCTGATGCTTCCCAGACTAGCATTAGTCATTTTCGCAATTTCTACAATATTAGCCAGCTGGATAACATTATCTTCAGACAAATCAGCAGAATTTAAAACATCAGTGTTGGAACACATCACGGAAAACCAAATGTTTTAAGTTTTCAAGGCATTACTGTACAGCCCTGGCCAGTGTTTCATCCTTATTGTAGAGCCCTGCTTATATCTATATTACTTGCTAAAAAAATGTAAGTGTAGGTTTTCTTTTTCTTCACATGCTGCCATCTGAAAGGTGTCTGTAACTCAGCCGGGGATGTTCTGCAGATGTGAAGAATAGTTGCCCTCGTTTATCTCTCACTTTAATCATTCACAAGCTGTCTCACCTCCCCTGTCTCATGTGGACTGATGTGAACCCTTTGCAATTTGCAAGCGGGTAAATGTGGGCTTCCTTTGTTCAATGTATATCCATCACGCCCATAGCACCGCTCCAGATGGGTTGAGTCACAGACAGATTTACTTTTAGCATCTGAGGGAATCTTCACGAATAGGAAAGCTGGGATGGTGTGATGTTTCTGGTTCAGGAGAAGTTAAACTCAAGCAACATTTTCTAATATGGTTTAACTGCCGGTTACATTCGTGCACTTGAAGTATCCTTCAGATAATCTCAAATGAATTAAATTTTATTTTCAGCTTCAGCAAATTAAGCGGTTGCAGAACATCAACACACAAAACAGGCCGGAAGTTATTTTGGATTAAAAGCTTAAAATAAAAACGCACACTAGTGAATATAAAAAAAAGCCTTTTAGACATCATCTGTGGTCTATGAAAGAAGAATTAGTTTTGATATGAGCCATGAAAACTCTTATATGGGTCCAGTGGTCATTCACATAAAAAATACTACATCCATATGGTTATGTAACCATGATTTATTGCCTGCTTTCTCAGAGGACACCAGGGAAGATATGAAGACAAGACCATAGTAAAGTGGATCTGAATAAATATGTCATAGAGAGGAGGAGGAAATATGTGCTTTTTTTGGTTCCTGGATCCGACACACCAGTGTTATAGCCTCCATCTCTATTCTCGAGCGTTCAGGCCCTTGGGGCTTTGGCTGTGCTTCTAACAAGCCCGGCACCAATCACATGGCGGCTGAGCATTTTGTATCGGTGTGTGTTGTCACCGGGTGCATACTAAGGATACTTTGTGTCTATCACTTGAAGAACAGACTGAAATAAGCCTACAGGAACAAGAGCAAAGAGAGCACTAAACTGTAGAGACAGCAAATGTGAGAGTCTTCTTTGACTGTGGCTTTGATTTGGGGGGTGGGAGTGGGGTTTTCTGTGAATATATGATGCCTAGCGTTTTAAAATAGTGTTTTAATCATGTAGGGACAAAAATGTAACATTCTGAAATTGACAAAATGACAACTAGTGGTTGACCGTTATCACCATATATTTATACCTGTAAAATAAAAGTATATATATATATATATATATATATATATATATATACACTAGGGCTGGGTAATAAATATCGATTTCTCGATATTAATCGATTCTCTTTTTTACGAACCAATATCGATTCTTAAATCTCAAGAATCGATTAGTCATCGTGTTTCATTTGAATAAAATGGAACATTGTATCGCGGCTGCGCGCATCCCAAAAAAATCGCAATAATCTTTGTCCTTTGTTACTATTGATATGAAACAAAGTCTCAATTTTCAAATTACGTCCATTTTCTTTAGAAATTCAAAAACATAAATAACGTTTTAGCGCTGTGGCGTGAGATCACTCTGGCGCAGCTCAAGAGAAGCAGCCGCGCTGATCTCTCTTCCGGCTTTATAATACCAGTTACAGCACAAAATAAACATGAATGAGCATCTGAAAGTGTGTTAAATAGAGTACAACTTATCGAAATCCGTATCATGTCACATTGATTCGCTCAATCAGTTCCACGTTTTCCACGGTTTCAACCGTGGAAAGATGTCCGTTAAACAGCTTGTAATCAATGTCATGTATCGTCATATTTACCTCAGAAAACCCACATAAACTCGTTAGTCAGCTTGAAAAAATAAGGAGCATTTTGCTAAATACATACACCATACATGCATTATAATCTTAATGTTCTTCAATATTCAATGCATATTTGAATAAATCTGGCAAGTTTTTATGACAGCCACATTTAAATTTTTATATTTCATATAGGGGCGGTTTCCCGGACAGGGTTTAAATTATGTCTGGAGTAGGCCTTAATCTAGAATAGTTAATCGTGTCTTAAAAAATGGCTTTTTGTAGCACAGATTAAGTATAGATTAGTTACACTTGGACTATGGAGTGCTGAACTAAAATAAATCAGATTAAATTAAAACCAACTGTGCTAATCTGAATTAGCATGACAGAGGTTGCCTATAAAACATGGAATGAACCAAGAAAAGCTTAAAATTGCATGGAACTGAGAAACAAATCCAAGGAAAACAATGGCATCACAAAAAGACAAAAGAGAAAATTATTTTAATGCAAGCTAAATAATCTGCACACACCAGCTATGGAATAAAAGAGAAGAAATGTTGGGAAATCTGTTTGTATATATATATAACGAAATACATACATATAATCAGCGATGTAAAACTAGAATCAATAGTGTTCTTTAACAATGAATGGTTTTCATTTAAAATTAATTATTATTAAAACAACTCTACACTCAACTCTAAATTAATGCTTCTTGTTTATTCCTGTGATTTACATAACAAACTTACTAAAAAATTACTTTACACATGTGGTGTTCAATGTTGCAATACTTGAAACAATGCTTTCAACTAGAGTAGTACCATAGTGATTGTTTTATTAATTACATAAATTGAAGTTTTGGTAGAAGGTCCTCGCACCAAGCACAGGCTCAACACTTCACCAAAACGGTAACCCCCAAAAATACTAACGTAACATAAACGTTTAAATAACAACAGAATAATAGAACATTAAACATTCTCTCTGTTTTCCCATCTTACTAAAATAATTTCATAAAATATCACTTTATTTCAAAATTTACATTTCAGCCCTGTGCAAAGCATGATGGGAAGTGAATGTCATGTATGACTGGGTTACTAGATTGAAACATATTTCAAAATTAAAACATCAAGTGAAGTCAAAGAGTGACCATTTCAAGTTAGTTTAACATGAACTAATCACATTTTAACAAGAAACCCGATACAATGGTGTTAAAACATAATTCAATGTTTAAATTATATATTAATATATGTATTGTATGTGTGTATCCAAGTAATGCAGGTGTCTTCTTTGAAACACAAAGTTAATCTGAAGTTAAACCTGCCTCCTGGTAGGTTTAGTTTAAGAATCAATTTAGTCCTGGAGTAACTGTAGTCTTCCTCCAGGAAATCAGCTTATTAAACTCTGGACTGAACTAAATCTAGGACTATTTAAAGCCATGACATAGAAAGCAGATTTCTGTTAATCAGGTTTAAAGGGCCATTTTATTCTAGGACTAGGCTTAATCTCTATCCGGGAAACCGCCCCATAATCTTCTTATTATAAAAATAAATAAAAGTGTAATTTAAGTGTTTGTATAGCTACAAAACAGTTAATTATTACCTTTATATTAGGCTAATGAAGTCTATAGGCTACAACTAGACTCCCATAGTTTACAGCATTAGTTAAGAGATTTGATTCCCTTAAAAATTGCCATTTATTGTAACTGATATCCAAAGTAATCAATATTGAATCGAATTGCAAGCTTGTGAATCGAAATCGAATTGTGAAATTTGTCTCAATACCCAGCCCTAATATATACAATATATTTTTGCTATTTAAAAATCATCATTTTATGTAATTAATATATTAGCATTCAGTAAACAAAAATGCCTTTGTCGTCAACATAAACATTATTGCACCTAATAATGACACATTTTAAGTGTTGATTTGCAACAACTCTTTTTAATACATCAGAGCTTGTTTTTTTTACTCGTAGGTGATATTTCATTTTGTGAACTTCAATGATAATTAAATTGCACCATGCAGAGAATGCAAATGACTTTGTTCATTAAAGATTCTGTCTGGGTCTTGTTTATAAATGCAAAACCCGTTTACCCGTCGAGACATTCTGTGTCTCTTGGAGAGAGGCTTGCTCTACCTCTGATCTGTATACAGTATATTAGCTCTTAAGGTTTCGATCAGTTTGTTTTAGTAGTGATAGTGATGCACAAAACGAATGCTCTATGGGACGAAACCGAAAATTCAGGAATGCACAGAAATGTTTTAGTTCTTAACCCTAATTTACAGAGTGTGTAGCTTTTCGTTTCTTAAACAATGTAGAAAGAAACATCATGGCCATTTTCCAGAGACTTTCCAGAGAGCTTGACTCTTATATTGTCAATACAATATCTTGACCAAAAATGTATGTTGTGATGTTATTTCCATATTGCTACTTATATTTGTTGGTGGAATATAAACATTTAAATAATGTCTGTAATGATTTGTTTTCAGGACATATTTATTTATTCAAACATACATTTAATAATGAAGACATCGCTTACAGGTTAAGTAAAAATATAATGAATATGCTGCTAATAAATGCTTTTATCTATTTATTTTTAGCTAAATAATGAAATATGGGCATTTACTGGCTTTTCTCAGGTAATGTTACGGGACATTGTTTACAAGCTGTTTTATTGATGTCTTTTCTCTGTTGAAACACTGATTGAGAGATTACATGAGCTTATACATTTAAGTAAGTCGTTCTATATACATTTCAACATGCATTTTGATGTTAATTCAAGTTTGTTTATTGTTATAAGAAAGTGTTATAGTGTTATAAGAAAGAGGAAGAGATGCTCGGTTCATGTTTGCTCAATCCACGTGCTGTTGCTTGAACTGATGCAACTATAGTGAGTGATGCGTCATACCAAGGAGCGTCAGAATAACGTAATTCTTTGAATTCCATGATAAAATCCCCAAAATTTGAAAGTTGAGACTTTGTTTCATATTAAAATATTCTGTCGTATTGTGAAAATTGGGTAGTAGGGGTTCTATAAATGTTTAGTTAAAGGAGCAATGTGTGATTTCTAGCGACATCTAGTGGTTCGGTTGCGAGTTTGCACCAGGTTTGCACTAAGGGCTCAGCCCACTGCTCACCCCTCCCTTTGGAAGAAGCTACGGTTGCTAAAACGGGACAAACATCTCGTCGGCTGAGACAGCAGAGAATAGCCAGAGTAAGCCAAGAGTGTGTAACATTGTCACTGTTTCTGTACCACAGTCCATTATAAACCACATCATGAATACTGTTTACAAAGCCATAGTCAGGTGAGGATCAAGGGTTTTAATATATAATTTAATAAAATAATATTAATCAGCTGATTGTCTCACAAACGTAACCAGCAGCACATTTCTCCCCACATACTGTAGCAAACCCATAATACAGCGAGGGAGCAGCTATATATTTTTTCTAACAGGATAGTAATAGTTTAGCTGGCTAATATGAGCTGTTGCTGTGGCTGAGCTGGGACGCGTCCGCATGAGTCCAAAGGTCGGAAGTGCGCGCGCTGTTACAATCATGTCATCTCCGCATCCCATAGATACTATTTACTACACGCAATAGGCTTTTTTCTCTGAATTTGAAAACTCTTCGCGATCGACTTTAGTGATAAAAGACTTTAGTAAAAGTCTCTATCGACGGGTTAGTGATTCCTGTAACGTACTGTTTTACGGTCAATGACATGAATACTAATCATCAGCTGTCTCATGAACGTACAGCACATCTATCCCCAACATAACAAACCCATAACACAGCGAGGGAGAACTAAGTTACATGAAACAATCCCAACTACATATTTTACACCACTCACAAGGGAAAAGTCACTACTCACGGAGTGTAAGGCTAGCTTCCAGCTTTCTGCTACTTCTCTTTCAAGGTAGTGATGAAACGCGTTCTGTAGCGCTGTTTGTTCGCGTTCGGCTACGGTAGGAATATGACGTCACAACATGGCGACCTTCATAGAAGGGGGTTCCCGCGGTTATGGAGCTATTAATGTCTCATTCTAAGGTAATAAAAACATTACGGCTAATTAAGTAAGTTCTTTATACACCACTGAAAACATAGTTATGGATGTCATATTGCATTTCTGTTAATAGACACTCAACTTTGTTACACATTGCACCTTTAAGTTTTATTCACACATTAACTGAAAACAAACTAAACGATCTACCTTAAGATTTAAGAATCCATATCAGTATCCCTAGAGTCCACAGCTAATACGTTGTGTGCGAAATAGATGCTGAGGAGTCAAAATGCGGCATTGGAGAAGCACTAATAAAACGGTCAATGATTTTTCAGCCCTTCAAAACCAATTTTCAGTAGCTGAAATTTCAGTGCATTTTTAGAAATCATAAAACAGAATGAATCAGTTATGTCAAATTAGATAAATATCAACGTGATAAACACATAGAATGCATTCATGTGACAGCCTTAAATTTTTAGTTTGCTAATCGGACTAGTCACTATATCGGTTTGTCACTAGAGAACAGAAGTACTTCAAATATCAACAATTATTCAGTATGTAAAGGCAAATTAATATGTAGGTGTCATGTTTTTACTCATCTGTGCTTTAGCTCTCACCACATGCGAATCTGCATTTGAGGGCCTTTCTCCCTTTCTGAACTCTTCCCAGTTTGCACAGCGACCATCTGGGCATGTTTTCTCCATGCAGAGAAAAGCATGAAATGCCAAAGCACATCCACTCTGCTTAGAATTAGCAGCAAAACATTACCCACACTGCCTGTGTGTGTGTGTGTGTGTGTGTGTGTGTGTTTGTTTTAAGGGCAAGGAGTAGTTTGCACCAGCATTAATTGCTTAAGAATTAACTGACAGAAATGTTGGCACAACACACACATATATATATATCTTTTTTTTTTTTTTTTTTTGTATGAAATCATGAGAAATTGAGAAAACATTATATTTACTTAACTTTTTTACCAAATGACATGACATGTGAAATGTTATTACAGCTGGACGTTTCTCTGAAGCAAATACATTTAAGTGGATGAGTCAGGGGCACAGTATTCCAGTCCCACCCGAGCACTGGTTTGCATTTATAACTGACAGAAAAATTAAGGCAGCTTTCTGGGATACTACTTTGAATTATGCCACTATAGTCTAGTAAATGTTGTCTTATGTACGGCTAGTGAGATGTTTGAACTGACCTTGTTGTATCGTTTGTACCATTTGTGACTTGCTGCTTATATTTTAGACCGTGTCCTCAATCTTTGAAAGGCTCAGTGCTTTCTGAAAAACACTGAGTTGTGGCACATTTGAAAGAGCTGGGGATTCACTGGGGAGTTTTGAACATCTTGTTCAGTTTTAGTGGCATGTCAGAACAGTTTATTGAAGAGGTGAGCAGACCTGGGATGAGCAGACCTGTCACCAATTTCATGTGAAGGATTTAAAGGGATAGTTCACGCAAAAATGAAAATTCTGTCAATTTACTCACCCTCATGTCATTCCAAACCTGTATGACTTTTTTTCCTTTATGTAATGAAAATGTTGTCATTTGGACAACATTTGACTGTATCGACTTTCATTATATGGACAAAAAATACATTTTTCATAATATTTTCAATTGCGTTCCACAGAAAATTCCACAGATAAGGTTAAAATATTATTATTTTACTACTTTGCAATCTTTCTGAAAGCAACGGTCCAGTGCGTTTTGCCATCTAGTGGACCAACAAATTAGAGCCGATGATATGGACACAACCTTTGCAAAAATATTTAATGAATTAATGTACAATGGCCATGGGAAAAGTCCTCAAATGTGGCTATTGAACCAGTGACCTTTCAGTTCAGCCTTGAGCTTTAACCATTATGGCAATGCTTTGCTTTAGATGGAAGATTTGATGTTGCAAATGTACTTCCAAAAAGGAATGCAGTCCCTCTTTTTCATGGGAACTGCTTTATCATTATTATCATTTATAATGGTTTGCTGGCCTAATTCTAAGGCAGACTGTCTATGGGGTAGACAGAGGAAGAGAAAGCATCTATTGAAGAAACAAAGAGGCACAGAGATGGAAATGTTCAAAAAAAAAAAGGTCTCTTGGGCCACCTCAAATGTTTATTTGGGATGTTGGACATGTTTTTCTGTGCCAAAACCCCATCAGGAAATAAGCCAGACGAGGCTTGTGACCTCTCGTGACCTCCCTCGTTTCTTTGAGATGTCAAAGTAATATCCAAGCAGTCTGGCCGAGTGCAAGCCGATAGCTTTAGCGCTGAATTTTTTTTTGAAGTTACAGCTACAGCCTTATCTAAAGCGGAGTTTAATACCTGGTTAATGGGATGTCTAGCCACCGTGTGACCTTGTCACAGTGCCAGCTGACAGGACACATTCACACCAATATCATATTGCATCGTTAAACTTACCTCAGTGTTCAAATGTGTGATGCATAGCCACGATACCTCATCCATTTTAATTCAATCTTGGCAGAGTTGCTAAAAAAGGTCCAATGCTTATTTTGATGGATTTGCTTCAATATCATTATTTTGAGATTTTTTTTTTATGTTATGAAATATGCATCAGCTAAGTGAACGTAGTTGCCAGTGTCCATTAAAAGAACATTTTATGTAGCAATAAACACAATTATGGTAATGCATAATAAATCACATAGTGAAGCTGTATATCTAGCTGAATTTACACCCTTGGAAAATTTATACCGAACATTTATAATTAGCCATATTCTAGTCACGTGTCTCAAAATAAAATTTTAGGTGAGTTAATCTATATTAATGTTTTTAATTATGCCATCAACACACTCTATACTGTGCATGATTATTTTTTAAACCGAAAAGAACGGAATGCACAATTACACTTTTAATGTGGATGAAGGATTTATGATAATACTAACAAGGGTGTGATTTTCCTCAAATGCATTATGAAAAAAAAAAAACAACTTTAGAAATCAATTGCAAATTGGCTGTGTGGTTTCATTCTAGCCGTCTTGATGTTAAAAATAAATGGACACTTAAACGAAATCCTGTCTAACTTGAGATAACAATTTCCAGCAGCCGAAAAAGACATCGCTATGTAAAGTACGACTTTATTACTAGCCAGGGAATAGGATGAGATGGAAACGAGGAAGAGATAAATGAGGATCAAATGAGATAATTACATCCATGTGGTGAATCTTTGGATGCTTTGCTTGACTGATTTCAGAGCAGTGCCTTGGCCTAATACCTAAAGTCAGGCATGATTCACAAGTGCAGTACAGTGTAGTTTAACTCTGGTGCACTCTGTGCCCTTCCTGGGTGAAGGACAATTTCAATGAGAGGTTGGTGAAAGGAGGAAGAACACTGTCAGCATCGTATCGCACTATGCCAGACTGCAACTTAATCCAGACTTTTGCCAGGAATCAGCTGTGTAAACTACTGGATACACAAGATATATACATAGAAAAACAAAAGGCTCACATAATAGGATTGACTACAACATAATCCGTTATTCATATTTTTTTGGTTCTCTTGTTTTTTGCATGTTCATAATTTCTTTGTATCAAGCAAAAATTGTGCCATTATTTTTAGTAATTTACAGTTAAAAATAATATTTAAGGACACACAATCTGTGTATTTGTAATAAATTAATATCAAGACCTTTTTACATTTTTCGATATAATTAAGCATCTATTGTTACACATGAACACGACAATAATCAACACGTAGAAGCTTCAGAATCAGAATTGATAAATGGCTGTTCCTGCAATCCTCTCTATCCTTATAGAAAAGCTTGAGACTTTTTCCTAATCAATAAAAAAAAATATTCACTGAGGGCCTCAGTGATGTACAACCCCATTTCCAGAAACGTTGGGGCATTTTGAAATGCAATAAAATCAAGAATCTGTCATTTGTTAGCTCTCTTGAAACATCATTTAATTGAAAAATGTACTAAGAAAATATTTCCAATGTTTTCACTGAAGAACTTAATTGTATTTTGTATAATATATATATACTGTATATATATATATATATATATATATATATATATATATCTTGAAACACATTCCAAACAAGTTGCAACAGAGGCATGTTCACCAATGCGTCATATCCTTTAAATGACATTTTTTAATCATTTTGAATTAAGGACACTATTGTTGCAGTTTTGCAAATGGAACCCAATCTCGCCTGATATAAGACATGTGCTCAACAGCATGGTTATCATTTTCCTTTTCACAATGGACCATATACATTTTCAATAAGAGACTTATTCTGAGACTTGTCTATGAAACCAGTTTGTTGTAGCACATGCAGAATGAGGCCTGCCGTTGTCTTGCCTCCCAGGAAAGATGTCATCTTGATCTGATCGGTAGTAAATGCTGCTCCATCTGAACACCAGAGGGCACTCTCACGCAGACGCGCCAAATATGCCCCGGCACAGAAGTAGAAGACCACACTCATAGATATCCATAATGGGCTATACATAGACATAATATGTCTATGGGGCTATATGCACGCATAAGTTCCGCATTTGACGGAAGGATGCTCGTCCATTTCCAGTTGTGGAGATTTAAAGGATTAGTTCACTTTTGAAAAAACTTTTGCTGATAATTTACTCACCCCCATGTCATCCAAGATGTCCATGTCTTTCTTTCCTCAGTCGAAAAGAAATTAAGGTTTTTGATGAAAACATTCCAGGATTTTTCTCCTTATAATGGACTTCCATGGGAACCAGGTCCAACCGAGGTCCAAACGACAGTTATAACAGTTTCAGATGCAGCTTCAAATGTCTTTAAACGACACCAGACGATGAATAAGGGTCTTATCATGCGAAACGATCGGTTATTTCAAAGCTTATTCCAAAAATGTAACTTTTCTAAGGACAAATGCTAGCCTTGCTCTATTCTGTGAGGCGCGTTTGCAACGTCACGTAATACGTAATTACGTTCAAAAGGTCACGGGCGACATAGCCAGAAGTACAGAGTCAGAGTGTTTACAAGTTGAACGCATAGGTTGAACGTGAAAACTAACTCAAACGCCGTTTACAAAAAAGGAATTAAAAGGTAAAACAATGATGTCGGATGATTTTGATTTTGTACTTCCGGCTACGTCACCCGTGACCTTTTGAACGTAATTACGTATTGCGTGACGTTGCAAACGCGCCTCATAATATATTACAAGGCTAGCATTTGTCCTTAGAAAAGTTACAATTTTGGAATAAGCATTGAAATAACCGATCGTTTCGCATGATAAGACCCTTATTCATCGTCTGGTGTCGTTTAAAGACATTTGAAGCTGCATCTGAAACTGTTATTAACTGTCGTTTGGACCTCGGTTGGACCTGGTTCCCATTGAAGTCCAATATATATAGAGAAAAATCCTGGAATGTTTTCATCAAAAACCTTAATTTCTTTTCGACTGAGGAAAGAAAGACATGGACATCTTGGATGACATGGGGGTGAGTAAATTATCAGCAAAAGTTTTTTCAAAAGTGAACTAATCCTTTAAGCGGAGGAAAACCGAGGAAAATGGGATTATGGCAGAGTCTTCAAAATTTACTTTCCTCCCGTATTTGAAATGAAACGTACATACTTTTAGATGTAATTTTATATATAGTTATGTTTATTTAATATAATTTTAAAAAGAAGCATAAACACAACGAGGGGTGTCTGTTTTATCTGTTTTTGTGACTAACGTTTCTTTAGTATAACCATGGAGTATAAAATTCAATATAAATTCTCGGTATTGCATTGGGTTCTACGATCGGCGGAAGTTATCGAGCATCATTACACCTTCACCGGAAATACCGCCGTGCATAGAGCCCATAAAGGCTATATGTCTCGTCTGCGCTACTGGCCAGGTTTCAAGAGTATTAACGAATCACATATTGTGGATTTATTGCTTTTTACAAAACTTCCCAACTTCTCTGGAAATGGGGTTTGTATGTATGAATATATTTCTTTTCTTTTCCAACCAGTCGTGTTGAGCCAATGGTGGGAGAGGAAGTGAGATCATTGGAGTTAGTTGCTGAGTAAGCACGTCCTCCCTGCACTTCTAAGCCTCTTCCTTTCATCTCCTCACCATCTCCATCTCTCAGTGTCAGAATTTCCATTCATTAAATTCCCAGTGGGGATTCCTCTGAAAGATGGAGCAGTGTTAATGGCTCTAGTCAAAAGGGTTTATCCTGTATCTGCTCTGGGAATGGACGTGATTTGTTGATCTTTCACTTTGGTTCTGCGCGTACTGGCGTAGTATAGAGACAGGTCAGTCAGTTCACTTACAAAGCTTTTAGGGTGGTAGAATAAAAATAATTCATAAAGCACAAGGGTTTTCTTGCTGATCCAATATTTAATTCTCCATATTGCCTACATGACCTTTGGAGAATTTTTTTTTTTTATTATTAAAACCAGCTCAGACAGAGAATAGGGTATACTGTAAATGGTATGAATCGTCTAGGTATTAGAAAAGAAATATTACAATTTGACCAGTGGCATTTATAGTGTCAGTCGCAAGTGGCAGAACAAAGCATTCTCACCCTAGGGCGTCATATAGTGACGTTTTTGACAATGTGTATACATCCAACGCACATGGCACACTTTAGCGTCAATATAACACGCTTCGAATATGGGTAGGTCTGGGGTAGGGTTAGGGTTAGACCACTAGGAGGCGCCTTCTGGCCCATATATATCTGCGTCTCATATTGATGCTAAAGGGTACCATGTACGTTGGATGTATATGCATTGTCAAAAGCATCAGTACGTGTATGCCTTGGGATGAGAACGGGCTGGGCAGAAGTATGAACTAATCGTTGTTTTTTTTCAAAGTTAGCTAGGTTATCTTTGAAAGATACTTGTTGCATTTAGTAGTATTTAAACTATATGTGTATATTTCACTTTGTTTATGTCTAATTAGTACGTTTTACTTATGGACAGACATTCTGATCACATAGTATTGAAAAGGGTTTCCTCAAGCATTCACAGAGATGTACTATTATTTTAATGATTGTTGGTTGTGATGGAGTGTACATATTTATGCCATTTTTATGAAAATATCTGCTACATAAAGTCAACAATTTGTCATGTCATGTTCATTATTTTAAGTCAGTTTTAATTGAGGTGACTAAAATGCATCAAATTTGATTTTACACAAGTAACATTTTATTTGATCTGTTGACAAGATTAACACTTATATTGGTATGATTTGTTTATATTGGTATTGATTTGTAAATGGAGAGTAAAACCAAATCATACTGTGGTTGGTGACTTTACATGTTGATCGTATGGTTTATTCCTGTCCAAGTGGGCAGCAACGTATGTGCCACGCTTTAAGCTGTAAGTCAGTTTTGAGAATCCACAGTCTGGTCTGTGAATGATTTAAGTATGTCTCAGCCCATTTCAAAGCAGTTTGGGCCATTGGAAAGTGAGATTTGGTTCAAGTTCAGCTTTCTGTGTGGATATTGGGCTTCACAAGCTACAACCATTCATAAACCACTGTGATATTACCCAGAAATATCTATGACTGTGTGCATGCTACTGTGTCTACAAACCAGAGTAAAGCACAGTGTAGAATGTTTTGGTACAATGTATTGTACACTTCTCTCTTTTCAAGACTGTTAAATCTACAGTTGGTGCATCTTTTTGTGTGCATGTAGATTAGACTGTGTCTGTCCTCGAGGAAACTAGATTGCCTAATGTGTCGAGGAGGATACAATCCGAGTGTTGGTCTCAATAAAGAGATGTAGCTGTCCTCCTCTGGGAAAGAGAACTATTGGAAACATCTACTCTAATACTAGCACATGTCCATCACAAGTCACTGTTTTGCCAGTCAGAATCCAGTCTGAAGTCTTTGCCTGTGAGACTTTGTTGAATCAGATTTAAGACACGATCGGGTCCAAACTAAATGTTCATTCTCACTAATTTCAAGAGGGGAGATGTATGGAAATTTCCAGAATGGATTTAAATTGTCAATCTGGGCAGAGAGTATGTGTTATTCTTAGCCAAAACAATAATTAACTTGTCATTGAAATGTTAGTCAAAGCCGATCAAGTCTGCATGTTTTTCATGAAAATTACACTTTAAGAAAAAAAAAACACACTTTTCCAGTACCTTTTCTAAGTTTATTTCCTTCAACCCTAAAACACATCACAATGAAATGTAATTCCAAATCCGGGTAAAATACCTAAATTAATACAGAAAATTCCTGTAGCATTGTACTGAAGCATTTTCTAGCAACAAATAAAACCTTCTTTAGCTGGATGATATCAGTACCTAATTTGCATAATCAAATGACTCATATGTTCATAAAGCCTGTGTGCCCTGCAAAGCTGTCTTCAATGAGGATATTAAATTTAAAAGAAAAAGATATTCTTGTAGGAAAGTTGAAAAAGTCAGCAGAGGAAAGGTCATGGTCAAGGTCATGATTCTTGTGATTGTGCCACCTGGTGAAAAACATTGGCTAGTTAAGTCGAATCGTGACTGATTATATTAATTTATGAATAGCTATCAGTTTGAAAATTCATGTTGAGCAATCAAAATCATCCTTACGACTCTACACATTAAGAAAGTGTTACTTTCTTACATGAAAAATTTTACTCCTGCATGCGATCTGATGTATTTCCAGGATAAACAGTTTTGGATTGTGGGTATTACATGTAGTTGGAGGATTTTAAATACATTTGTATTATCTTCAAATAGCATAGGGAAGTTCAGAATTGTTCTTTGTTGTCATTTTGATTTCATATTGACAAGCAGGGCCTGAAGTTAATTTTTTCGGACACCGGACACTGTGGCAGGTGGATTTAAAAATTCACCCGCCACAGAGACTTTTTACCAGCCATTTTTTTTTTGCCTCATAAACGTAAAAAAAACCAAAAAAAAAAAAAAACCTGGGAATTTCACAATATTGTTCTTTAACTTGTAAGAACACACATTTTAGTGCTGTCAAGTAATAATAACTCTAATAACATACATTTAAAAAAAAATCTTTTTATTCATTGATTTTGACAGACACACACACAACATATATAGTATATACTCAACAGATAGACCTACCGCAGCTCGTAAACAAATCACACGCGGCTGTGTTGATGGCGGATTTAGTCACGTACAGGTCTTACTCTTAACAGCTTTTAGTTATAGCGTTTAGGAACGGTTAAATATGAACTAAATTAATAATGTTATTACTGATAAAATTACCGGGTACCGGACATTTTCTCACCGGTTCCCAACTCCCAACATGCACAGTTGCACACGCACACACATCTGTGCAAATGTCATTGTACTTTAACCTACAACAGCGACGCATTACATTATCTCATCCCATCTCATCAACAGTTTCATACTCGCACACGTAGTCAGAAAAAGAGCCTCATCTTCTTTCTGATCGCATGAACGTTCCGAAACAACAGTCGCTGTCATAAATCAGCCGCTCACAAACCTTGCCATTGCCGCCGATTGTTCACTTTGTATTAAAATGTCTTCTTTACTTTTCTTTTTCTTATCCTCATCTTTTTGTTGGCTGTTTGTTTTGTTTCAGCTGGCCTCTTTACCCCAGTAATGTGCCGCCACATTTTAGCTAAAGTCCACCGCAATAGCGGACTTCGTTGAAATGTAAAAATCCTAATGAATCACTCAATTCTCATTGGCTACCCGCCAATGTGGCAGGTAGATTGACAGTGTTACCCGCCAATAGCAAAATTCACCCGCATTTGGCAGGTGGTCGGGTGTTAATTTCAGGCCCTGTTGACAAGCATTTGAAATGTATCTATATAGACCATCCATATGGCAAATTGTCACTGGCAAGACTTAAGTAAGTTACAAAAATGGATAAAGTAGGTCTGGATAAAATGGGTGCAAATTTTGCATTTTGAATTTTAATGGAAGGTGACCTGTGGCTGATCAGGGATCAGACTCAAGAAAGCGGCTACAATCCTACAAAGCAGGTTAAATCCGACAAACCCTTTTGGAAATAGCAAATTCTCGCCTGGATGAATGCATGGAAACGGCTCATCGGCTCATTTTCTGTCGTTTTCAGCCCTTTCTATCCGCTAATACATCCCTTCACGGCTTGTAAATGAGAGTTTATCACAGAGCTGAGGGTCGATCTGATGGGGACAATGATCACCAAAGCTCTGTTTCGCAGCTTGTAAAGACAGCCAAGGAGGGATAAGGAGAAAAAAGGCAGATTTATTCTTTGCTGATGTCTCCTTCGCCACGCCACAATGCCTCCTGTACACCACACATACGCAAGATTTATGAGCCTCTGTCCGAAACTGGCAGACAATAAGGGCCATTCAGTGGAAAGCCACTGAGCCAAGGCCTGAACACAAGGAGGTTATAGGTCATGGACTTTGACCTGCAGGGTCTGAATTGGCAAGACTTTGTGCAGTCAGATTGAATGGCTCAGAAAAATGGCTGGGTGATCCCTTCGAAATGGGTCAATGTTCTCTTCTCAAATGTCTTAACGGGGAAAAAAAACAAGAGAGAAAAGAAGTCATTCTATGGAAGATCAAAATGAGAAACAGATAGTCGAGCCGGGAGAAGATAGTCAATTTATAGAACGCCATCATGCATGGTTAAGCACACAGCTGAATGCTGGGAAAAGATGAGGTGCCAAAGACGCTAGGGTATAAGGGAAGGGAGCTCTGAATTGCATTGGATCAATGAACAAATTCACTGAGTGTTGTGGGAAACCACTTTGGGGATCATTTTGAAATCTGTCTGGAATTTTTCTGTTGTGTAAAATCCTTTTAGTAGAAACAATTCTGCATACAACCACAGTATCTTATGCCAGATGAGACGAGCAAAAGTAATTGAAACTAGAAATTTAAATCTTTATTTTGAAAATCCAGTCTCACATATTTTTTTTTTTTTTACTTTATTAAATATAAACAATGGCAAGATATAAAATGAGTAACATGCCTAACAGGATGGAAATAAAGAGAGGGATTGACAGTTTTACTTATTTAGTTTTTGAGGGTGTTCATTTTGATGTTTAACAATCCTTTTAATATTGTTTTACAGATATTTATCTTAAAGATTTTTTTTTTGATCTTGTGAGTCAATCAGGTGTTTAAAAAGCTAAAAATGAAAAACAATATAGATATTATTTATTTTATTTCATAAAGGTATATTGCAAAAAATATCTTCTACAACCAAAGTATTGATATTATTTTAAATGCATTTGTTCACTTACTTGTGATATTGTGATGAAAGCACTATGATTATGACTAAGTAATGATGATTTCCATCTTTAAAAGTGAGTTATGTTAAGCAAGTTTAATATTTTATCCAGAGTATATTAAGACTGTGGTCTAAAAAGTTTTGGAAATCTTTAAATTAAAGGACAAGTTCAGTATTTTACAATTAAAGTCCTGTTTTAAGATCGTTTCTGATGAAATAGAATGGTTAAGATTATTTTTTAGTTTTTAGCTGTCCCAAAAATTTGCACAATGGTTGCACAGGAACAATCCTTTATAAAACGCATAAAACTTTAGTTTACAAAGACGTGAAACTCGTCGAGTGGTCTGAGGTGTTCACTGATATGCTCACACAAAAATCGCTGCAAAAGATGCTTTCCAACAGCTTTTATCGTAGTTTTTGTACAACTCCATTGACTTGTATCGTATGTTCTGTGACGTATGGTATTACTCCGCCACTGGAAACGGAAATGGGGTTGTTTGTATTCTTTCTGTAGTCTTATGCAGTCACGGTATCGTAGGCTGCACTATACAAGTGGTTTGCTTGCAATTGGCAAAGGTGCATTATCGCCACCAACTGGGCTGGAGTGTCTATTATTCAAGCTTTCAACGAAAGTTTGTACGGTTGTGAGGCGTTCGGAAAAATAGGTCTACAGTTTTACAACGAATGGTAAAACACCTATTGGAAAGCATCTTTTGCAGCGATTTTTGTGTGAGCATATCTGAGCATATCAATAACTCCCCAGACCACTCCCCAGGTGAGTTTCACGTCTTTGTAATCTAAAGTTTTAAACGTTTTATAAAGGATTGTTCCTGTGCACCTACTGTATGCTACCATTGTAGAGGTGTGGGGGTGCTACCACAGCAGCATCTGTCTAAAAAACAATCTTAACCATTCTATTTCAACAGAAACGATCTTAAAACAGAGCTTTAATTGTAAAATACCGAACTTGTCCTTTAAATAAATTAATGTGACTGCTTTGGATTGCTTATGATGAAAATACTTTCATAATTTGCTATGATATTCAGACATTTTAGGTGTGTTAAAGGGTTAGTTCACCCAAAAATTCACCCACGACGCATGCGCGAGAATTGCGATCTGAAGTAGTGTAAGCTGGTGTGAGCAGATCGCAAATCTCGCGCATGCGTCGTGGAAATCTAAGGAAGTCTCGTTCTGGCCTACAAGGAAGAAAAGAAATAGTCGAATAAACTCGTTATTTTTGTTTGTTTTTTCGCACAAAAAGTATTCGCGTCGCTTGATAAACATATAGTTGAGCCACGGTAGTCACTTGGGATATTTAAACATTTTCTTCATTGACTTTCTGGGCCGTCAAGAGGCAGTCCTTTAGGAGCCAATGTGGTAGTTATACAGCTCTCAAATTTAATCAAAAATATCTTCATTTGTGTTCCGAAGACGAACGAAGGTCTTACGGGGTTGGTACAGCATGGGGGTGAGTAATTAATGACTTAATTTTCATTTTTGGGTGAACTAACCCTTTAAATATTTTTCTTGGGTTTGATGGGGACATCAAAATGTAGCAGCATGTAGTATGACCCTGCTGTATCTAAGAATAGGCAGCCACTGCAGAAAGCACTTCTCAACTTTGTATAAAAGGGTGAGTGAAGGAGTCTATATAGGACCTTCATACTTGGTTTCTTTATTATGTTTTTTTTCTTTGCTTTTCACTGTTGCACGTTCTTGGCCATTGCAATCATTTCTAAGGCTGCTAACGAAAGCTAGGCAAAGAGTGATCAATGCCTCGTGCCTCTTAAGCCATGAACTCTTAACATTGGCTGTCTACCTTCACCTTTCTTTGAGATATTTTTGTTGGTGGTATTCATCAAATTGGGTGTGAAACATATGGAAAAACATTTCACTTTTCAAATGTCAAAAATCAGCTCATTAGAAAATCTTCACAATGCACGTTTACATGACATTTAATATGTAATTGTTTTAATCCCCAAGAAGAGAAGTAGGATTAGGGCGAGGGAATACCGTAATTGCTGATAAAGATGTTACGTCTTTACATACAAAATGAAATCCAGGGCACGACAGGACCGCCTGATGGCCCGGGGCACGATCTGGCGAGTGCTGCATCTTCACCGAATCTTTTGCGCAGACAGATTGTTTTCGTTTTTAGGAAAAAAATGCCTTGCATTAGAATGACCAGTGAAATAAATTCAGATGTTGGTTGTCAAACCCTTAATGTGGATGAAATACTCGAATGCATTAGTAAGAGTGGTGGGAGTTTTAAATGAAAGCAGGCTTTGTTCTCCACATGTTGTTATTTGACTGTAGTATCTCCCAATCCCTTTCGACCAACTGGACTCCAGCCAGCTCTGCTAAGTTTGACAGTAATCTAGACAAACCAGCTATGTGAATAACCAACATAAATTCAAGGAACTAATGGAAATCACATGCAATGGTGGCTATCAATAGCTGGTCATGCTCATTAGTTATCCCTTTAATGCAGTGTGTAAAAATACAGACTTATGTTGACTTAAGCCCTCTTGGTTTTTAGAGTTTAAAAGATATATCAAATGGTTGTTAGTTTTTTTTTCTTTCTTTTTCTTCATGAGATTTTGTCTAGGAAAGGCCCGTGAGAGCAATCCAGTGACTTCGATAGAGGCTAATAGATAGTTTGGACTGAAGAATCAAAATGCATTTACATAAAATTGCACATTACAAAATATAATTTCTTCCTCCGCCTCTGAAACGTCTTTCCTCTTCAGCAGACACACATTTATTTATTTATTTTTTTAACCGACTCATTTCTGGAATGCATTTTTTACGCTTCAATCAATTTATAAAATCAAGTCTTGCCGTATATGTTTTTTTTTTTTTTTTTTCTCATTGTATATCTGGTTTCGTTTGGAAATACATCAGAATGCAGAAGTTAAAATGGGTTGTGTTCAGTGTTTCATGTTGATTTTAATGGTTTGGGCCCCTAAACGTCTTGTGTATTCTGCAAGTGGCATGTCTTTGTTATATTGTTCAGTGCTGCCTTAAGAAATCTGCATAACAGATTAATTGATTTACAAAAACAATGAATGTTTACATATATGTAATGTAATAATTTTATTATATGTTATGTGTTGTTGTCTTGAGCGATTATTTGCAGCTACTGAAAAATGCAAATTGGCCTATGAAATTATTTCTGTTATGTCAGAAACATTCATCAGAGCAGTTCTGAATAAAAACAGTATTCAATGTGACTGCTAGTTGGTGTAGGTTATGCACTAAACAGGCAGAACACACGTGTATATGTGTTTATAGTTGACTTTGATTCACCTTTTCCATTGATTTGTGTAATCGGCCAAATAAACATCAATGCTCCAGTGACTGAGAGTATTGGGAATGTTCATAAAAATGGATCATCAGTTACTTACTGACATATAAACCTCATGCAATCTCTGGTCTGTTAAATAGATTTTCTTTGCTTTTTACATTGGCAATGTTGCACACACAGTCCATTTCAGACCTGCCCATGGAAGAAAAACTATATCAGTCATAAATATTTGACATCCATGAAACTGAATTTTGCATTTAAAAATAAAATAAAATGTATATACAGTATAATAAATATTTCGGTAACACTTTATTTCGACAGTACACTTTAGACAAAGTAGGTTTAGACAAAGTAGGTACACTTTAGACAAAGTAAGTCACCATTATGGAGATCAGTGTTTGCTTTAATTGGGCAGTTAACCCTTACATTTTTTTTACTTTAGATTTTGTTTGGCTGTTGTAACAGTGTTATAACTGCCAGATGAACAAAGAGAAAAGATGATCCGATGGTGTTGGTTATGCTTTAAGACAATTCAGATCGTAATTTATTCATGCATGATGGGAGCCATGAATGAGTTTTGATTGGTGGAGCCCATAATGTGCTTCAACATGCTTTATTATTGTGACCATTATTGAGATCCACAGGCTGATCATTGATGTCAGTCTGTCTAAATAAAATATTTTTTCAAACTCTTGATCAGAACAAATTTAAAAAAATATATTTTGTATTATATTGAAATTGCTGAAAAACATTTGCTATATAATTATAGTGTTGCTGTAATCAGCAAGGTAAACCTATCGAGTAAACCTAATGAGTTTTGTGATTCTGGTCAAATGATGATTATGTCAAACCATAACCAACACCACCTGATCACCTTTGCTCTTAGTTCATCTGGCAGTTGTAACCCAGTTACAACAGCCAAACTAAATCTAATTATAATAGTTTAAGGGTCTAGAGGCCAACTAAAGAAAACAATGATCACCAAAATGGTGACTTCGAAAATGAGATTTTCTCTGTCAGTGATTCTGCTTGTTAACATCAGGTGTCTTCAATGATGGTCAATCATCATTCAATTGATCACTTAATTAGCTCATTAACTTTAACACTCTTGAGTCTGGAGCCAAATAAACTCCCAGGAGAGTGAATTTAACACTGGAGTTTGGCAACTACAAGTCAACTTATTCTACTAAGCCGAACCATAACACCTAACCATAACCTAATGCCTGGTTCAGATTACACTGGTTGAGATTTTTTTTTGTCTGTTACGATAGTCACTGCGTCAGATTACGCGATTTTGGCTCCTAAAATCTTGTCATGTCGTGGAGTCAGACTACACGTTACTTCCTGACCAGTCATCGCATGCAGTGTTTAACGGCGCGTGTTATGCCATCGAGAAGGCGAAACTCGTAGCGAGTGACTTCCTGGAATGCTCGGCATTGCCTTTTCAGCGTGAGAACGGTGTGGCGTGTCAGTGTGTGAACTTGTTGAATTGCGTGTGTCTCACGGCCATTGCGTGAGACTTGAGAACCCTGCTTGAAGAGGACAGTATGGGCTGCCAATCCTCCAAAGAGAACTTGAGGTAAAATATTGTTGTCTTATATATTTTTACGTCTAGTTTTAATGTTCGCACCATCGTCTCTCTTTCGTTTTGTCTTTTTTGAAAGTTGTATACGGAAAAGCTTGTGCTCCTATTGGTCAACTTCATACACGTGACGGAACTGTCGTGGACGACCGTAAAAAAAAAAAAAACATGCTAGTCTTTTTGTCGTGAAGCATCGCAGACGCGACGTAGGTTGTTGCCCACTATGATCGAATCTTGCGTCCCGACGCCTGTTGTCGTTTACGAATCCCCACGACACCCTACGTCAAACGGATCGTGCCAAAATCGGGCTAAAATCGCGTAATCTGAACCAGGCATAACAGTCTACACACAGTCTATTACAGTTTACTAATACTCTAATGAGAGTTAGTTGACGTAGTTGCAAAGTTATTTATAGTTAGTAGAATTTCTAAAGCGGACGAACATATCTTATATTTCAAGGTTGGCCGATAAACTCATTTTTATTATTTTATATTCACAAGGCTGTTTGATTTCAGTCATGCATTGTATGATTTCAGTCAAGGAGTCGGTAACTGGGAAGGACACCAGAAGTGAATTCTTTCTTGACAGAGACAAGACTTGCTGTAGAGGTCTTTGTAATGTAACTTATCTACAACCTACAGACACTGAATTAGTAGAGTTAACATGCCAGGTGTTTAAATGATAGATCTTAACAAATGAGCCCCACTCCCTTATACTTTCTGGCCCAAGTTAGGATGTCCTTAAACAAGGTTAGAAGCGGCCGAAGAAAACTATATGTCTCGGTTGATAACGGATGCAGGGGAAAAAGTGAACAGACATATAATTCTTCTCTTCCCTCCCAGGAACAATTGTTAATCATCACACAAAGTTAGAGAAGTCAGCCAGTTGAGTTGGACGTCATGGTTGTTGCGCTACCTGAGGCTGTCCAGTGGCATAATTTAATGCATACAGAGTATGTTGGTGCAGTGTTGATATGATGTTTAATAGAGTATGATAGTGGAAAAACAAGAAATGGTCTATGTAAATCCCGCTCACATGCAAATGAAAACCGGCTGCAGTTTTGACAGGGAAATTAATTTCATGGACTGATAATGACTGGCTTCTGTCCACAAAGCAGCTGCTTAAAGGAGTCTAAATGAGAGAGTGCATGTGGTTATAAGTGGTTTTACTTGGATTTACTTGAATTCAACAGGTAATGGCATTCTGGGAAAAAAATAAAATAAATTTTCCACCCTGGTACATAAATCTAAGACCTAAAACTTTAACTTATTTAACTTTCAAACAAGACTGTCAAGACAACATTCAACATTTCCCTTTTCTTGTTAAAATGACACTTGACTTGTTATATGAATTTAATTGAATTGCAGTTCAATTTTATTTTATTAAACCTAAATTTGAAACTTATATGTATGCTATATATATATATATATATATATATACACACACACACACACACTGTAGTTGTAACAGTGTTTTGACCATTATGTTCATTTGCATGTGTCGCAAAACTTACACCCATCTAAACTTGATCTTGATTTAGGGGTTAAAATTGTATTGGAGATATTCATGTAGCATCTGCTATAAGATTGCCGTACTTGCTGTGATGTTCCCTGTAGCAGTAATTATACTGTCAGTGGGTCTGTTCCAAAACCTGGTGAGCTGCCTTGCTGTCTACTTGGGCACCTGACTTCTAAGCCAGCATCCTGAAATGGAATGACACAAGTGGCTGATTTTTGCCTCCAGAAAAGTGTAGTTTTTGCATCTGCCAACAATAATTAACTAGACAAACAAAATACACATATACAATGCATTAAAATGCTACTTACATAAGCAGCTTATTCATTTTTAAAACATTAAGATGACGGTAAAAAAAAGGTCCAATTTGGACCTAAATTCTTGAAAACTCGCCTGAAATTATGCAGAATGTACCTTGTTACAGCCATATGAATAATGGGGATTCTTGTAAAAGTGTTCCAAGCGAAACTTTCAAAGATCTGATGTCATTAAACTTTGTCAAATATAGTGACTAGCCTATATCTTCCCTGGAAACTGAAATGGGAGTCGGATTAGAGCTGGATGTTGTTGTGCTTTGCCATGCAATATGCATATGAGAGGTCCATAGGTCGACCGTGGGCATCTGGGACTGAGACTAGCTGAAGAGATTTAGCACCCAAGAGGTGAAAGCTAACTGATTCAGTTGTTCTGTGTATATAAGAAAGAATACACAACATCGCTCATGCATGCAAAATATTTTTTATTACTGTTGTTGTTGTTTAATGAACCGTACTGTAGCCGTGAGCATTATTTATGGCCAATTATTTCCATTTTAACTTTTGCTTTCCTCTTGAAAGCAGGCTGTTTATTATGAGTAATCACACATAGGACTGCACATTCATGATTCATTGTTCCCTGATCTTCTAAAACAAACAGTGAGAGAGAAGGTCCAGCTGAACAGACTTTATGCAGGGACATAGAGGTATGAGAATAAGCAGTAGGGGTGCGACGATTCACTCAGCTCACGAGACGAGACGATACACGATATTGGGTTCATGAGATGATATTTTGAGGCTATTTTTAAGAAATCTCCCATGACTTTTTTTTTTATTGAAAGTCAAAAAATGCTGAACAATGCAGGTTCATTCTGAAACGTTTTAACTAATCTAGGGCTGTCACTAACAATTATTTGTGTAATTTAGTAATCAGTCGATTCATATTTAAGTGAACAATAACCTAAAATTATTTAAAATACATATAACAGGCAATAATAATTGGTTAAAATAAAGTATCAAAAGCAAGTAATCATATGGGTTTATTAAACAAATTTTTCAAATACATAATGTAATATATTATTAACAATAATCAACATCTGTTCAGTACGTATAATTAGGACTGTGCGATATAGCTAAAAGATTTATCACAATATGTTTAATATCGTTCAGTATTGTTCATTATTGACTTTTTTAACCTTTTTTGGAAGTAGAAAAGTTTGAATTTAAACCACTATTTTTTTATTTATCACTATAATTCACACGGATGGGCACTTGTTCGTATGGCGACGTGGGTCCATACTCCCGACATGCTCGTGATCGACTTGCATCGGCCTATCAGAAACTGTCGCGGTTGTTTTTTCGGGTTGGTGTACCGTCGATAAACACTGATACCGTTTTATCGTCCAGCTCTACGAATAATAACAAATGCCTGCTGAGAGCAAAAAAGGCCTGGAGATTTTTGTTGTTGTTAAGGCCATTGCACACTGAGTACGAAATTTTCGTATGCGTATTTTCGTGTTCGTCAGCCTAAAAATTCGTCACGCACAGAAACCTTGCACACCGAGTCCGTTGCGTATTTATTAAACCTTTTGCGGGAAAAAACGCAAAAATACCAAATGGATTCGTCAAGCAATGAGGATGATTTTTGCCCTCTCTCTTATTGAAAAGAGAAGAAAGAGAAAATATTACGTCCATCCAATCCTAAAATTGCGCCGAGAGGAAGGAGTTCCACCTTATCAAGGAGTTGCGAATTTATCCTGAGCGATTTAAAATTTACCTCAGAATGTCAGTGGGACAGTTTGATTCTTTGCTAGCGATTCTGGAGCCACATATTAAAAACAAGACCACCAATTTCCGTGAACCAATCGATTCTGAACGGAGACTGGCAGTGTGTCTGGTATGGACCAGGTATGGACACACACACACCCGCACCTGCGCGCGGCCCGGTGGAAGCGCTGGGCAGACAGAACAGCTAGGCTGTTATTGTGTATTGTGTATATATTGTGCCCAAATAATGCATTAGTTATCGAATAGGCTGCTCAATCACACTTTATTCGATCCTAAATTTCAATCTGACTGAAAGGGGAGGTTTATTAATTTCATAATCCAATATAGAGAAGAGAACATAAACACTTGATCGAATTGAAAACCGAAACTGAAAGCACGGCGCATATGTGCAATGATTTGAGGACGAGCTCCCCCCGGCCCTGAATTGTCAAAAGACCTCTCAAAATGCTGGCTCTGGATGCGAAAAACGCAGAAAATCGAACCCGATCCGATTAATTTTATGACGGACGAAAGTTTCGGAGGCGGTGTGCAAGCGTGACTGACATAACGTGAGGTTGATTTTTTTTTTTTTTTTTTTTGATTTTTTTTTTACGTGCGAAAATTTCGGATGCGAATTTCGTACTCAGTGTGCAATGGCCTTTACACTTTATAGCATGATCAAATCCATGTTTAATAATTGGCCAAACAATATTTAATTCAAATGTCCACTTACTCTTTAATATTTTACAGCCACTGTAATTTCCTGAACAAGAATATTTGGACATCAAAAAATGCACACTCAAGATGAGGGTTTACTCTTTTATTTTAAAATTGCAATGAACAATATATTTATTTAATTGAATTGCAGCATTTGTGATTTGACAATAACATAAAGAAACGGTTTTAATATACCGTGCAGTGGCTGCAGCCTTAGAAATCTTATTATGCAGTCCATTGATTCTCATTGTGGAATGAGACACTTCCGATGTTTTCTCGGTTAAAGGCAGAGTGTTCACTGCTAGAGATTGCGTAACGTGATGATGGCGTGCCGTGAATGAGCGCGGAATCATGGGAGAAGTCGTCTTGTAATGAAGTTTTGATCTTTTAGATTACTGGGAATACCTCTAAATATTTTCAGTATTTGAGGTGTAGGAATATAAACATTTTTTGATGGTTTCAGAGATTTTTTTTTTTTTTTTTAACCATTTTGCAGCATTTTCACAGAGCAAAATAATGTTCATCCTGATTTTTATAATAACTATTTGGTTTAATTGCCAGCCACTACAAAAACAAATCCTACAAAATGGAAACGCATCATCAATCCTTTGGTCTCTTTGGTCATAAAGTAATTACAATAAAAAGTGTATTTTTGAACAGTGACAGAATTTCAGTACTAAAAGGAAAAATCTAATAAACTAAAAGAAAAAGAAAAACCTTCATCCATGACATTGTCCCTTGAGTACAAAACTGGATATCATGAAATGGCCCAAACCCCTCAAACTCAAATATTAATTTTGAGGGATATGGATTTTTGAAATCTCTAAATCTCACAAATAATAAGGCTGCCTTTTACTCAGCAAACATGGAATAAAATTAAATGCAAAGAGAGAGAGGATGAGAAAGAGAGGTATTGCATTTTCAGAGAATGTTTTATGGCATTGGATAACAGATACAGTAAGACATTATTTTTTTTTTTAATTAGACATGGGTCCTCTGGTTTGCCTGAAGTTGCTCTTGCTGGAGACTGTTTTAAAGGGAGTCACTGCCATTGGGCTATCTAGAAACTTAGGCTAATGGACTGTGACACACAGTTACCAATTGGGACAAATTGGAAATTTGGCCATATTGAGAATCCAATGAACAAAGAAAGGTCATGCATTCCTCCTCGGGCCACTATTGACTACTGCATTACTGCAATTCAGCTGTTGACAGATTTGATAAAGCATGACAAACTCAGCATCCCAACTTGAAAACAATCAAAATAAATAGGATAAATCAACAATTGTGACTAGGGACAAAAAGGAAAGTCATTCAGGTTGGTTTGGAGCGATATGCATGAAGTAAAATAAACAATGACAATGATGAATTTTGGGTGAACTATATAAGATGGCCTTTAATATAGCCATCATGGTCGTGTAAATTTGATCTTGTGTACAAATGTGTAATACTACAAAAACAGTTGTTAACACAACCTCTTTTGTGATAAATCTAGCCCTACTTATCACCAATTTTTGAAGGTTCCTCAAGACATCAGATCAGTTACCTTCTAATCAGTCATTATTTCATCCCATTTTCCATCTTAATGAGCCCAGAGCCATGCTCTATTATTATTATTTTTTGTAGCATTTTCTGTGGGGGATCATTTATTGGTCCTCTGTGTTTCCATCTATGATGTACTCTCAGTTCTGGATGCTTTCACTAAACTGGTGCATCTAACAAGCATGTGGGCTGGTGTTATTTTGTTTTATGTCCCAAATGCTTTTAACTTCTGAATGTAGCTTCACAAAATGCCGTCGCTGCCGTTCTAAAGATCATTATGAGTCAATTAAATGGTCTCTGGGTACCTCCTCGCTTTCTAGGACGCTGTAATGTGGTTTGATCATCAGATACATTTTGTGTTTAAGAGCGTGTATGCTAATGCTGTTGTTATCCATGCAGTCCAACCGAATTTGCCCATTTAGGCTTGCCCATTTTTGAATTCCTTTAATTCCTTCATTGCATTAAACAACCACCTAATGCTAGTTTAGTTCGATTTCAATATTCAATAATGTTTGTGGATTGTCTTTGATTATGTTGATCAAGGCAGTACTTGTTGTAATTCCTTGTAACTTCTGCATTTGTTCCCTTTCTGAAGAACTGGAAAACTGTGGCATGAGGTTAGAGAGTTTAAGTATTTCTTCTTCCACCTCTTTATATTTACTGCAGTGATGGAGAAACTTTGACTTTGTCAATGTTTGTAGTACATATAATGCCTTATAATCTACAAATTAGTTAAGGGTTGGGCAATATGATAGTGTACATTTTGGTGACTATAAAAACAATCAACCAGTTATAATTTGCTATATTGCTTTATGTAAGTGGGTATTTGGCATATACATTTTATTTATTAGCTTTCAGTATTAAATGTTTATCATAAAAATGACCTTAGAAAAGTAATGGCTCAAAGTAATAGCATCCTCAAAGTCAGACACCTAGTTTAACACATTGCTATGTGGTTACTAGGGCGTTGCTAGGTAATTGCAATTAGGGTCTCCTGGTTACTAGGGTGTTGCTTAGTGTGTTTGCTGCTGGGATGTTATGAGTTGGCCCATGGCTTTTAAAGCCCGGACTCGATGTAACCCAACAGATCAACATGAATGAACCCGAACCCGGCCCACGGCCTGACACACGTATTAGTATTAGTATTATTATTATCTCATACATGTATTATCATGACCAGCAGACGGGAATTCTAATCAACCTTTAATGTTCACGCCTTTTAACAATACAAACAACTGAAACAATAAACTTTAAATATATACACTTTCAAGACCTCCGATTTTCCCACTCCTGTAGTAGCGACTGTGATTTCACCTGCGGCAAGTTTACTTTTCAAACAGCGCAGTCTCATCTCAAGATGTCATATAACTGACATCTTGGGACGTCTTTTGACCATACGTCAACATCCGCCGTTTTAGGGTACCCTTTAACGTCGGTTAGATGACGGTATCGGATCCTAGACCCTCACCTAACTGACGTTAAAGGTAAAGCATCAGTTCTATGACGTCCCAGGACCGTCATGTAACTGACGTTAAAACGGCGGATGTTGACGTATGAAAAGACGTATGATGTTGACGTATCAAAAGACGTCCCAAGACGTCAGTTATATGACGTCTTGGGATGAGACTGTGTTATTTCAAAAGTTTACTTCTTTTTTTTTTCACTGTACAATTAAAAAGATTAAGCCCGAGGTCCGACCCGACCCAAGTCATTTGCTTATATTTTCGACCCTAACCAGCAGGTCCCGCCGGGTTTGTCGGGCCTGACCCGACCCGTTGAGAACTGTATTTACAAGGGCAATTCAAGACACCAGTCATGAATGTAGCTGCATAAAATAAGCCCACAAAAGCCTGAAAAAAAAATATATATATATTCAATGCCTCAACCAACGTCATTTCAATATACACCTTTTTCTGCAATCACATTGGCTGGATGGATACCAGATTGTGTCAACTGAATTCTGCCAAGGCCAGAAGTGTGACACTGCAGTCTGAATTTTTTTTTTTTAATGAAAAAGAGAAAATTGCTGATCCTAGCTCAGCCTTTGAAACAAGACAAGCAAAATAATGAACATCAGCGTACAGTATCCCGAGCAGCTACACGCCGTTAATTGGCAGTTGCAGTCTATTAAGATGCAGAGAGGGCTCTGGGATGGCAGTAGCCGGGAGGGTTGGGTGCTTTGTCTCGAGCTGCGGTGGAGAGCGTGAGCTGCAGCCTTGAGAGGTGTAATAGCCGCCCCTCCCAGCTCTTTGTTCGACACTCCACTGAAAACACATCTGTTTCTGCCTTTCTCTCGCTCACTGTCCTTCTTTGTCTCCATCTCTTTTTTTCTGCTGCTCTGTCTTTTCCTTTTCTCTTTTTTGGGGGAATGTGTGTTCCTTTTCTTTCTAGACACCGTGATGAAGTCTTCCTGGCGCTCTTAGATGGTCTTCTCTTAGGTTATGAATGTGCTGGCCCGCTCTGACATCTGAGATCTCTCACTGGGCTTTCATAACAGCACAGTGCACCATCATAAAAATTAAGCAAGGCATACACATACACACACAGACAGAACGGATCTGCAGCATGTCTAAACTGCCGCCTAAATCGCAGCCATGTGGGACTGTCCAACTGTGCTACTGCAAGGAGAGTAGGGAAAATAACATAAAGGAGATGGGAAGGAAAAAAGACAAAAGGATGGGAGAGAGACATAGAGATGGACTAAAGGAAATTCTGCTGCAGTTCCTGTAGTATCCAGTGGTAGGCAATGCAAGTCACACTTTGACTCGGTGCCTTTCCCAGATTACTCTATTGTCTCCCCGAGGCGCACACACCATCAAATCCGCAATCAAAAACACATACTCCCATCCCATCATGGAACCCATGTGATTCAATCAAATTGGGTTTTTATATTAAAAAAAACAACCATCACCATCTCTAACTACATTACTAGGTAACCTGTAATCATAATGTGCCGCCTAATTAATTGTCTTTCACTTATTTTGTTATATTAATATAATTTTAATTAATTAAAATATATTTTTAAAATATATTAAATGTTACACTTAAATATGTATTAATATTTAAAAAATGAGTGTTTTAGTATTCGATTCTGGACAAGTCTGTCTCAAGTACAAGATCATATTTTTAGGAGTGTAAGGTCTCAGATTGGACTCGAAACAAATGGACTATTTCCCCCGGTCTCACAGACAAGGCTTAAGCCTAGTTCTGGACTAAAATGCATATTAGGCTGTCAAACTGAAAGCAACTTGCATTAGCATGTCTTAAAATATGTCATTGCCATTGCTTTCTCTCAAGATACAAACCAGTAATGTTTTTTTTTTTTTTTTTCTAAGACACGATTATAAAAGCTACTTAGATGTACTAATTAAACTAAGGCCTTATCCTAGCTTAATCCAAGCCCTGTCTATGAAGTCTGGTCTTCAAGAATCAAATACTATAACGCTGTTAAATATAGTAGTAAACTTTAAAATATATTACAATAAAAAAGGTGTAAATACTGTGTAATTTAGTGTCTTAAACAAAACATTGCTTTCCACAATGACTTAACCAATGGCGTGAGTTTGAGGCTGGGCTTTCTGGTTCAACCAATCATTGGCAGAGAAGGGGGGTGTCTTAATTTTTGCAATTTTATTAGGTGGTGCTAGTGAGATAGAAGTGACACTCTTTACCTTTAAGAAAAAAAAACGAGTAAATGCATCATAAAATATTCTATTATCAGGCCTAGATGCAATGTAAAGACTTTTTTTTGCTGTTTTCAAGGAGAGATCTGCATGCTTCATAATGCGTCATATGAAATAAAAAATTAGCTGAAATATTGAGCTAATATTGTGAATGACTTCTGCCAATTTTGAACACACATCTTTCATAATATTAGCTCAGTATAATTCTGCACATGTAGATTCTGTGTGGGCCATTACACAATGTTTAATACATGATATCTTCCCCATGGTAAAAAACAAAAACAAAAAACTTTAGGCATTTGTTTAACGACCTTTACTTTCTGTATTGTGGTTTTGTCTATTAATTCGCTCAGATTACACATATTCATTTGGCCTTTAGTATTGCCATAGAAATGCATAATGCAGAGTGAAAGAATGTGAACAGCTCTGAGTAAAACTTCCTGGGTTGTCATCTAGTAATTACGACAATTACAACATGGCGTGACAATCTGCATATCATACTAGCATCATACTATTTCTCAAGTTTGTGCTATAATTTGCATATTATGCATGAGATACTTGCACTGCCTAAATGTGCAATATACAAAAGAGCGCACTGCAATTGTTACTGTATCCCACAATGCACTGTGCTCCTCTTGACCCTCCATTTTTTCAAGGTGGGCTGCCAAAGATATTTTTTTACACAAAATGCTAAATAACTCTTTAATGTCCAGCAAACACTGAACTAGGGGTGTGCGATATGACGATTTTTAATCGTGGACGATTAAAATGTCTCCACGATCTGCTTTTGAAGAAATATCGTAGTATCGTGTTACAGTGCATTCTATCAGTTCAGTTCTGGCGCCCCGTCTCAACTGTACAACGCGACGTAGCCTACACATCACACGTTAATGAATAGGTATGGGACACTGCAATTCACAAAAGTTAATTATTTGCATAAGCCTTGCCGTTTAAACATTTAATTCACGCGCTGATGCGCTGTTCTAACGTGCGCTTTCCTGAGCGCGCGGCATACCCCCGACACTCACAGGCACTAGAAGCCTGTCAACAGCGCCTGAATACTGGACTAAGTTATCTTTCGAGTCTTATTATGCTAATACTGTTAAATACACAAAATGTTTACATAAACAGGCTGTGTCTAAAGTGAAAGCAAACATTTGAGAGAATATCTGGTGTAAGATGCGTCTATATTAAACGCGTCGCGTGCTGGTCTAAAAGCGACAGGAATAAATAGTACAGCCGCATGTCCTTAAAGGGATAGTTCACAAAAAAAAAAAAAAAAATCTGTCATTATTTACTTACTCTAATGTTGTTCCAAACCTGTATCATTTCTTTCTTGTGCTGAACACAAAAGACGATTTTTTTTTAATGTGGGTAACCAAACAATTGCTGGTCCCCATTAACTTCCAAGAGAGAACCTATAAAAAACTATAGGGGGACCAGCAACTGTTCGGTTACCTACATTATTCAAAATAACTTTTATTTTCAACAGAAGAAAGAAACTTATTCATTTTTGAGGGAACTATCCCTTTAGAAAAAAAAAAACCACAAGGAGAAAATCACTCACCGACTGAGAACTTTAATAGTAGCTTTAATAAGAATCAATGTATTCAGTGAAGTCTATGTAGTGTTTTAATTTCATATTTGTTTAATTTAATTACTTTCTTCAATGCTACTGCTAAATACACCTAGTGCATCTGAAAAATAAAGCACTATTTATTTAATTTGAATATTAATTTGTCTTATTTTTTTAATAACAAAGAAAATAATGACAAAGATTTTTATCTTCGCCACTGGCCTAAATGTATGCCTTTCTTTTTTCTTTTGTTACCTAAGGCTTTGTTTTTAACATAGGGACATTAGTTTGGCTGTAATCAACAGCCACTTGCAAAATATTAAAACCAACTTGAAAAATAATCGTGATAAAAAATCGTGATCGTGATTTTCCTAACAAAATCGTGATATGATATTTTTTCCATATCGCCCACCCCTACACTGAACACAACTGGCTAGATTAAACATGCATCGTAATGAGGTCAGGTGACAACAGTATTGCACACTACAGTTTGAAATGACTTGTTGCATAATACAGTCTTAGTAATAGTAAGCAATTTTCAGTGTATACTGTGCAAGGCCAGTATTATATTCACAGCCGAACAGAGCGCAGACATCCCAAAATGAAGTCCAAGGCTTTGAGAACAAAGAAAAACAAAACATTGTTCATTGAGACAAGTCTGCCTATTCTCACTCAAATCTGAATTAAAGTTTATAGTGACATCTTAATAAAGAAACACTCTCACAGATCTTTTTATATACGTTCTACTCTTCTGTTATCAATGTGTGTATGTTATAGTCAGTGTACAGGCATCAAATGGTTGAATATTGGCATCGCCTGCAGATCTCAAAGCCATGCTGTCTGATGGGGGAGGGTGAGTAGCTCTCTTACTGTCTGAGTGAATACTGTACCGAGACAAAGCAGAAAATGCTCAGGTTTTTGGCTGTCTGGATGCATGCAAACATGTGTATTAATGTCTGTACAACTTTGGTTTGGAGTGTGCATATTGTGTGAGTGTGTGGGAGGCCGAGAGCTCTTCTTGGAAGACCCCATTAGAGAGCTGAACAAGAGGTAAAGGTCTGCCTCATGTCTGCCGTTCCCCACCGCAACAAAGCGAATAAATGGTACCTGCCGCATTGCTAATGACATAATTATGTGTGCAAGTGTTCAAATCCATCCAGTTTCTAATGTATTTTGTTATGGAGGCTTTTTAAAGGATGCTGAAATGTCTTGAATAGTTAAAAGGAGTCAGGAGTTAAGATTTAATATGCACCGTCAGAGCAAAATAGAGATTAGATGACATTTGTTTAGGATGACCTTGAAACAATATCGATAACTAGGTTTTTTAACAGATTTTGCAAGTAACGTTTTCCTGTGAAAAGCTCACCAGCTCATGTTGCTATGCCACTGAAAGGGTGTTCTGTCTTTTTTTTTTTTTTTTTTTTTTTTTTGCACATTGCTATGTTGTATGTACAGTATGTGTTTTTCAAATGGTTAGGCCCTGTTTACACCTGGTATTAAGTTGCGTTTTCATCAATTTGGTAGATGAGGCAGACACATTCCCATTTACACCTGCTGTTTTAATCTCTTTTGTCCACTTTCTGCCCTGATTTCTTTGAGGGGAGGATCTATGAGCAGAAAATTGTATGGTCCTTTTTTTAAATCTTTAGATCTAATGGACGAAACAAGCTCAATCTACATATGAATGCGAAATGTGATTCTTTAATTTCTGCTGTGATGGCCATAAGAACACGGCAAATGCTGTCAGTGTATGTTAGAAATCCGGAATAGCGAGATAACTTTGTACTTGGTATGTTTTAAACCAAACTTTAGGGTGGTCACACTTGTAGTTCAATTCTATTGCTCCAAACCAAAAAAAAGAAAATGATAGGTACATTTAGTCCTGGTTCGCTTAGCAATCGCTCACACTGTCATTTTAACATCGTACCTTAAAGTAGTTCACTTTTTATAAAAACTTTTGCTGATAATTTACTCACCCCCATGTCATCCAAGAAATCCATGTCATTCTTTCTTCAGTCGAAAAGAAATTAAGGTTTTTGATGAAAACATCCCTGGATTTTTCTCCATATAATGGACTTCAATGGGAACCAAACGGTTCAAAGTCCAAAAGACAGTTTCAGTGCAAACTGCAAACTGTTCAAAGGGCTTTAAATGATTGCAGACGATGAATAAGGGTCTTATCAAGCGAAACAATCGCTCATTTAAAAAAAAATAATAAAGTTTAAGTTTTATAAGCTCAAATTGTCGCCTTGCTCTGTTCTGTGATGTGCGTTCGTGACTCTCCTGTTCAAACTCATTCATCAAAATGAACAAATCTTTTTCCGTGTCATTTGGTTCATTCAACGAACGAGTTGAGTCGGGAAAAGATTCATTCATTTTGATGAACTAGTTCAAACAAGAGAGTCACGCACGCGCATCACACCCTAAACTTCCGCGAGACTTGTCTGCAAACTGTGGCTTTTTTGAAGCGCAAACGTTGTCAACATAACTCACTGGAAATCCAAAAAACTTCCACACCTGCGACTGCAATAAAAGAGGAGGGGGTTCAAGTTCTGTTGATGGGTCCCCTGTATCTGCAGTTTCTATGCTATCTTTTGAATGGCTGTAGCTAAGTTAGAGGAGATTGACCATAGACTCGCAGCACTTCAACACACGTGTTTTTTCCGCTTGGCAAGCCGAACGGATGTGACATGGGGTCGTGGCAGCATCGACGATTGAATTGTGAATTCATTTCTATCGATTACGATTTTAATTCATTTCGATCAATCGAAATCATGACACCCTTGTTGTTAATGTCACTAAGATGTGTCTTTGTTTCTCTCAACATGTTTGGGACTTTCAGGCAGTCTTTTGTGGGAGAACTGAGTGCACACTGCATGTGCTTGTTTGGGTGTGTGTGCCCACTGTCCATGTACAGCTTATACAGACTTGATGGCATATTCAAACACAAAGTGAATGCTCAGATGAAAATGCTATTGCTTAGTTGTCTTACAAATTAGGATTTAATAGATTTTCAAATATCGACTTTGCCTTAGACATTTCTCCTATTATTTTTAGCAGATATTAAAATAGACACAAATAAAATTAGTTGTGTCTATATTGACCTACTGTAAAGTATATTTATATATTGCATGCCGACTTAAATGTAAAAAATATATATAAAATATAATGAATGTGCGAATGAATGTTTTGGGGTTTTTTTTAAGTCATGCATATTTGTAATCTCTGATTAAGGACCATTTTGTTCGCTGTTCCAAGTCTACATGCACTTCCACATGCTTGTCTCGTCTAATGTTACAGTATGATCAATTGAGCTAAACAAAGCAGTCTAACTTCCTGTATCAATGTGATACAAGTCATAAAGCATTTTACCGTCACATCATTTTTAGACCTGGAGGCATCATAATGTAGTTCGCATGTTACATGTGAGATTTACTGGCAGGCATCTCACATAATTCTCTCTGCAGTAAATCAAATCCGAACCTGTGCTGGTCCATAACGTCGCACTTGGCATGCTATAGGACGCTGAATGGCTTTGGTTAGTGGGGACAGATGGATGAGGGAGGATGTGAAGTATTGATGGCACAATTCTGGGCTTATCTCCACTTCCTGTTGGTGTGCTGTTGGCCAGCTCATTGGCTAATTAGTATGGCAGCAATGATGTCATTGTACAGTCAAGATGACTGAATGGATTTATGAAATTTGTTTAACAATAAAAAAGAGGAAGCCTTTTGTTAATTAATAATGATGGCTAAAATGCTAAATGACTTAAGTCTTAATATTATTTTTATAATTATGTTTTATGATTGTTTTATAACAGTTCATATGTTTACATTATATTCGATTTAGAATAATAATATTCATTTTATTATTGTTATTATATTTTAGAAATGATAAAAATTAATCAACTTACCGTCTTTTATGTTTTTTTAACCCTCTGGTGCTACACGTGGCGGTCAAAATGACAGATTTTGATTTTTATTTTGTCAATGTAACAACACCATGACTTCAAACCCAGATGAGATGCAGTCTTTCAGTATTCTACATTACGTACCACTGTTTCAGTGGTGATGTCTGTTGTTAATTGCACTGCTGCTGTACCACTGCATGATTTGCCGTGATTACCAGAACAGCCCAAGTGCCTGAGGGACTTATTAAGACCGCCAAGCAAATGAAAGTGACAGGTTGTTGACCCCTTTTTGGAAAGTGTGTCCTGTGATCAGAGTCTCTCTCTCATCTTGCCTGGCTCAAGCCAATATGACAATGAGGACACATCACAAGGGATCGCTGGGTTGGAGAAGACCGCCCTGCATTTCAACACACACACACACACACACACACACACTAGAACGTGACCTTGAGAAGCCAGCGTTCATTTGTCTCCTTAGTGGCAGTTTAGCAAGTGTTTGTGTGTGTTATACTGAACTACTTTCCTTACAACACTTGAATATATACTGTAATCTAGGCAAATTTATAAATATTAATGTGTTTTATTTACTGTGTATATTTTAAGATTTGTGCTGAGATAAACTAGATTTATATTCTCTAATCAGTCCCTCTCAAAACCTGCTTTGCCAGTTGTTTAACATTTCTTGGTGATCTTATTTGTATTTATGTATAGGCTACGTGAGTTTACCCATGTTTGGATAGATTGGGTAGATGCATTGACATTTAACTTAAAGCCAAAATTTAAGTCTTTATAAAGCATCTTTCAAATGAAAAGAATAGTGTCTTAAGAACTAGTCTAACCAATTAGCAGTTAAACATAATTTAAGCTATGCATTTTGGAGACCAACTTATTTTATGTAACTGCCAAAAAGTTAGTTAGTAAGACTGGCCTAAGCTCTTTATGCAACTGGCCACTGGAATTAAAGTTCAGTACTTGCACACAATCTTATGAGGCTCTTGTTTATTAATACATGATGGAGACACTTTCCAAGAACAGCCTTAATTCATTTAAATTTATTTCAAAATGAAACCTGATGCGACTAATTAAATAAGTAATTTGCACTCTCGGTAGTGCTGAATTATCATCAAATCTCAACAAATATGAAATATACTCATGAAATGATGTAACAGATCACAGTTTGTAAATTAATATTTTCATTCAGCAAGGAGACGTTAAATTTATCAACAGTTACAGTAAATACATTCATAATATTATAGTATGTTTTTATTTTTTAAACCAATGCTGTTGAACTTTACAATCATCAAATAATCCTGAAAAACATGTATCATGGTTTGTTTAAAAATATTATGCAGCAATGTTGTCAACATTGACTATAATGACTATAGAAAATCAGCATAATAGAAGGATTTCTGATGACTCGTTTGAAAAACGATTAATTTAATTGACTTGGAGTCGACTCTTTTGAAAGAAAATACCTTATATGGTGCACTTTCAGCTTTAAAACTTTGCAGGATATTTTCATTCATTTAGAGCTATGTTACACACTACATAAAATGTCTTTCAAAAATACATAATGGGGCCCTTTAAATACTTTACTTTTCTTTATTTTTTACTTACACAAATACTTTACATTTGCGTCTGAAAGAGAAACTCATACAAATGCATATGCAATAAGATCAGCCACAAAAATTACCCTGTCCTCGCCTTTTCAGTGCTAATATTTTTCATTGCGTGTCTTTAGTAAATCCTTAAAGTAGTTTTTAATGGCAAAAGACGGTTTGCGCTAGCGCAAGCTGTTAATATCTGGCTCTATATGCTGTGTTTAAGATGCACACAACCACTGCAACCCTTCCAAAATGTATTCAGTCCACTTAAAATAAAAATGCGTCTTGTCACTGAGAAATTAAACAAACCAGTTCGGCGGTAATTGGCAACATTCAAGACTTTAAGCTGTGTTTTAGTACAAACCCAATTGCTGTTCAATGCTGGCTGCTACTTTTACGCCGAACATCCATCACACCATGACATGATCCCACTTCCCCAAGCCTGATCCAGCCTTTAGCCTACTTTCCCCAATGATAGTGTCGGGTGCCCCAGACTTCAAGGGCAAACCTTCTTTCCCTGTGCTGTCTGACTGGGGTGGAACTCTTCTTAGAGTCAGTTTGAGTTATCTCCTTTCTAAGGAAAGTGTGAAATCATAATGAATTAAACTTGTATTGATCTTTTTAGATAATAAAAAGCATATTGTAACCTTGTGCACACAAACAGCTCTCAATTCAGCAGTTTATAGCTTCAAGATTTGGATTCAGTTCTGTGTACATTAACATTTGAATGTAAACAAGAGCTGTCTCCTCATGCAAATTAGATTTTGTGATCACATTTGTGATTTATGCAACTTTATTTATATAGAGCTAGTTCAGTTCACAGTTCACGCTTACACTGTGCATGTGGTGTGGAAGAGCCTAAGAATGAAAATGGTCTTGAAAACTTTTTTTTGGTCTACTATACTGTAACTACTATAAGTGGCTCTCAGGGGAGAAAAAAGTATGATAAGACCCCTTTTGCATTTGTAAAGATGAAGGTAATTTAATTAAGGTCAACCACAAAATATTTTCAACTGTGTGTTTTTGGTTGTTGTCAGTTTAGGCTGAATGATTCAAGGAAAAATAGCCACTTTTCCTCCATCACGGCTCTATGAACGGTAAGGAATGTTCCAATTACATATCCACTTTGAGTTTGTTTCGGCGCAATTTCAAACCGCTCTCGTCCCGGACTTCTCAGCAGGGTTGGCTAACCGTGCTGTTAGAATGCGTGTAAGTGATGTCGCCACTCAGGATTGGTCACTTTTCTGTTGCCTGTCTACAAGTTTCTCTGGTAGAGAAAAGCGGCTACACTCTGCACTCTCCTTGTTTTAAGGGGAAAATGTGAATGCTTGCGCTATGACTCATTGTAAGGGAATATTCTAAAGAAACATATTTTGCTGGCAACGCGATATGCATTTCTAATTCCACCTCATTTGAACTGCATACAAAGGCGACTCCAGGATAAACATTCGGATGAAAGCGCACTGTCTGGCAACGCATCAAAAGAATGAGATCAAGATCTAAACATGGGGCATGGTGGAAAATGATATGACCACCAATAGAGCTACACGCATAATACATATAAATCACGACTCCATACACATCCGTCTTCCGTTCACTTTGTTGGTAATGTGAGGATATATTGAGTAAAACTGGAGCAATTGTCTACAGAACTCATCTTTGTCTTTTTCTTTGCTTATTTATCTATCTTTTAGTAACAGGAATTGGCAGAGATTGAATGTTATTACAAGAATACGATTCGATCACAGGAACGTATTAGAACGTATTATTGTGATTTTTTTAATGTTTTATTTAAATTAAGTATACTACAGGACATTTTAATGTGACTTCATGACATTTCTTTGCATGATTCTTATAAGGCTTAATTTTCCTTAACAGTATAAGATAAGGCAACATAAGCAAACCCATTTCTAATTGATTTATTGACTTGAAAAATAGTGGTATATTTAAAGGGATGGTTCACTTTGAAATTAATTTTTGATATGTTTTAGATTACCTCAAGGGCATCTAAGATGTAGTTGTCTTTGCTTCTGCAGTATTTTCAATTTTGATATTTTTAGTATCAAACCATTCGTGTCTGTCAGTCATAAATGGAGGTATATGGGGTCCACCTCAAAGAGCATGCACAGAGAAGTCTAAATTAAACAAGATTTAATGACTCGTAAATGTAAGTACACATTGATGGCCTAAGACACGAAACGAGCGGTTTGTGTGAGAAAATGAACTGTTTTTATATAGATTTTACCTCTTGTAACCACAGCCACATTCAAGTAATCTGAGTGTGCGGGCACGGGCGCTTTGTGGCTGTGGTTACAAGAGGTAAAAATGATATAAATACTGTTCGTTTTCTCACACAAACCGCTTGTTTCGTGTCTTAGGCCATCATTTTGTACTTACATTTACGAGTCATTAAATCATGTTTAATTTGGACTTCTCTGTGCATGCTCTTTGAGGTGGACCCCATAGACTTCCATTATATGACTGATAGACATGAACGGTCTGACCTAAAAATATCAAAATTGAAAATACTGTGGAAACAAAGACACCTACATCTTGGATGCCCTTGAGGTCAGCTAAAACATATCAAAAATTAATTTCAAAGTGAACTATCCCTTTAAGGGACGCTAGTAATGTTTTAGTGTTTGTGAGCATAATGGGCATAGTTCAAGAGAGTGCGTCTTATGAATTACAAAGTGACAGTTTTCTTACAGCCGACCCGAGAAAAATGAAAAAATAGTGCAAAATAAATCTGTTTTTTAGTGGAAAGCAGCATTTATAAGGTACAAGATAACAATCTGAAAATGTGACATTGAACAATTTAATACAGGCACAACAGTCTCTTTTACTTTGGCATCGTTTCAAATATTTTTTTGACGCATTGACCTGAACATCCTCCTTACTTGTGGTGTTTCCTTCTTTAATAAATGCATTTCAATTGTCAATGGGTTTTTAGCACAGATACACTCAGTGAAATAAAAGGGATGCAACCAGTTACACAAATCAATAATAATGAATAAAACACACTCAACCTCTTTTTGTGAGAACATGGTATAGATGCAGAGGGAATTTAAAGCTGGCCCTATTAAATATTCTTCATTCATATATATATATATATATGGTCTTTGATTTGTCTTTGTAATCTTTTTCAAAATGACTTCCCCTAATCCAATCATTTGTCCTACACTTTTTTTTGTCTAATTGACCATATTTTTTCACACTGAAATATGTCAACTTGCAGAAGTAAATGGGATGTGGACTGTGTTGACCTTGATGTTATGTGGATTGGTTGCCATAATTTATTCCATTTATTCTCATACAACTTCACTCGTATAATCGTTACCATCTTTGTCTGAAATGTCATATTGCAGGCATTCAGATGGTTACACAATAGCAGTGATATTATGTATTTATAATTGTCTCACTACAAAGCTGCTTTTACACACTTTGCACTTAAAATCATTGTGCAAGCAGCAATTATAATAAAAGAACCAGTTGTATAGCTAATATAAGAGCTTTTCCTTTATATCCGAACTGATCTTTCATTAGCTAACTAACAGATCACTCTGACAGTTTCCATCTAGCATGTGGTGGATATTTCATCAAGCTGAAACCCTCCACAAACATTCACTTCTTGTAGTTTGTGCTTATTTAATCTGTTAAACGTGTTAAGGAGGATTCCGTCTGTCTAAGAATAATGGAAAACATCCATTAAGGAATGTTATGGCTGCCGCACCCGACTTTCAGACATATCAATTATGAATATGTAGGAATATTTCTTTTCAAAATGGGGATGGATGGTCCATATGAGAATTTCACAGAAAACGTCCGTCTCTCGCCTCTCTCGTGAGAGATGATCACGATCAAATGGAAAAAAGTTCAAGCCCTTTTTGAGAACAATAAATAAGTGAGATGTTGGCATCCAAACAAGCTTTACATATTAAGCTGTGTGAGGTTAATAGTGCTGTAGATGGCACAAAAACACTGTTGTATGCATGACTGAATTTGAGCAGATGCATGTTTGTGTAGAGTTGCATCTGCATGCATTTGTGTTTCTTCTCTTGAGTTCAGAACAGTGGGATGTCCTGGGCCTGGGGCCATCCTTAAAAATATTTTGGTTTGCAGTAACAGCAATTTTTTTTTTAAAAAGGGTCGGTAGGTAGGTCTATATTTTTTTTTCCAAGATTCAGTGTAAAAAAAAAAGGTAAAATTTTGGAGATGGTGATCGTGAATTTAAAAAAAAAAATGCATATTGTGACGTCACTGACTGGGTCTACAAACTGTGCATCGGCCGCAAGGTGTTAATGCAAAATACGACCAGTTACATTTTAGGCTAGTCACAAAATGTATAAAATATCTATTTGTTATGCATATATACATGAGATAAGCAAAAACAAGTACAAACACATGGTCAAACAAAGAATATAATTAAACAAAGATACAAATTAGCCTATATACACAGTGCTTTAATTTCAGGAAGGTCTAAAATTAGTTAAGTCTGTCGCTCTCTCTGAAAAGAAATTTAATTTAGCTAGTAATCAAATGTAAAATGACACTGCATAGTTTATCATAGTTAGATTAATGCTTATTAAAGTTTAAGTTATTCATTCAAGAGCTGCCTGTGAGTGATTTTTATCTGCCTTTTGTTGTTTGATTCGCATTGGCTCAATCGTCACGTTTATTAGACTACTGCCCCTTTAAGACCGAACGCAGAACTCTACTGTAATGGGCTCTATGCACGGCGTTATTTCCGGTGAAGCATTAGGGATGCTCGATAACTTCCGTCGATCATAGAGTCCAATGCAATACCGAGAATTTATATTGAATTTTATACTCCATGGTTATACTAATGAAACGTTAGTCACAAAAACAGATAAAACAGACACCCCTCGTTGTGTTTATGCTTCTTTTTAAAATTATATTAAATAAACATAACTATATATAAAATTACATCTAAACGGATGTACGTTTCGTTTCAAAGACGGGAGGACAGTAAATATTGAAGACTCTGCCATAATCCCGTTTTCTCCGGTTTTCCTCCGCTTTAATCTACACAACCGGAAATGGACGTGCATCCTTACGTCAAATGCGGAACTTATGCGTGCATATAGCCCATAGATGACTGATGATGCACCATCGTTTTCTCCCAACTATTTACGTCCAATTAAGACATAAACTGTGTTTATGTATATTTGATGGTTTAGATGCGCACATGAAGCCCAAAATGAGGCGATAGCCTACTTTTCTTGTCTCGTTTTAGTGCATTTCGGAGCGCGCGTCGTGAACAACGTCTCTTGCGCAGACTTTAGTACTTTTAATAGCTCTTTTAATGATTGCACGCGTCCGCAGTTTAGCAACAGTACAGACTGCATTTTACAACAATCACTGATCGTGCTGATTCTGACGGTATGTTTGGGTTTTAGGAAGAAATGACAGCGCAACGCTGTGAAGGAGAGGAAGTTGCGCTAGACAGAATGCGTCTGTAATGGTTTCATCTCAAATATCTTCTTTTTATAATCTTTGAAAGCGGAAATCTAAAATACAATTAGAATAATATCCCAGATCTAAAGTGTAACCACGTTTTGTCCTCATTGTCACTCATTAAGCAGGGCTGTAGTGCTGTGCGCGCTCCGGCTCCGGGTGAGAGATCGCTCTCTCTTCTGGACTGCGAATAGCAAAATTGCATCACAGACAAATTGTTTAATATTTTTATTTTATATAGAAATGGTTGATATTCAGCCCCGTTGCCCTTTTAATACCGGGTACCAAGCGGGAACACTGAAACGAGCGAACGTACAAGCCATATAGTGACACGCGTAACGTTAAACCAATGGTGTAAACATAATCTGATGAATATGACGCCACGGGTTTTTATTTAAGAAAGAACGTAGCCTACGTTTGTAGGGTATGTAGACACAAGCAACTTTCACAATACTAACTAAAATATAATTAATATTATTTTATTGAATTTGAATTAGTCGTTTGAAGAGTAAAAAAAAAATCGGTCGGTCTGAACGCAGGTTACAACCGGCAAGTCGGTCGGACAAAAAGGAAAAAAAAATAAAAAATTGGGTCGGCCCTAAATTGACAGGGTCGGTCGGGTTACGGCAAACAAGAATATTTTTAAGGGTGGCCTGGGGGATTGCACTCGGCAGCAAGGAGTGTCTAGTCTTTCTATGTTTTACACGCCAAATTCCCCCTCTGCTTTAGAAGTGAAGGCATGTTTTCTGAGAATAAAGATAAGAGAAGGTCCTCAGAAGATCAGTGCAATGTGACACTCATTCTGTGAGGCATTTGTTCAGTCAAACAGAAGGCCCACATTCACTGACCCACAGCATTTAATTACCTGCTGTTAAGTCGCTGTCTGTGCCGCTTAAGTGCGAGTAGCGCAACATAACAGTAAAACATAATAAAAGATCAATTGCTGAAGAATTATGGTGCAATTTAAGCGCAATTATTGCACGTGTTCGGAAGACTGAACATGCACTACTGTTCAAAAGTTGCTTTTATATGATCAGAAATACAGTAAAATGGCACTATTGTGAAATATTATTACAATTTAAATAATAATTATGTTTACTATTTTAATATATCTTAAAATAAAACATTTTCCCGTGATGCGAAGCTGAATTTTTAGCTTTATTACTCCAGTCTTCAGTGTCACATGATTCTTCAGACATCCTTAATATCAATTTGCTGCTTAAGAAACATTTCTTATTATTATCAATGTTGAAAACGGTTGTGCTGCTTCATATTTTTGTGGATTTTTTGTGGATTTTTCCTTTCTTTGACCGATGGAAAGTTCAAAAGAACAGCATTTATTTATTATATATTTTTTTGTAACAATGTAAAGGTCTTTACTGTTTTTTTTTTATTATTATTAAATTCATAGCATATAATAAAAGCATTACATTTTTTTTTTGATAAACAATAATTTGACTGTTTCCAAACTTTTGAACATTATACATCATAATGCTTTTCGAATTGCTTCAAATTATAGAATAGATATATGTATTAATAAATAATTTTAACTACAGTTACAATAAGGTTTTAGATAGCTTTTATTTTAATAAAACAATACTTTTTTAAATTCTTGAAAAACTTAAGCTAAATAAAATAAAAATTTAGCCTATATATATTTTCTAAATGCATGTTATTATTCTTATTGTGAATGATTCATCCATACACTTAAGAAAAAAATGTCTTCATACATTTTATTTCAAATGTCATGACATATGAAACAGCTGATTTAACTACACAACCAACCACTCATAAGTTCAGGGCTCTTTTTGTTCAATTCATAAAATCTTGATTCCCAACACATTACCTTTATGTGTTTTTACCACACCTTACCGATGGTGCATTGTGCATATTATAGAGGAAGTGTTACCTGACTTTTTAAAATCGAACCCTAAGAGCTGATCTCTCAAGGTGAGGCTCGTATTGTCAGTCACTCTTCATTGGGTGTCTTTTAGAGGTGCAGTGACAGTAATGCATTAGATCGCACTGCTACAGTATAAGAAAAGCTGACAGGTGGGCGAACAGGTGGAGCAAGTAGACTGAATTTAATCATAGCAATGACGGAGGCAACCCCTGCACACTAGTGCCCCATCAGAGCCGCTTTCTGCCATCCAGACACCTGCATGTAGAACTGCAGAGGTCAGAGGGAGAAACGCTGGGAGGCGAGAGGCAGGAAGAACTGCAAATGAGTGTGGAAACGAGTGAAAGAATGGTAAAGAGAGAAAACAGCGGGAGGAGGTTGGAATGGATGCAATGCAGATCCAGACACCTTCTGGGTTCACCTCCACAGGCTTAACACACACACACAGGACACCATGCAGAATCGGCCGGGGCTGCAGTGACATTTCATTTGCTGCTGTAGGCAAGAATAGTAGTTCATTTTATTTGACAGCAGAAGTGATACAGACTTTCCCCTGAAAATCAGCACATATTTTTTAAGTATCCTGCCGATTCTGTCTGGTCCTACAAATTAATAAATGACCTCTTTCTTTCATTTCTGTATACCATTCAAAAGGTTTGTGTCAGTATTACTAAGGAATACTCCACTTTTTTTGGAAATAGGCTCATTTTACCCCTCTCCCAGAGTTAAACAGTCGAGTTTTACCATTTTCAAATGTATTCAGCCGATTTTTTGATATTTAGAAGAATATCAGTAACCAGACAGTTTTTGGTCTAATAGGCTTTATGCACAACTTACTTCCGCATTCTCTGTAAAACAGGTCGCATCGCTTCCGGTCCAGGTCTTTTGTATGTGCTTCATGAATTTTTTTTGCGGTTTTACTCAAGATAACTTAAAAGGAGCGAGCAAAGATTAGCATAAACAATATCCCTCACATGTGCAGATTGATATTTAAACGTTTTATATTTTTTATTCTTCACAGCAACGTTTAGATATTTAAATGGAATAAAACGCCAATAACAAAGTGAACTAGTTAGGTTAGCTGATTACCTTAAACATCCATAGATATCGTAGTCAGTTCTTACGGCCGTTAACACTTTCTCTGACAAGCGGATGCGATGAGACCCGTTTTCCGGTTTGGTCACGTGACGCACGGCATAAAGCCTATTGACTTCCATAGTATTTTTTTTTCCTACCATGGAAGTCAATGAGACCAGAAACTGTATTGTTTACTGATATTCTTCTAAATATCTAAACGGTAAAACTCAACTGTTTAACTCTGGGGGAGTGGTAAAATGAGCCTATTTCCCAAAAAAGTGGAGTATCCCTTTAACTAAGACGAGTTGATACTGTACATTTGCGTGCAACTAAATCGCTCTGTCTTGCGGCGAAACTTTGTAAGCTTAGCCCAGTTCATTCATTAGGATCCATACAGAGAAGTGACCAAACACCTCCATGTTTTCCCTATTTAAAGGTATAGCGGAGGATTTTCTTTTTCCGGGTGGGTAGTCTATACTATTGGTTCACCTAAGTGTCAATCATTCTGGTGATATGTTTGTAAGGCTGTCGTACGTGCTCATCCCATAGTTTTCACTTTCAGGTGTATTTTGTCGGAGTTATGGTTTCAGGCATTCCTTTGAAAATGGCTCAGGGTCGAAAGAGAAAAAATGTATACCAAGTGTATGGTAAGAAGAGAAAGGCCGCAGAATATAGAAACAAGACCAGAGTGATTTTGGGTGAATATCACACGTTGGCGTGCGCTAAAAGCACAGGTTGGGCTTCTCACTGATGCCGCAGTCGCGAAGATTCTACTAGACAGGTAAAGTTTGTCATGCTATTTGGAGAAATCCATTTAAAATCACTAGTAAAAGTTAAATGCAAGCTACTTAGCAATATAGCCCTGGCACGAGTCATGCACCGCATAGACATGGTAAACATAATTTGTCTAAAGTAGCCCTTTGACCAAATGGTATCACGCTGAAATATTCTAAAACCTTGTGTGTTTATTATTACACAAATGCAACAAGCTACTTCTCCATTACATATGCAACTATGTATAAAAATTATGTATTAATACCTACGTATTAACAATGAGACATATTGGGTTAAGGACCAACGTAATAGCACTACTTATATGTTGCCATGTAATGTAATTGCGATTTGCAAAATAGTTTCCTATGTTTCCTATATCATGTCTTGAGTCCTCGGTCACTCAATCGATCAGTATAATAAGTAAATAAAACACGGAAGGGCATTTTACTTTTGTCTTTTTTATGAATGTTTTTGAGTTAGTTTATAATTTGCAACATAATAATTGTGCAAGGCGTAATAGACGTTCCCTCTCGGGAGCAAGAGTGTTGTGTTTGTGCATGTGCATTTTTTTTTTAAAAATGGAGAGGGCGGGTCTTCTCTAAAATTCGGAAAGATCCTCCGCTATACCTTTAAATACAGTTACACGAGTAGTGTAACTCGACCAAGAATGGTGAGACAAAATAAAACGGCGCTTTTCCTAAGCGTGTAAAGTTGAAAACTATAATTTTTGGCGGAATAAATGGAAAAAAATTCTCCCTATTCATCAAAGAATCCTGAAAAAAAAATGTATCACGGTTTCCACAAAAATATTAGGCAGCACAACTTTTTTCAATATAAATTAACATAGTAATAACTAAGAAATGTTTCTTGAGCTGCAAATCAGCATATTAGAATATTTCTGAAGGATCATGTGACACTGAAGACTGGAGTAATGAAGCTAAAAATGCAGCTTTGCCATCGTAGGAATACATTAGATTTTAAAATGTATTCAAATGGAAAACAGTTATTTTAAATTGTAATAATATTTCGCACTTCCTGTTTTTACTGTATTTTTCAAGAAATAAATGCAGCCTTGGTAAGCAGAATGTATGTTGAATGTTGTATACAGAATCCAGTAGGCTTAAAGATCTGCAGGGACACATATGGGAATGAGGTTTCCGCACACACATGTGCACACACAGCAGACAGTTACAGGTAACCAATGCTGCTCACGCACGGTCTGAGACATCAAACCCTCCCTCGGCCATTTTCCCCCTCAACACACTCAAGAGATGAGAATGAAAGCATGGACTCCTCATGAACCCTTGTAGGCCGTCTACCTCAAGTTCATTCATACTCCTAGTAACTCATTCATGTATTCATCTTTGCATTCTTTTATGTATAAATGCATGCATTTTTTTTCATGTTACCTTTTCCACTCTCTGTCTTAGCGTCATTCCCGCTTATTTGCAGGGTCTGCTTCACACACACATGATTTGGCACAGGTTTTACGTCAGCCTAACCTGTGGGGTGGGACGACCTGTCACTGACATGAGGTCCACAGATAGCAAACCACAATCATCCAACCATCCAATAAATTCCAAATGGACAAAATCAAGTCCCGCCCTACATGTTTTCTCCTTCGATTTAGCTATTTCACTCAAAATAGGGAAGAAAAGACTATAGAAACTTCCGTTTCATGGCAACTTTAATGACTTTATCTTGGTTTTTTTTATGTAACGTTACATCAATAAACGTCATTTTAGGGGTTAGGTATCAGGTTGATCAGGTAGCTCTTTTAAGGTATCAGCTGCAAACTTCTAGAGTACATTTGTCCCTCGGTTTCATAGCACCCATGCTGCATTACCTGATTCAGCTCCAAAATGGTACCGTTGTCCAATTTGCCTGGTGTTAATTTTGGCTCCGCCCTGCCACTGGCATGTCTGCTGTTCAGAAATTAGCATAGCCTCACACCCTCTCTCATTCTGTGTGTCTGCTCCATCTGCCGTGCTCTAGTCACCAGCTTGCCTGCTCTGTGGCACTGTATTCCCAGCGCTCACGGCTAAACATGTGCGACACCCGCAGAAATCACCACTCGCCTTACAGCAGCATTGCAGGCACTGCACAATGTGTACTTGATGATCAGAACAAAGGCTATGTAAATTCAAAGATCAGTTTTATTACAGAAAATTTGAGTCAGAGCTTAGAATTATAGGGTAACAGTTCACAATAAGGTCCCATTAGTTAATGAATTAGCTAACATGAACTATATAGGGATGCATTTTTACTGAATTTATTTGGTTGTTTAAACTGTTCATGATTTGTTCATGTTAGTCCATGATGCTTAAATCACCTGTAATATTAGTTAATCACTGTGATATAGAAAAATGGCCTTAAAGGGGTCCTATAATGCCCATTTTTACAAGATGTCTCTGAGTATGTATGTGAAGGTTTAGCTCAAAGTAGCTCAAAGTGTGAAGGTTTAGCTCAAAGGTTTAGTATCTTTGTGTCTGTCCCTTTAAATGCAAATGAGCTGCTTCTCTCTACACCTTCGATTATCTCACACAGACACGCACTGAAAATTTATAAGACTTGGAAATTTAAAAAAGTCGGACAATGATGGAGAGACTCAAGAAGAAGTGACAACATATAATGCAACAGGACATTTCTGAATGGTTAGTTTATGAATTTATGTTGCTGATGTGGAGTTAACTATCTTCTAGTCATTGAGCCACCCTGTTGACTTGGACTTGGAGGTGATTCTCATCCCAGCCGCTTTACACTCTGCTGCAAACCGTCCCAGTGCACGCTGAAGGTCCTGGTCTAATGAGGACAACATCATCCGCAAAAAGCAGAGATGAAATTGTGTGGTCCCCAAACCGGACCCTCCAGCCCCTGAAATTCAGTCCATAAAAATCATGAACAGAACCTGTGACAGTCAAAGGTTAGACAAAGGATAGCCCTTTGCTTAGACAAAGCAGCCCTGCAGGAGTCCACATGCACGGAGAACAAGTCTGACTTACTGCCAGCAATGCGAACCAAGCTCCTACTCAGGTTGTACAGGGACTGGACAGCCCTTAACAGAGGACCCCAGACCCCATACTCCCAGAATCTTTTTGAGGCCAACCCATAGTCCTTCTCCATGGCCTCACCGAACTCCTCCCAATCCCAATTTTTTGGCAAAATTTGTCAGCTTGGCCTGCCAATACCTGTCAGCTGCCTCTGAAGTCCAACAAGCCAGCCAGGCCCGATAGGACTCCTTATTCAGCTTGACGGCATCCCTTACTTCCAGTGTCCACCACCGGATTTGGGGATAGTCACCTCGACAGGCACCAGAGACCTTACGGCCACAGCTCCGAGTGGCTGTGTCGACAGTGGAGGTGGAGAACATTGTCCAATCGGACTCAATATCTCCAGATTCCCTTTGGATCTGATCAAAGGTCTGCCGGAGGTGGGAGTTGAAGATCTCACTGACAGGGAACTCGCCCAAACGTTCCCAACAGACCCTCACAGTACTTTTGGGTCTGCTGAGTCAACCCGATCTCACAGGAATTCGTACAAATTTTACGAGGTGGCTAATTCGTAACAATTCGTACGACCTCACTCGTACGAATTAGTACGATTTTGCTAAATCGTACATATTTTACGAATTAGCCAATTCGTATGAATTCGTACGAATGACCTACCCCTGACCCCGCCCCTAAACATAACCGTCACGTGGGTTTAGACAAATCGTACAAATTTGTACGAGTGAGGTCGTATGAATTAGTACGAATTAGCCACTTTTGAATCACTCGTACGAATTTGTACGAATTGGTCGTGAGATAGGGTAGGCTGAGTCTATCCAGCTTCCTCCCCTGCTATCAAATCCAACCCACCACCGGGTGGTGATCAGTTGACAGCTCCGCCCCTCTCTTCACCCTAGTGTCCAAGATATGCGGCCAGAGGTCGTATGAAACGACCACAAAGTCGATCATCGACCTCCGGCCACTATGCACCGGCCCCTTACGGTCTCTCCTGCCGGTGATGAGCCCATGGGAGGGCGGCCCCACGTCACTCATTCGAGCTGAGCCTGTCCGGACCCCATGGGGGAAGACCCGGCCACCAGGCGCTCGCATGCAAGCCCTAACCCCGGGCCTGGCTCCAGGGTGAAGCCCCAGCTGCGCTATGCCGTGGCGACTTCTCAGTCCTTGAATTTTCTTGCATCATAATGGGCTTCTGAACCGCTCTTAGTCTGATCTGTCACCTAGGACTTGTTTGCCTTGCAGGAGACCCTACCAGGGGCATATATCACCAGACAATGTAACTCCTAGGATCATTCTGGTGCTTAAACCCCTCCACCACGGTAAGGTGGCAGTACAAGGAGGGTTTACAGTACAAATTTTATTTGCTTTGATGCAGAAAAATCTTCTAAAAAGTAAAATTAAATAATCCAAGATTGTCAGCAGTTAATCAAGAGAAGCAGTCCATTGTGAGCCATTCTTAGGACAATAGTAATGATAGTATAATCTCTAGACTTGTAATATACTTGACAGGTAGCAGGTACAAAATCATATATCTTGCCTAGGGCACCAGAATCACTGCCTCTTAAATCCCAATATAATCCACATATGTGACATATGGATGACTGCATTCCTGTTATGTAATCAATGTTCTTTGTGTACCTATATTTCATGTTGGCTTCATCCATCACATGTGTAAGCAATATTCACACATTACAATGCTGAGCTCAGAACAGGCCACATGGCACCTGTGGCCAAGTATAGCTAGTCGTGTGTGTGTGTGTGTGTGTCTGTCCTAATTCCACATAAAATAGGTCAGCACTCACCAGCATCTGCTGGAATCTACATGTCCTCTGCATGCTAATTATAAAACGAATATTACGTCTCAATATACGTCCCTGCAGGCACTGACACTGATCTCCTATGTTTTTGTTTTTTTTTCTTCTTCTTGTTTTTTTTTTTTAACACGTAGTGTGCAAGTTAGTAGTGTGTGTAGGAACTGGACAGGTTGAAGTGAAGGGTTGCGTTCAAAAAGGAAAGATTGGCATGTCTATTTGTGTGGGCTGTAAAATGAGGTTGAAAGCTTTCTCCATTTCTTTTTTTCACTCAGTCTCTGATACAGAGACACAGAAAGGTTAAAACGTAGAGCTGGAGCCCATCTGTATGAGAGTATGAGAGCTTTATCCGTACCTGCACTGACGCATAAGGGCAACTGAATCATTTAAATGCATGGCGGCACACTCAAAGAAACACATTTGGTTGACAATCCAGTAGGAAAGAACAATCACAAATGTAGTTTTGGTAATGTTTCAATTGTCTCTCCTTGAAAGCAACAAGATTAAATTACAATTCATTTGCTTCTCAGTGTAACATGTTTGTTGTGTCTTGGGTGTTTCCCTGTTTTTTCCCCGTGACTAAGTTCAGTCTGTGCCTTTCTCATTCAGTTCACCTGCTGTTAATTAATTTACTCATTAGTTCCCTCATTTAGTCTCTGTGTATAAGCCCTTAGGCCTTGTCCACACTAATACGTTTTCGTTTGAAAACACATCTTTTTCTCTACATTTTGGCCTTCCATCCACACTGAAGGCCTGTACACACCTGGACGAATATCAGCGCGCGTTATTCGTCAGCGTTTTTCAACGCGTTTTTTGTGTTCAGACCCAAGCGATTTTCGCTGACGATAAGCCGAGTGAACATGCAAATTCATTCCCTGACATTAGATGGCACCAATTTGCTCTGCAATACCACTCTATATCAGTTTTCTTTTGTCAAGATGTTTGTAGTCCCTGTCGCGTTTTTCATGTAGTTCTTTATGTTCTAGCACCAACGAGACCAGCAGCTCTACATTCATCTTGCCTTGTATCTTCCTCATCTTATTTCTTCCTGGCAGGGCGTATATCTTCTTCGCCATTGCACATGTGTGCTCGGCAAGACCGTTTTGTGTTTGAGCGCCCCCAAGTTGTGTTTTACTGTAACTTCAGATGCTCCAAACACGTGAGCAAAAGCGGCATTCTCATTGGTAGGATAGTTTTTGACGCAGCGCGTCAAACTAAAAAAAACGAACCCGAGGCCTTCACACTCACATTGACGCCCTTTGTTTGGTCACGAGGCGTTAAACGTTGGCGAATAACGCTCGTGAAATTCCTCCCGGTGTGAACAGGCCTTGAGACTTTTTTTTTTAGCAACGAAAACTACGTTTTTTGAAAAAGCTCTACAAAATATATACCTTTGAAAACTGCGTTTTGGACTGTAGAAACGGAGGTATTTAAAAATGTTGACGCATGTGACGCATATTGAACCCATAGATATTCATGTTTAGACCGGTAGTGTGCCCGCTATTTCCTTTTTACATTCACAGAGTTGCTAAAATATGTTACTTTGCCCACTCTTCATATCACGGGCCTGTAAAGATGAAAGAAATTCAAAACAGCAATTCAAAACATGAACAGTTGTGTTTTCTTTTAGACCAAACAGATAATGGTGAGTGAGTGCGACCTGGACTTATCAGTGAATGGTGAGATATTTTGCTAAATAAAATGATCCTGCCAGAAGAACAGCATGAGAACTTAGTGTCTATTTCGTATTGTATTTTTTATCATCTCAGTGAGCTTTTATGAGGGTTTTACGCATGTGAGGTAAGGTGAATTTAGCGTCTTCCAACGTTTCAGTGTGGATGAGAAACTTTTGGAAAATGCTTTTGAAAACGTTAATGTGGACAGAACGCTAGTGTGTACGTTTTTCAAATGTATCCGGATTAATAAAGAAAGACTGTGAGAATAATGTCTCACTGTGCTCAGATTTGGCAAAGTCTGCGTGAACAAGTGACTCATTTATAATTTCAGAACAAGAAACATATGAGAAAACAATGATATTGTGAAACAAAGCTCAGAACTCTATAGTCTTTTTTAATATATGAGGTATATAATTTACAACATAATAATGTATTTGCTTATTTATATCGTATATAATATTTATATTATTATGTTTAACACATTATAATATGATACATATTTTGTATTTATTTACATATGTATATTTGTCATATTTGTGCAATTATATTTATACTAATATGTAATTTTGTTTTATGTACAACATTTTACAATAATAGTTATTAAATTATATTTATGATTAAATTTAATATACAGCTCCAACAAACTTCCAAGTGGACCGCATATGTGTGTGTGGTCCTGGTAAACCCTAATTTATGTGGACAAAGTTGGCAATATTCTAAATCCTTGTCCTCGTGTGGACATGTTTTGGTTCCCATGAGGAAAACAGCTTATAATTCATTGTAAGTGATGTTTTTTTTGAAAAATGTAAAAATGCAGAAAGTTTTTTTTTTTTTTTTTTTTTTTTTTTTTGTTATGGGTAGGTTTAGGGTTAGGGATCGAATATATAATTTAAACAGTATAAATATTGTGTAATTGGAATATATTGATACTAAAATACAGCAGAAATATGTCAGCCTTTAGTGTATGAGCCCTTCAAATCATAATTTGACTTATTTCCTAATAAATAAACCATAATATTCTATGGGAAAAACATGTATGGAAGAAGATAATTTTGTCCAGTGGAAAATGATAGTTAGTTAACCACTTTATTAATCCCACTGGGGGCAATTACAATAGGGCTTAAAACTAAACATAATACATATTACAGCATGCTTCAAAATTAAATCAATTGCGCATAAATCCCTAGTAAATAACAAATTGAGAATCCTTTGAGAAATTCAAATTACATATACGCCTCTGGAATAAAAGTAAACTTGTAGCGTTTAGTCATCAATACTCTGAAACCGCCTACCCAAAGGCATTATGTGTCTGTGTGCAAGTGGTGCATATCATTACCCATAACTCAATACTCCAGGCCTTCCTTGCTGCTCGTAATACTCAGTTAAACTCCACAGACAGAGGCACATCGGTCATTTTTGAACAGGTTATTCACAAATGATTCTTTATAAGCGAAAGTGATAAAACCAACATACAAATACAATAATCTCAATAAAAGTGTTATAGAAGGTTTTAATATAGATCTCTGTACACAGAAGCAGTTTAGTTTCCTTAGAACATAGAGTTCTTGATAAGCCTTCTTAATCTCCTCTGTGTTCTGCTAAAACATTGAACAAAGAGTTGTATCAAAAATAGTTCCAAGATATTTCAGCCTGCTCTCATTATTAATATGTGGGTAACGTAACATTTACAGGTACAAAATGTGCTTTTTTATCATCATAAGCAGGGAGAGGAGGACTGAATCATCTGCTTATTTAACATGACAATTAGCCTAAGAACTTTCGTTTGTTTATGAAGAGAATCGATGACAATATGTGTTAAGTGTATCCAATAAGACTCGCATTTAACCTGACCCTTTGGTGCCTAGTACATGTCAAAAAGTCCAAAATCCATAAGACCAACCCATGACTGACATTAAAGTCATTAACATGTTTTTGTTTTGCTAAAATACTGGGATGTCATGTGTGAAACGATGAGGAGTAATCAACAAACAGCAGCCTAGCAGGGACAGTTGCATCATCCATACCTCTTTTAGCATGACATGCAAACTGTAATGGGTTTAACTTCTCACCCACGACTGTCATAAGCTGTAACTTAACCTCCCTTTCCAGGCCGGTAATCATTAAAAGAGTGAGATTTCTCACACTTCTCACACATGGATGAGGACTATTACAGAGGTTCTCCATAGCTGACGAACTATACCCTGATCCAATGAATCTTAAAACTATGAGTGAAACACCAAACTGATCTACTGATTGATTATGATTTATTACACACAATGATTATGGTTCTACTACAGTTGCCATCTGGTCCAGAAGCTTTGTTAAAAAGGATTTTATATATATATATATAGTTATTTATTACATTAGGAATATATAAATTCAGAAAGGCAGAGGGACTCTGTTTGTTGGTCATGAAAGTGGTTTCTTTATGACAGGTGGATGAAATGGTTTAAAAAATAAAAGGAATTGGTAACATCAACTGAAAAGGAAAATAATTTAGAGGCATAGCAAGCTGTTACATTTTGAAGAGCAATTCCGAAGACAAACAAGACCAGAAATGTGCATTGAGAAAGTAAATAGTCCATTTTGTAACATAATAATAACAATATCCTTGATAAATGCTTTGTGAATGTCAGGGATGCTTATGTGTCCAAGAGTATGCCACCAATTTTAAATTCTGACCACAATGTTGTGCATATGAATCCTGTGTACAGAACTAAATTTAAAAGAAGCAAACCAGAAAGGAAGATGATCAGAATGTGGTCGAATGAGAGTGTAGAACAACTGAGAGCCTGTTTCGACTGGACAAATTGGGAAATTTTTGATGAAGGCTCACTTGATGAAAGAACTACAGTGTTAAATGACTATATTAACTTCTGTGTGGAGCTGAATATACCTACTAAAGAGATTAGAGTTTATCCAAACAATAAACCATATGTGACCAAAGATATTAAGGAAATTATAAATGTGAGGAAAGTAGCATTTAAAGAGAAAGATATTAGGACACTTAAACAAACAGAAAGAGAGTTAAAAATTAAACTAAACGAAGCAAAAGAAGTTCATAAAAAATGTTTGGAGAAAGCCTTTAAAATTAATAACTCTAAAAAGGTCTGGGACATTATGAAAACTATGTCGGGATTGTCTCCTTCAAAAAAAATCTATTGTAGTTGACGATGAATTGTGTTTTGGGAATGAACTAAACATCTTTTTTACCAGATTTGAACAAATTAACAAACACAATGAGATCAAAGAAACAATAGATATAGTTCCGTCATTAATGGATAGAATTGTTATTGAGGTTGAGGATGTTAGGAAAATGTTCAAATCTATTGATACAAAAAAGGCTGTTGGTCCTGACGGATGTAGTGCAGGTCTTCTAAAGAATTTTGCACATGAATTAGCACCGGTGTGGCAACCAGTATTTCAAGCCTCCATTGACACACACACTGTTCCTGTGATTTGGAAGACCGCATACATTAAACCATTACCAAAAATGTCATGTCCAAAAGAATATAAAGATTTTAGACCAATAGCCCTCACCTCTGTGATTGTGAAATGTTTAGAGAGACTGTTACTTCAGCATTTAGTTCATACAGTCAAAGACAAATTAGATCCCTGGCAATTTGCCTATAAGAAAGGCTGTAGCACTGAAGACGCAGTTGCTGCTTTAGTACACATCATCTCTAAAAATCTAGATAAACCCAAAACAACTGTTAGAGCTTTGTTCTTAGATTTCTCTTCTGCATTCAACACAGTACAGGTTGACAGACTGGTGACAAAACTTGTACGGCTGAACGTTAGTCCCTATCTGGTCCAATGGTACACCTCATTTCTCACTGATAGAGTTCAGAGAGTCAAAGTGAATAATACTGTGTCGTCAGCAATCATTACAAATGTCGGAGTCCCACAAGGTTGCGTTAGTTCTGCCATACTTTTCACCTTATATACAGATGACTGTCGAACTGACGTGTCAAATCAGTATATTTTAAAATATTCTGATGACACTGTTTTAATATCTGTGATAAATGATCTGAACAGTCCTGAGTTTCATCAGCAAGGTGTGACTAAATTGAATGAGTGGTGTGAGAATAATGCCCTTGTCATTAATACCAGTAAAACTGAGGAGATTGTATTTGGGTCTGTATCCGATATGATGCCTGTCCTTATTAATAAGGAGGAAATTGGATCGGTTAAGACATATAAATATTTAGGAGTGATTATTGACGACATGCTGTCATGGAAAGAACACATTGACTCACTGTGTAAAAAAACAAAGCAGAGAATTTATTTTCTTCGTCGTCTTAGATCATTTGGAGTAAGTAAACAGATTCTCCTGTTGTTCTATAAGTCTTTGATAATGAGTATACTGCAATATTGCAACTCGATTTGGTATAAAAGCTTGTCTGTTATGCTGAAAACAAAGTTGTATAATCAATTAAAAATTTGCTCAAAGATTATAGGTCAGCCCCTTGAGAAGCTCTATGACTCAGCCTATCATAACAATTTGCTAAGGCTAGCTAGTACTATAACATCTAACCCTCTGCATATTCTGCATAAAGAATTTGAACTTTTACCATCAAATAGGAGGTATAGAGTGCCCAGATTTAATAAAGTGAGGCTGAAACACTCCTTTGTGCACCAGGCTACCATAGCGTTGAACAAAACATTCAATCAGAGATCAAGTGTGAAGGTGTTAGAAGTATGAGTGTTGTACTGTTTGGATGGTATAATATGTGATGTGTAAATGCATGTCGATGTAGAATGTATGTACAGTATATACGTTGTATGTATGTTGTACTGTAATATGTGATGTGTAAGAGTATGTCGATGTAGAATGTATGTTAGATGTTGCAAACATACACTGTTATGCAAGAAAAATTTCAGACTCGTCTGACAATAAAGTAGTAAAGTAAAGTAAAAAATTTTGATTTCAGAACCTCTGTAATTTTATCCTTAAAACTCGTATTACTCATCAAAACCAGAAGGTTTGAATTAGCGCCACTGCCTGCAAGAGATGAGGATGGTCATTTGGCACAGAGGATGACGCATATGTGCTGTCTGGATTCATATTTAGAGATAAAACGCGCACGCACACCCACTGCTTCAGTGTCTGAGATGCATATGTAAGTACACAAACACTTATTTGTGCACTGTGCCTGTGAAATTGCACCCTTGTATCGTAGCCGTAGTCATCCAACCTGTTCTTCTAGAGATGCATTTTTTTTAGTTTCACCTTGAAAAGAAACTTCATGTGCACACATCAGTTTCACAGTAAAAGCAGCGTGTCGGTTCAGAACTGTCCAAGCAAAAGGTCAGTCCTGATCTGTGTGTGCTGAATAAAAGGCCAGCGGGCTTTTTGGCAGGCTGCAATATTTATGTATCTTTAGAATCTCGTTAGAAGTGTGAAAAATCTCTATTTTTTTTAGCTCTCTTTGAGATAAGATATATTTTGTTGAATTCAGACGAAAGGGTATAGAACAAATATAAGTTATTTTACAGATCATTTCCTCTCATTAATAACTCATTGGCATTTCATGCAAAAACATGTTGGAAAATACACTGAAAAGTGGATGGTGAAATTTTGTGTCCTAAGACCACTAGTCCTTTAGACTTGGGATGCGCGATATATACAGTAGGCCATCATATCAGTATCAGATGATAATGTTAATTTTTAATGTTATCTTTCATTATCAGCCCGAAAATTTGACCAATATATTAAAGCCAATAAATAATGGATTATTTCCTTCAGCTGAGACACTTCAGATGCGTGCTGGATTTGAATTGGCTTAAAATATGATTGAAATCACTTTACGGGCAACATGTATAACGAAAGTCTGTCGTATAGGCTATGCATAAAATCATAATGAGAACATAATTTAGTGTTAGGGACATTGTTTTTAATGGTGAGACTTTTGTTTTTGTAATCAGCCTCAAATTAAATTATATAAAGAATTTGGGTTTAGATTTATCTGGTTATTTATGGCTCGTTTCCACTGAGTGGTACGGTACGGTACAGTTCGGTTCGGTACGCAATTATTTGCGTTTCCACTGTCAAAACTTGTGAATGGTACCAAAAAGCCGAACCGTACCGTACCACTTTTTGGGTACCCTTCCGTTGGGGTACCTAGCACAGTGAAAGGGTACTAAAAGGTGGAGCTAGACTCACTGCAGAACGGTGATTGGTGGACAGAGTATCGTCACTCGCGCGTGCTACAAGGGCATTAGAAGTATATGCAGTTGAAATATAATTCTACTGTTATTGTGTCACGAAATGTAGTTTTAAGAGTTTTTCAGGCGAGAAAGTAGTTTTTTAAAGCTCAAATCTGTGGTTTATTTATAGATTTATGATAATTTGACTGAGATCCATTCTAAGCGATCACCGGACGCTCGCGCTCGTGTCCCCCGCCTGGAACAGCCTTTTCTCGGCTAGTCGTTCTGATGTTTGCTGCTGAATCGGATTTCTTTGTAGTGGTTAAACATGAGATATAGTTCGTCTTGTATAAACCTAACAGGTGATCTTTGGTCTCGTGAATCTATAATTCGTTCCCTGGCCAATAGTTTTGGCAGAAGGCTACGTGAAGTTTCATATCTTTGAGCGCTGAGTATATTTGACTGACTGAATTGTTTCTTGATGTTATATTTAAGCTTTACTGTATATCGTTTTGTACTTTTTACTTATACTTGTATAATGGCTATTATTGATAAAACTGAAATTCAACAAAAAAGAGATAGTTTTGTCATTTTTTTATTTTACTACAAGATCATCTGTATGTTTATTGCAACATTTGTACCAATGCGATATGCAATTACATATTGCCTGGAATATGTTTTTAATATAAATATAAATAAATATAAATATTTTTTAAATTTAAACGAAAAGAGGCAGGTTTGTTTTATATTTAATTTTGTTATAAATATACAATGTTATAGGCTACATGCAGAACATAATCAATAGGCTGCGTTGCCTGAACCACATTTGTTTGCTTTAGACTGTTTAAAATGTATTAAAATGAAATCGAAAAGAAGCAGAGTGGTGTTTTATACATATTTCGTTTTATTGTAGCCTAAAATGAACATGATAACCGGAGTCGCAGAGCCAGAGCGAGCAGAGTGCCGCGCTTAAGAACGCGCTCTTCCATTAACAGCATTACTGGACGCGCGTCCTCGGGATCATTCTCCTGAGTCGGACTTTGCGTTGGCTTCTTGGAAACGCCTAATGCCAGCGCTTGTTTCTAGTGACAAACATGCCGAGAAGCAAGAACAAGATCTGCTGTCTGTCATCCATTGCTGTTTACTATGTCGCTTTCTTCGCGCGAAAATGACGTCGATCGCTTCTTTCCAGCATACCACGCCTATCAAGTAAGGGTACTGTTGGCGGTGGAAACGCAAGCCTGATCATGGTGTACCCGACCCGACCCGTACTGTACTGTACCGAACCGTACCGTACCCCTCAGTGGAAACAAGCCATTAGCCTATTGGTTATCTGCTTTCAAATAAAACGATTGGTTATCGATTTATCATACTGTAGCCTATACTATAGACTATCTGGTAACAGTGTTTGCTTAGTGGTTAATTCATGCAAGGTTGTGGGTTCAAAACCTGCAAGGCAAACCTGAGGTTATTATATTGAACAGGTATGAAATCATTTAGCACAAAAGTACCCTAAATTGTTTTTCATGTCTCCATCTTTCACGTCTTAATGTATTTCAACATATCCACCTCTTGGTCAAGATCGTGTAATGACAATGCAAGAGTCGATCACTCTGTAGTCAGTTCATGTGTGAGAAAGAACTGAAAAGCTACACACTCCATCAGTTTAAAGAATTGTTGCCACATATAACATGCTAGAAACATAATATAAGGATCCAATCATAGACTCTTAAGCATTTACCTATTTAAATCCCGAAAGTAATTAGTTTTTTGGGGGGGCGTGGCAGTTTGTTTGCAACTCCCATAATTTGTTTGTTGAAATTGAAACAAAAAAAGCAAAAATGGGGGTATGTAACACCATAAGTAAGAATAAAAAAATGTTTGATAGTGTCAGTGAAGTGAAAGCATGGTGGATATTAAAATGCTTTTCCTGTGAGGCTGATGAGTCACAGATAGAATGATGGCATGTGTCATATGTAGGCGCTAGACACCACACAGATGGAGCAGATGAGTGTCTCGCTCCCTCTCATTTCTTACCATTTATTTAAAGAGTCAAAGGCAGTCTGACTGTCAGCCCAGACTCAACACTGGGCAACAGCATTCTTGATTAGAGAAAATGATGTTTTATAGTGTCTTCAAATGACGAGGAATAGTTTACCTATATGTTCTATCATTTACTCACCCTTCGGTTGTTCTAAACCGGTATTATCTTGAAACCCAAAAAGTGCTCCTGTTTTACATATAACAGAAGTGAATGGTGATTTATACTTCCAAGCTCCAAAAAACACCACAAAGAGTCTATACATAACTAATGCACTATAATAAAGTCTGAAGTTATGTGTTAGGTTTGCATTTGCCAATAAAAGCTCTATTTTTAATATAACAGCAAAGCTCTTGCGAGGTGTATATTATCAGTGAATAATGACTGTAGTGTATTTATACCACAGTACTTTCATGATAATCTTATGGAGCTTTTTTTTTTTTTTTTGCTAGCTTGAATTTAACAAATTTCCTTGCCATTCATTTTTTTATATTATTATTTTTGTAAAACATTATTTTTTTTATTATAAACACTTTGCTGATGCTGACAGATAAAAGCATATGCGATATGAAGAGGTTGCAGGGATTCTGATTCATCTTTGTGAATAACCGTATACTAATATTATTATAGAAAACAATTTTTTTTTTTTTTTTTATTTTTTTTTTTACAAGTGATCAGTCCCACAGAATTCAGAAACATTTGTGAATTCTTGCAGATTTGGTCAAGTCTGTTTTTAAATTTGACCTTTGAGAAAAAAAAAAACATTTCAGTATTTCAATAATGGAATATCATTTCTGCTTTACTACGGATTCTACTACATAATATTCGCTCCATCACTGTAAGTTTTTTAATTACCAGCAATTAGTCATAAATTGAAGGCTATCTCTGGAACTCAGAACTAGAGCCATTTTTCTTTTTAATCAGCCTAAAAAAATTCATCAAAGTCAAGTGACATCCATTAATGCCGCAATCCACACAAGTGATTTTCTGTTTTTGAGTTTCTGTTCTGTGTTAAAGTGGTTTTGTGTTTATATGAATCATATGTTATTACTCGTTTAGAATATTGCTCTTAATACACATCTAAAAAAATAAAGAGCCTGAACCACTGGAATAAATCTGTTTGAGTAATGTCAAGTAAGTGCCCTAAAGTTATTCTCACATCAGCAAAATGACCAAATCAGGTCTATTTTCAGAATCACAGTCAATCTGAATAGCCATTTGCAAACCAGTTTACCAGTGTATTATCATCAGATTTATTTTTAAACGAAACGCCACCTTTTAAAGAGAAAAAATGTAGGACAAGACTTGACGTCCTGTGAAAATATACATCATTGTAGCAGCAATAATTTGCAAGGATGTGTATACAAATAAATGAAATATAATACAAATACATTTTTTGTATATGTATATACAAAAAAATTCACCAGAAATATCTTATTTTGTCTCTATCTATCGTTCTATCTATTGTTTTTTCTTTCCGTCCATCTATCCATCCTAAATACTTGTATCCTTATTCTAAGACCAATAGTCCTATGATTTCCAGGCTACGGAAAAGACAGATGGAATTGTGGAATCCAGTCATAAAAACAGAATTGGCGCGGAATTTGTTATCTTAAATTATATAAAATCTTAAATTAATAAATTAAAAGTTGCGTATTGTCTGTGAATATTAAACCTCAAGAAGACTAAATATGAATTCTATTTAAATTTCAATTTTGGATATTCCCTTGTGTATAAAATAAATGTATAAAATAATAGTAACTCAGTGAGAAACAGTATTATAGTTGCACACGTGCAAAAACCACATATACATATTCATAACATGCAATTATTACCTCAGGTAACAATTCACCTTTGGCTAAGCCCCGCCCCCCTTAGTTACTGTTGCTACATCCTTCAAACTTCATCTGCGCTCTGCATGGCTTATGCTGTAACAGCTCTTCCTGCTGAAATGTTATCAAACTTTTATAAAGCAGCAAATAAAGTGTCCGATAGAAGTAGGCAAAAGCATGTTGGATGCATGTAGGGACCCTCATTATGTTACTGTGTTAGTGTGGGGCTATTTTGAGCCTTGTTAGTGGTATTAACTATAGCGATTTCTTTTTACTTATTATATGCCCCCATATACTAGTGATATACGCTAAACAGTTTTTAGAGATAAAACTCCACATTCGATTATCATGAAAACAAATCTCAGAGAACGGTCGACTAGGTACCAATGTGTTTTGAGACCAAAGGTTCATTTTGTGCCGGAGTTCTCCTTTAAGGATGGAACTTAGCTGAAGAATAACCAGAGTCTTTGTTTACAGATGCAGATGGAGTCACTGGGCACAGGCTGATGACTTCCGTGCGAAGGTTATCAGGTGATCGATGGATGGAACTCAGGTAGGTAGCAGTTAAGTAGTGTGATAGTCTGTAGAGACAAGACCAGACAATGAGTGTGTGAAGAGGAGTTGAACATATAGGGAAGTGAACTGATGAGGTGATGGTGATTAAAACTCGGTGAACGAGTGGGAGGAGTGAGTGAAGCCGGTGGAATCTACACAGTAGATTAGATATGGCTGTATCACAGAACAATACAAGGTATGGAGTGCATTATAATCAAGGTTTAACTCTACTAATTATTGCAAGTCTTTTGGAGACTTTTGTAGTTATATGTCGGTTGTGGGCATTCCAACTTAACTTATAGTCTATCTTTACACCAAATACATTTATTTCCTGAACATTTTCAATGTGATACTTCCAAAAAACATCACTTTAGATTTATCTAGATTTGAGGATAATTTATTACTTTCCATCCATTTTTTTTTTAAATTTACGTAGTTCTTTGTTTATAACGCTAATCACAATCAGTACCTCAAAACTGTCATTACTACAGAAAATGTTTGTTTCAACAGCCTACAATACACATTTAACCAACTGAGAAACATTAAAAATATCATTAATATACAAATTACATCATTTGGGGCCCAATACTGATCCCTGAGGGACACCACAAGCAATGTCAAGACATCGGAGAGCTCACCCATTTGTTTTTACTGTACTCTGTCGCTCAAATAACTTTTCACCCAATTCCCAGCCACCCCTCGTATTCCATATCATTCTAATTTCTTAAGTAATATATCATGGTTGATGGTATCTAAAGCTTTTTTGAAAGCAATAAAGATTCCTATTGCATGTTTTTTATTTGTTAAAATAATATTATAATAAAATTAATAATAATAAAATTATTATTATTATTATTAAAACTTCATTTTTTAAGGAAGAATCATAATTTTTCGTCCATGTTTTAATTTTAACAGTAAAGCTCGGTGTTGTGCACTTTGCTTGACAAAAAAAAAGTTTGTTTAATTTCATATGATTAAAAGATTAATTAAATGAATGTTTTTTATGCCTTCATTTGAATGCCAGAAAAATGCAAATACACAACACATAATTCCTAAAATAAATAAATAAAAACATTTTATAGAATAGATTCTTAAATCATTGATTATTCAAATTTAAATGAACCATTAAAATGGAATCCAGAAAAAAATAATTTGGTAAAAATACAAAGGAATTCAATTTCTTTTCATAGGGCCCTAAACATTTTTTCTTTTCAACTTTTAATAAATTATTGTTAAATTGCACATTTTTCATGATTTCTATTAGTTAGACATGCTTTTTGATTCTCAAAATTTAATGTAACCATTAAAATGGGAGTCCAATAAAAATGTAAAAGGAAAAAACAGAATCCAGAAAAAAATAAAACCGATTTCAAGGGATTTCTATGACGTTTCCATTCGTTTGTCGTTACTGTTGTATCTCAGTTGAGAACGTTGTTCTGTGTGTGTGTACAGCATAGAGATACTGAGCAACAGAAAAATGTATTTCAATTCTGATATGATCATTCTTTTAATCAATAGCTCAGTGCCGAACAGTTGGCCCATGTCTACTTTAACACCATACATACAATGCAAATACTTCCAATCAAATTCTCTCAATGAAACTCAAGCATCACAAACATTATGCCTAGATACATCCTTGGATCGTTTCACTCGGATGGTTGCCGTTGTGTGATGGAATTCTGTCCATCCCACGTCACTTTGTCATTGTCATGTCTCCTCCTCCCCTCACATAACCTTGTGACCTTTGAGCTCTTTCATGATGTCACACCATAGGACTCCGTGCCCTCTGACCTCAGGACCTGGTGCTTGCACTCACGACCAGTGGGAACGCAGGGTCTTCTGCACGCTCTGATCCCACAGTGACACACATGAGAACAGGGGGAAGGGTGGGAGAAAACCAGCAAGTATTGATACTCCTCAGTAACCGAGTCTGTTGAATATCTAAACCGTGGCTCGCTCTTTGTTCGGCCGACAAATGCACTACAATTGATTTGAAGCTGAATACTAAGAGGAGCATCAGTCTTGAAGGCTTTCTTCTTCCCAGGCTTTCTGAGTTCGAAGGGTCATGCCAAGAGAAGGGTTGGTCAGTATGTGAGAATACGCCACACCTAATTAATGGAGACGAGCCTGTGGTTCATAACATACTTAAAGGAATATTTTGTTAGGTTATTTTCAACTTAATGTCTATTGGCGCCATCTGTGCCATGCTGTCGTTTACCTCAAACAATGATTTCCGCTCGTCCCTCTGTGAGTAAAATGAACCGGGGACGCAATTACAGCGAAACATTAGAAACGAAAACATGGCAATGAAGTAGAAAGCGCTTTGAGTGCACAAAATTATACTGTTTTGAAAGTAGAACTCACTAAAATAATTATTTTTGGAAACTTGATTGAGAACGCAGACACACTTCACGACGTGTGAAGTCAAGCTTTTGTAGCTAGTATTTGTGTTCACTTAACTGGTGTATGATTTTGATCTGCAGCAATGCATGTATAAAAGCACCTGTCAGAAAAAAAGCACCTGCCAGTTTCGCAAGTAAAATGACTAAACATAATAATTAATGGGAGATTTTTTTGATTCAGTCCTTATTCAGCTCGAGTCAGTGTTGATTCAGTTTAGTTCAATAACAGACTCGATGTTGCAAACACAAATTTTGAAAAAAAATGCATTGATTCAGTCATAAAGCAGAAGACTGTAGTGTCGTTATTCAGCTCAATTCAGTTTAAGTTTTGATAGTATATAAAGATAAGCAGATTAATATAAATATAGAGTTTTATATCTTCTAAACCAAAAACAAAGCCATTTTTTTCCACTAATAAGATTTTTTTAAAGAAAATTCTTCTTCTTCTTCTTCTTTTTTTTTTTTTTTTAATGGTTGAAAGAGTTCAAAATATTGCTGTTTGTTTGAGCAGCCTGTCCTGGAGTTCCAATATAGAGTGTGATCTGTTAGCATTCCCATTCAACTTGATTGCAAATTCTCAATAACCCTGAATATTCCCTCAAGAGCTCAGTCACAGATAGATATTTTAATGAGTTCTTGTGCTGGTATGTCTATAAGCTAGAGAGTGCAAGAGTGCCTGAAGGACTAAACCATCGCGAATCATTACCATGTCAGCGAACACTCAAACATAGAGATAGAAGGACGGAGAAAAGAGTTTGATTTGATTAAGTCCGCAGACTCTCATGATTTACCGCTACATGTGGACGCCCTCACATTCACACAGAGAGTAAAGCAGCTCTTCTGAGACTTTTAATGATTATAGCACATCTCCGCAGGCACTTCCGAGACAGATGAAGATGAGAGAGAGGACAAGTGTGGCACATTAGAGTTAGAGAAAAGCAGAGCTGAGGAAGACAGTGAAAGACAAAGAAATAGTACAAAAGGAAAGGGAGTTTGTGAAAGTGTGTTTATCAACGTTTGGCTTTTGTCATAATGGAGAAATACAGACTCACTGAACTATTTAGGATGGTACAAGGTTTTTTTTATCTTAAAGTGTTCCCATTTATGTTGCTCCCTGTTGCTTGCAGTCAATTTGCTTTTTAGTAAACCGTTTTATCCCCTTTATGATTCACTTTCCTATCCATAATACACTCTGATTTATAGTGTACATCCGGTGTACACTCACTAATGCATTAGCCAAAATTGCACACATTATTTTCCCCCCATTAAATCATCTTGATATTTGAAGTGTTTTATCTTTCGTCAGTAACTAATTAATTGTAAAATTGGAAGAAATTATAGTTTTGTGGATCATTCAGATATTCAAATATTTCTATGTCTAATTTAATACTCTTTTACTTTTGTGTACTTGTTGCCCATTTGTTTAATTCTCCTGTTATTTTAACGTATACTCACATACACACAGCTGTTTTTTAACATTGATGATAATAAGAAATGTTTCTTGAGCTGCAAATCAGCATATTAGAATGATTTCTGAAGGATCATGTGACTCTGAAGACTGCTGAATTTTCGCATCACAGGAATGAATTGCATTTATAAATATATTACAATAGAAAAAAAGTTATGTTAAATAATAATATTTCACAATATCACGGTTTCTATTGTATTTTTAATTTGCAAATAATTTCATCCATGGTGAGCATAATAGACGTCTTTCAAAAGTATTAAAAAAATGTACCAACCCCACACTTTTGATTTACTTATTTTAAAGTGTAAGTTGCATTGTAAGATAAATTACATATGAAGTATTTGTTTATCGGCATGTACTATTTACATCACCATCCCAATATTTTTGTGATCTCCTTCTGCCACTACATGGCACTCACTTTCATTTATAGAAAATAGTGAATTATTATAAGAGTATTATTTCAGACATAGAAACACATTATGATCTGACAGAGCCAGTAGATTCCTGAATCAAATGAACTCTGGGTTTTATGGTTATGCAAAGTTACCACTAATCTTATCAAAACTTTGCTGACACTGGCAGGGATACGGAATGGCCAGGGCCCACCATTGAACGAAGCTTAGCCACTCTGCTCACAGTTGCTGTTTCTCTCTTTTTTATTTTGACCAGAATTGAGTTTATTTAGAAATAGAGCCCTCTCTTTACGACCACAACACACAGGAGACTTTTCAGGTGTGTGTGCAAACTTTGCCCCAGTGCCAACAACAGTGTGAAAAACCAACACATTCTCATCCCAAGATGTCATCTAACTGACGCTTTTGACCATCCGTCAACATCCGACGCTTTAGGGCAAACCCTTTAACATCAGTTAGATGACGCTATCCTAGGGCTTTACCTTTAGCGTCAGTTAGATATGTTTAGGTCTGGGGTAGGGTTAGGATTAGATAGCGTCATCTAACTGACATTAAAAGGTGCCCTAAAGCGTCGGATGTTGACGTATGGTCAAAAGCATCCGTTAGATGACGTCTTGGGATGAGAATGGGCTTGGCAAACGGTAAATTGCTAAACAGTTGGGTAAATACAACATGATTAAATGCGGAGATGATTAATAAAGCAGCGTAAAAAGTTAACATAAAAGGCACGTTGGCTTGTTAAAGGCTATATGTGACACATTTAACATCTCCCTCAAATGTATATACTGCACGAAAAGGAATTTTAATATGTAATTTAATGCACAAATAAATGCGAGTCCTGTTCATTTGTACTCAGAAATTGGTGCCATTTTGCACAAGTAGACAGTACAAATGGAAATTGATCACATTGTATTGTGTGTTAAATTACAGATTTTATATTCTGGCATTACAAAGGGATTACAGATTTCTAAAAAGAAAACTGTCTGAAAGTTTAGACCATGAAAAAAAGAATTTGTTGTCATGCAGCAAAATGCTACTATTAGGCAGCTCAGATCTGGCAAATACACTGAGCATTTGCCTGAAGGAAACAGAGTTGTTATACTACTTTTCTAAGCCAAAAATATATGCAATTGTGCAGTTTGAACCTCAAGATGATGGCACAAATTCCTTTTTGAGTGGAGCAAGTGGATTCTGGTCCAACTAATTGTCCTGGCAGGATGATAAATCAAAGTACTCAAGGGAAACGTGTTTTACTCTTAAATGCAGTCACTATATTTCAACAGACAATGTCCATATATTTGTCAGAACTGGGAATGCTGCCACATACGCAGTGGTGGAGGAAGTACTGAATCTCAGTACTTAAGTAAAAGTACAAATACCCAGATAAATATTTACTTTAGTAAAAGTAGAAGTAACACAATGACAACCATACTTAAGTAAAAAGTAAAAAAGTACTTTATTTTAAATGTACTTTAAGTATTAAAAGTAAAAGTACTTGCATAACAATTTATTATCTTAATGTCTATTTTGTAATGATTAATAAAACATTTAATTCTAACTCATTCAACCTAATAATGATGTTCAATAATGATGGAAAAAAATGTCACCATTTCTGAAACAAGCTTGCAATTAGGCAATATACACATCATGCTTATCCTTACTATATAATAACTATGTTTGGCAGTAAACGAGATTAATTCATGGTGTACTTATGAACCTCTTGGCTTGCCATAATCCTAACCAAACCAAACATATACTACACACGGTGTGTTTCCTATGCACGTAAAAACAAATTTTCGCGTATGAGTTGCACGATAAACACACTGTCTGCGTGTGAGACGCATTTAGTGTGACCGGGTTGATATACTGTATCTATGGCAACCAAACGTCACTGGTGAGACAAACGTGCAACGAACGGACGGTCAGATTGCGTTTTGGCAGGGGAAAAACTGATCAGAAAATGTAACGAAAATGTAACAGAAGTTGTAGAAATGTAGTGGAGTAGAAAGTAGAATAATTGCTGCAAAATGTAACGAAGTAAAAGTAAAAAGTATGCACTATTTATTGTACTTAAGTAAAGTAAAGATACGTGAAAAATGTACTTAAGTAAAGTAACGAAGTATTTGTACTTCGTTACATTCCACCACTGCACATACAGTGATGAAAATTAAACCATAAATTCTTTACTCTAAAAGATTATTTTGACACAGATGAGTTGTAAGGGCTCTCTTCAGGCCAAGTATTATATCCATTGACGAGCCTTTCGGAAAGCGCTGGTAATGAGGATGTGCTTCAGATTACTCAATATAATTGGCTCAAGAAACTGCTAGCTATCCCCTTGAATTAATACTGTTATAATTAACAGCATTCTGAACAAATCACACTGTTTCATGTATTTCATTAGTCAGAATATCAGTCATTTGATTTGCCATTACTGTTCACTTGGTTAATTACATAAATTTAGCCTTTAAGTCAAGTCACATTTATTTATATAGCGCTTTTCACAATACAGATTGTATCAAAGCAGCTTCACAGTGATATTTCCTTTATTGGAAATATATTTACAATTATATTAATTTCCAAACTATGTCAATTATTCAATAATATTCTGAGAATTTCCTGACTTATGTGTTTTGATATTTCTCTTCTTTACATTTATGCACTTTGGATTTGTGGTAATAGTTTATGGATGGGAAAATGTAAATCTCAAAAGTAACTTTTTCAAACGAATTGATGATTAGATTCTGAAATGTTATGAAAATGGGCCAAATGTGGTAGAGCAGGAGAGGAGGGGATAAAAAAGAGAGACATAAACAAAAAAACACTCCTGAAGAGGATGGTGCAGACAAAACCTCAATATGACTTAATGTAGGGTATTAGAGGCTTCAGGATTTGTAGCGGAAGGAGGATTGGTGGTGTTGTATGATCATTTTGATTGTCCCTTCAAATGCACACATACACAACATCTAGCCGTGAGTCACTAGATCCGCATTAGCTCTGGGCTAATCCTCATGTGTGCAGGGGACCAGGGGACCGAGGAGGAGGAGGAGGAGAAGATTTCACTCTGAGGGTGGATATGCTCTCAAACCAGTCATTTCCAATTAGACATTTCCATTTCTCTAGCTTTCTTATTCTCTTTCTCTTTCTTTTTCCCTTTTGACAAAAGATGTTTGCACCTTTTCTTTAACCTGGGCCAAAAAAAAAGCTTTTTAAAGGTAATCTGCACTGTAAAAATAAAACAAATAAATAAATTAAAACCTTAAAATTCAATGGTTAAAAGCTGAGCTGTGTATGTATGTAGGCAACATTTAGCTTTTGCGGTAATTGACTTAAATGTAATATAATTTAGTATTAATATTACTATTAAAAATGAGGAAACAGTTCAGGCTCTGACATGTCCAGGGAGAACCGATGAGCTACTGATGCGTGAACCAAGCAGATGACATGAATGATGGGGCAAAAATGAAAGGTTTTTGGTTTCTCATGGGCTATCTTGTTGATTAAAACTACTTTATTCACTTTACACCGATGAGCCAAATCATTATTTATCACACACCAGCCTAATATGCTGGTATGCTGCCCAATCATCGCCCATCCACCGAGACATGGACTTGACCTGAAGGTGTTCATGGTCTCTGGCCCAAAACATAGCAGCAGATACCTTAAGTCCTATAGGTTGTGATGTAGACCCGTGTTGATCAAACTTGGTCCAGCAGTTGCTCAATTGGATTGAGATCTAGGAAATTTGGAGGCCAGAGCAACACATTAAACTCTTCCTCATGTTCCTTTAACCATTTCTGAAGAGCATGTGGCAGGGTGCTTTATCTAGCTGAAAGAGGAACTTCCATCAGGGAACACCATTGTCATGAAGGGGTGTATCTGGTCTGCAACAATGTTTATGTAGGAGGCATGTGTCAAATTTACGTCCATATGATTGGCAGACCCAAGGTTTCCCAGCAGAACATTGCCCAGAGCATCACGCTCAATCCACTGCCTTTTTGTCCCACAATGCATCATGTTGCCATCATTTCCCAAGGTAAACACAGCACACATACATTGCTGTCCATGTGATCTCAAAGAAAAGAAGACTCATTGGACCAGGTGACCTTCTTCCACTGCTCCAAGGTCCAGTTCTCACGCTCACCTGCCCATTGGTTGGCACTTTCAACAGTGGACAGGGGTCATCATAGGCACTCTGATTGGTCTGTAGCCATTGCGGTCCCAATACGCAGCAGAGTGTGACGCACTTTGTGTTGTGACACATTCCTCCCAAAACTATCATTAAGATTTTGTGTGACTTGTGCCACAGTAGACCTTCTGTTGGCTCAGACCAGATGGGGTAGCCTTCGTTGTCCTTGTGCATCGATGAACCTTGGGTTCCCAACACCTGGTCGCTGGTTTGTGGTTTGTCACTCCTTGGACTACTTTTGGTGAATTCTCACCCCTGCTGACTGGAAACAACCCACAGGCCTCGGTGTTTCAGAGACAAAAAAATGTAGCTGTTGTCAGAGTCCCTCAGATCTTTATTCCTGCCCATCTCTCCTGCATCCAACGTATTGATTACGAGAACCGATTGTTTGGTCACCATCAAATCTATAGACATTAATATATGATCTGTGACTGCATGCTCAAAATGTTTTGGCTCATTTAGTGTATGTGTTTTGAACATCTGCTTTTCACATCATTATTGTGTGCTTTAATAATAGACCTTGTTCGCACTGGAAGTAGCTTTGCGGCCAAAATTGTTGACATGACATCTGTCCTGCTGCTCCAAGCCGCACGCAGATTTGAGTTGAGGGCAGCAGTAGCCTGGCTTCATCTCGTTGGTATCAAGAGAAGATAAGCTTGATTGGTGTGGACCCACATCAAATAATAGCATTAAGTAAAGATCCATCCTTATTGCCAGTCGTAACTAATCCGGATATTTATAACCATCTCGTTCATACAGTATCCGTACAAACTAACGGTACAATTTACCTCAACAAGGCAACATAATGAACGACACTCGTCTCATTCGTGGAGGTGGAAAAACAAGTTGTTTGTGACATGCAAGGTTTGTTGTATTAAAATGTAAATTAGAGCCAGACCGATATATCGGCAGACCGATATTATCGGCCGATATTAGACATTTTCCAAACTATCGGTATCGGCAATTATAATGGCCGATAAATTAATATTTCAAAAATAAAATAAAAACGGACGAAACACGCTTGAACCATGTCATGAGTGTTGAAGTTGTATAGTTTGTCCATCAAAGGGCACTCTACACCGTTCCTGTTGGCAACACTCGTTGAGTTGGTCACGATACATACATTGCTTGAATAACAATTAAAAGAACATCCCCATCAGTTCTCTTAACTCAAATAAGTATGACAAAATTTGTGACTATCATGTCCAGTTTCAAATAAATAAATAAAATATCGGCCGATATATCGGAATATCGGATTTTAAAACCAAAAATATTTGTATCGGTATCGGCCTTCAAAATCCTTTATCGGTCGGGCTCTAATGTAAATGCAAAAGAAAAGGCATGAGAGTTGGTTGTTTTTGTCAATTTTAAGTTTTCATTTAAAATGTTTGCGATTTTTGCGAAGTACATGGTTACATATTTGAGCACTTGCTTGAGCAACTTAATATATAGAAGTAATGCATGGAAATAGTGAGTATGTGTTAAAATGAAAATATTGAGTACCGGGATGTTTGTGGTACAGCCGCGGATCAGTTACGCACTGCAAACGAAGCATATAAAGCACTATATTGCGTCCTGCTTCTGTACCGCACACGCATTGCACACGGATTATGTGTGAAGCCTGTGGTAAAAGCCTGTGGCTGGCTCAACCCTGTCTTCTTCCCTTCACGTTTTCTGACAGTCGGTAACTTATTGCATAAAAACTAACTCCAAAAAAAAATGTGGTAATACCATGGATAATACCGACGCTACCTCGCTCGTCAATTGACAGACCAACAGTTGTCGTTTTTTCTGTGTCAACAATTTTGACGCAGATCGAAAAACATCTATAGAATTGCGTAAATGTGACATCATTGTGTGATTATGGAAAAAAAAACAGATTTTTTTTAAACTAATTCATTAGAATGAACTGTTCAAAAGAACCAATTCGCAGAGAAGATTCAGACTTCCATGTAGCTTTTCCACAAGCTGAGATGTATACTACTCAAGGTGCATGCAGTGTTACACACACACACAAAAACACCATCATGGTAACACACATCAAACTAAAAGGGTCACACAGAGATTACTGTTAACCAATTAACAGTTTTTTACTATTGGATTTATTTATTTTTTACCATTTTATCATCTTTTAACGGTGTGTATTTTTTTCTCTCCTACATTAATATGCAGACAGTAAGTCCTCGAAAGTTTGACTCCCTTGAGTGGATGCTGAAAAATGTCAACTATTAAAACTTTAGGTAACACTTTAGAATACGGTTCCTTCGTTAATGAATAACTACACAAGAACTAATGAGTAACACAATATTAACAATCTAGTAACTATTATTAACTAACAAGAAACTCTGATTAACGAACTAGTAAGTATTAGCGCACAGACAAAAGTGGTAGTTCACTATTAAGTAATCAATAACTACTATATTTTTAATACTTCCCAGAGAACTACTGAAAAAGTTTATTAACAATCTAGTAACTACTATTAACTAAAATAAATTCTTATTAACGAATTAGTAAGTAATAGCTCACAGATGAAAGTGTTACTAGATACTTCTGTGGGAAATACTAATTATTTGGATTCGTATTATAAAGTGAAGATCATGGGAACTAACTAGTAATTACTCAAGTGCTACTAAAGACATTTTCTAAAAGTATACTAAAGTTCACCAAAAATCTCAAACGTTTGCACAAATCATGACTAGATCATGTAGTAACACTTGAGTAATTACTAGTTAGTTCCAATGATCTTCACTTTATAATACGGATCCAAATAATTAGTAAGTAATAGCTCACAGATGAAAGTGTTACTAGATACTTCTGTGGGAATTACTAATTATTTGAATCCGTATTATAAAGTGAAGATTATTGGAACTAACTAGTAATTACTCAAGTGTTACTACATGATCTAGTCATGATTTGTGCAAACGTTTGAGATTTTTGGTGAACTTTAGTATACTTTTAGAAAATGTCTTTAGTAACACTTGAGTAATTACTAGTTAGTTCCAATGATCTTCACTTTATAATACGGATCCAAATAATTAGTAACTCCCACAGAAGTATCTAGTAACACATTCATCTGTGAGATATTACTTACTAATTCGTTAATAAGAAATTATTTTAGTTAATAGTAGTTACTAGATTGTTAATAAACTTTTTCAGTAGTTCTCTGGGAAATATTAAAAAAAATAGTAGTTATTGATTACTTAATAGTGAACTACCACTTTCGTCTGTGCGCTATTACTTACTAGTTCATTAATCAGAGTTTCTTGTTAGTTAATAATAGTTACTAGATTGTTAATATTGTGTTACTCATTAGTTCTTGTGTAGTTATTCATTAACGAAGGAACCGTATTCTAAAGTGTTACCAAACTTTAATGCATATATGGCCAATTTAATCAGAATCACTTAGTTAGGCTGCAATCAAAAGTGACTTTAAACTGGAGTGTTTGTTTATACGTGTTTACAGGTGATTTAAAGGTGAAACTTTGCAGATTTTTTTTTTTTTTTTTTTGTGAGCCAATTCAGATTCTTTCATGAAAACACTTAAAAAATGCATTTGTGTGGACTTAATGGGATCTTTGCTGAACCTAAACTGCTTAAAAATAATTTTAATACATTTATGAGGGACGGGATTTAAAAACATTATCAAGAAATTTAAAGCTAAGTGCAACGTCATTGCTATCCAGTGGTTACCAGAGCGTTAAAGGAGGATCTAAACCTTCATTATAAAATCACAGAGCAGCAAGAGCAAGACTTAAACAGCATAACTCACTAACCACAATAAATACATTGCAGATGCAGAACACCCTGCCCTTACGTCACCTCGGTGCCTCTCTTATATATCCCATCTTGGCCATCACATGCTACTGTCATAATGGTTTCCAGCTCTCTCAGCTGGATGGTGGAGTCCTCTGTTGTTCTTCAGGGAGGAGAACAATGGCCCGCTCCCAGCTCTGTGGGAGGATGCGGAGATCTTAACCCTGCTGGGGGGAATGGCTTTGTATTCCAAAATTTTACATGACATCTGCTTTGCACCTGTTGCCAGGATGGGCTAACTGTGTCATTTCCACCATTTTGCAGTATATTTCTGTGAGTATGCGATTCATTAACAGTTATAGGTAAATAACTAGAATATCAAACAGCATATCAGACAAGCTAAATTAACTGGATAACACCTTACACATTCTGTGGGTGTGCCTTTTACATTAAAAGTAAGGGACTGTTTCGATGGTAGTGGATCTACTGAAAATGCGTAAAATAAGAACACAGACACAGCCATATCATTTACATAATGACCAACACAATCTACCAAAAGCAGCGCAAATTAGCGTCTTTTTTAAGGCATGCTTTTGGGGGTTGTAAATAATGGCACAAATACCAGTAAATTGACCTCAATTGGTTTGCGGTGAATGGGGCAGGCTAGTAAATCTGGCCCTTAGTTTTAGATAACCCTGCACAACACTGTTAGCTCTGGTTTTGGTGATTTGGTTTATGATCTTCACCGGTAACCACAGGTTTGAACCTCAACAGACTATTTCCAGCTAGTTTGCCCTGTGTTTCGGCAAAGGGAATGGATAAAAATGCATTCTAAGTGGCCTTTGCTGTTCTTTTGGCATGTAGTTGTGACATTTGCAGGCTCATTTCAATATGATATAAACAAGAGAAGTTCAAGTTTAAATAGTAGACCAATTGAATGAAGCGAATAAGTATCAGAGGGTATGTCTAAGTTCAACAACCTACTATGACCCTAATTTATATCTTAGAACACTGAGTGTAAGTGTGCCAAATTTCTAGTCAGTTATAAAATCTCAGTGCATTTGCTGCCTACTGGAAGATCGTAATTACTTTTGTGCCAGCGGCACTGCAGAAAGCTACTACACCATGGAAACTGAGCAACAGCAAGCTGTCATTTAGTTAGAAAGGTTCTTTAAAGGGTAAGTGGGAATATTTAAATTTTAAAATATAATTTTTTTTTTTTTAAACATAGTGGCCAAAAATGATATCCGGCCTAGGTATTGACATCTTTATTTAAATCAATGTATTACTTTATTTGTGATAATGCAATTAAACATGTCAAATTGTGCACACATCATTTTTGACCAGGCTGTCATAAAAATAAATTATGAACACATGCAAAAACAAAGGGTTCTTGAACTTGTTAAAAATAAATATTAGATCTTTTATATGAAGAGTTCAGATGCAAAAGCCTCTAAATGCCATTTGAAATTTTCTTCTAAAATGACCATTTTTATCAAGCTTGTATATTTAAGTTCAGTAATTTCACTTAAATGACAATTAATAGGTAATCTTCATTGCCATTTAAGTGAAATTACTGAACTTAAATATACAAGCTTGATAAAAATGATCATTTTAGAAGAAAATTTCAAATGGCACTTAGAGGCTTTTGCATCTGAACTCTTCATATATAAAAGATCATGTACATATTCAATGTATGTAATAATAAATCAATTAAAAGTAGATTTAGATATATCTATTTAGAAAGTTAAAGATATATATTTATGATTGAAAATCTCAAAGATCTAAAAGATCTGAATCTTAATTTAATGGTCCTTCTAATTTGCCATGAACATGTGGAGGTGCAGTGTGTGTTGTGTCATGCAGATGTTGCTTGTGGCAGTGTTCGGCCGACATATAATTGATCTAATTGGACTACAAACACTCTGGGATGAAATTAAATTAAGGCCGCTGCAGTGGTTTAATTAAATGCAATCCTAATGTACTTCATTAAGAAGGCTGTGGCTGGCAAATTGAACAGTAAAACTGAGTCATTCAGAAAAACTCATGAAATCCAAATGGGTCTCTTAATGATTAGCAAATGGGCTGGCCAGAGTCGTGTAAGTATAAATGACGGCGACACGTGTCATGTGACAGAAGCCACAAGAGGAATAAATATGGAGGTGGTTTGGCCTATGGTTTTGGCAAAAAACCAAATGATCCCATTTATACTGGTTTTCTTATACTTAAACTGGTCTCAGCTGGTTTTGCTTTTTTACATGCAATTTGAAGTATCAAAATTGCTTATCGCACAAAAAATAACAACAATTCCCTTAAAGGAGTAGTTCACTTTTCAAAAAACTTTTGCTAATAATTGACTCACTCCCATGTCATCCAAGATGTCCATGTCTTTCTTTCTTCAGTCGAAAAGAAATTAAGGTTTTTGATGAAAACATTCCAGCAGTTTTCTTCATATAATGGACTTCAGTGAGAACCAAACGGTTCAAGGTCCAAAAGACACTTTCAGTACAAACTGCAAACTGTTCAAAGTGCTTCAAACGATTCCAGACAATGAATAAGGGTCTTATCAAGCGAAACGATCGCTCCTTTAAGAAATAAAAAACAAAGTTTAAGTTTTATAAGCTCAAATGCTTGCCTTGCTCTGTTCTGTGATGCACGTTCGTGACTCTCCTGTTCGAACTCATTCATCAAAATGAACAAATCTTTTTCCGAGTTAATTCTATCAAAAATGACTCAGAAAGATTCGTTCATTTTGATGAACAAGTTCGAACAACGCCCTTCCGTTGCACGCACACAAACCCCCCAACCCCCACCCCCCAAATCATTCTTGTCGGTTATTGGCTGGAACAATGTTTGTTATGTTTCGTGGTCCAGGTTGGACCAGTTTGTTTTTGTTGCCGTTTGTGGAGCCTGGAGTGTCAACAGAGACCGTGTTTTTTACAGTGTGTTCAGGGGACAGGCAGAACGGATAGTGAGGACATGTTTGCTGTATGTGAGAAAAAAATATTCGGCCTAAAAAACGTGCGACATCGCTTGTAGCACCTTTAAAATCAAACAATAAAATGTATTTGTGGTACTTAATTTGACCATAATGACGTGTTTGAATATCCCAGCATGCTTATTTTTACAGATTCAGTGTTTGTTTCTTGAACTTTGAAGCCAGAATTTGGGCAGCTAATAATTTACCACACAAAAACATCACAAACCATGTTTATTCTGACTGCAAGTGAACCTGTATTTAATCTAATCTTAATTGATTTATTTTTTAACCTTTAGTTACATGTGGTTTTTAAAAATGAAGATATGTCATGCAACCCATCCACACTGGCAATGGTCTCATTTGGCTTTCACCCAAGTACCCACTGCGTAACACATCACCCAGTAAAATGATAATATTGTGAAATTTTGTGCTATTATTCAAAAAATAAAGGCCTCTAGATCTTGAACTTTTTCAAAAGGTCATTTCTGTTTTCAAATTGAGAGAAAACATCACAATACCCGACTTTCTGTGATGATTTTCATAGATGCAAATATCATGATCAGTACATTATGTTCGCTGTTTTCTGTATACGGTTCACCTGGCTCTGTTATATCCACAGGGTGGTTATGCAATCATGCAGAACAATCATTTGACCTAATGGCTCTCATAAAATCGCTGCCAATGCTGTTACAGATCTCCTGCCATGTACAACCGGCAACAGATATTGTGGGTTGAAGGCATACATTGGCATCCTGTATGCATAACCCCTATGGATTGAGAAATCGGGAAGAAAGATGACTCACCAGACCATGTTACTTTTGTTCTATTGCTTAGGTAGAACTTTTGATTTGCAGCATCCACATAGCAGCATATTTCTAACCAAGACCGGTCCTCTTAGACACAAACAACAACAAACATTTGCAAACAGCGTCGCAAACTTGCATGTTTGGAACTCAGGACCAGAACAAGTTTCTTGTTAAATTATGTTAAATAGATCATGATTTTAGGCACATTAAGCAGGATAACATTCAATACATTTAATGCCTTTCATTTGATTAAAATAAATGTACATTTGAATCTATATATTTTACTGTCAACATTTTTGTCCTATATTGTTGGACTAACATGGTTCAAAGGATAGAGGTGCGACCGGGAAACAGTCGTTAATGTCTACTACAATAATGTATTTTACAGCGGTTAATTAGTAAGTTATATCATTGTATGGGAAACTCAACCCTGGGCCATCTGAGGTAAAGGTTTTTGCTTAAATATCCAGTTTATGAATCCTGACTGAGATGTACATTTTTTGTGTGCTTTGGCCTATAAGACTAAAAGTGCTTTCCAAAGAGCAGCTCTGACTGAAATTTCAGGTCTGTGATGTTTATAACAAATTGCTTGTGGAGACTGGTGCAAAATCAGTTCTGTGGTCATTTTTGAGGTTGTGCTTTCAAGCAGTTTAGCAAATCATCTGTAAAATGTCGGCCAAGGATGGAAGCTAAGAGCCTGTGTGCGTATTTTATTTTTTTATTTTTGTGCTTTTTTTACACAAACATTTAGAATAACTTTGAATTGAAGTAGTTTCAGAAACATGGCCATGTAAAAGTGCAGCCGGTGTGAAAAGCATTGATAATACCATCACGGCTCTGAGCAATTGACTGTCGGTAGAGTCAGTAGGCCGTGACCTTTTGGCAAAATATGTTTTATATATATAATACATTTATTGTTGTTGTTGTTGAGGATAACCCCTTGAGATGAAACATCTCGTTTTCGAGGGGGTCCTCGTTTTGTATATCTGCTTTGTATTAGTAACACAGTCTTGTAAAAATATTCTCATTTTCTGGACCTCTGCCGCTCAACTGGGTATAAAATCGTCTCATAAGTGGATGTCCTCGGTGACTGGAGGCTGTAGCTAGAAATATTTGACTTGATTCACCTCTTCAGTTGAAAGTCTGATAGAATCACAACGTTCATCACCACTGAAAAGGTCAAAGGGATGTATGTTGGTTAATTTAATAGCACTCATATAGACATTATAACTGGACTTTTCAGACAGTTACAAAATAATATCAAAGGAAGCAAAAAGGGCCAATTTAGGGTATCTTAGGGTATCTCTAACATACAGAAATATCAAAGGAAAACATCTTGCTTTAACAAATACTCTGAGTCAAAACAGACATGAAAACTGTTTCGTAACTTTTGTGAGTGATAGAGACTGTTGTAAGGATCGATAAAAATAACTACAGCCCATCCCATCCACAAAAGTGAATCTTATAATACCCTATAAACAAAGGCTTGATTTTTATTATATGTATATATATATATATATATTTTTTTTTTTTTTTTCCATTTAAGTTCTGGCTGAATAAATACTGTTATGTGTAGGTTCACTCAATTCAATCTATTTCCAATTGCCTTGCTTTTTGAAGTACATTATTCTTACCGTTTTGAATCGCGCTAAGGCAAGCAGATAGTTTTGAATACTGGCTGGTTATACATTTTCTCAAATATGTATTTTGGATAATTTTTAACCCCCAAAAAGCTACGGACTGCAGCTTTAAATATCTTTTATTTGAAATTAATTTATTTAATTCCTCTTTGTGCACTATAAATGATTCTCCATGATTACATAATAGTCAATAAATTAATGAACACAAGCTGTTTAAAGCTCAATCTGATGCATCATTAATGTTGGCCGTCTGTCTTCTCACACTGAAACCAGAGGATAAAGAAGGAACAAACTAAGGTCGTCGGGTTATGTTTCTCAATCATCAGCTGTTTTATAACTTAAATCATCAGTTTCCGGCAAACTTGCTCAAGGACCGATAGAAACCTCTCAGGATTTTACACTTTAGAAACTACTTCAGAACAGTTTTCATTGTTAAGATGGGCCGTGGGGTAAGAAGACTTAAGGCACACTAACACGACAACGATGTACTTAAAACGGAAAAGTTTTTAATTCGTGTTTTTTTTTTTTTTTGCATACAGATGAAAATGTTTTCAAAACAATCCCTGTTCACATGGACACACAAAACGACACAAAACACTATTATGCTGCCGGGCCAGTAGCTGGCGATGTCTCTTTGTAAAGAAACGCTACACTCCTAATAGGCGGATAACAAAATACGTATGTGCGTGATGTCACTGTTTTCTCAAATTAGCAGAAATGTGCACTTTGAATCCTGTTTTCAAAATTTTGCATATTCAGGCCCCCAATGCCATTGGCGGTTACATGAAAAAAATCAGTTTTGATTTGAAAATGGTTTTGTCAAAGAACCACTAGAATAAGAATCTCAGTTAACAAATTATGTCAACGCATTCTCATCCTAGGGCGTCATCTAACTGGCACTTTTGTCCATGCATCTAAATTCGCTGCAGATGGCAACCTTTAGCGTCAGTTAGATGATGTGGGCAAGTTTAGGTCTGGGGTAGGGTTAGGGTTAGACCACTAGGAGGCGCGTCTCATATTGACGCTAAAGGGTGCCATGTGCGTCGGATATTGACGTATGGTCAAAAGCGTCAGTTAGATGACGCCTTGGGATGAGAACGGGCTGAAAATGTTTTAATTTGAGAGCTTTTGCAGCAAATACTGAAATATTTGATTATTTTCAAAGTTAATTGGCTTATTAAATAATTGATTTGGTTAATTTTAAAGCTTAAATTCTAAATCTTAAAAGCCTAGTCATTTCTTCCTTTTAATCAGATCCACTGGTGAGGGAGAAACACCAGTCAAGTGCTGTGGAACATCTGTTGAGTTAGTCTGCTTTTGTCCCTGACAAGTAAAGCTGTCGTGGTGAGTTTGCAGTGATGGGAAAGAGGATGAACAGCAGATATGGGAAACTTCAAATCAAAGATGACACAAGGAAAATCAAGCGCATAAGCGTCTCTGGTTGAGAGAGGAAACCTGGAGTATTGTCCATCTCATTCTCTTTCACAATTTTGCTTCTCAAGTACCCTGAACTAAGCAAAACATAAATATATCTGCGCATCTCTGCAGTAGCAATCAATTCAAAATGTATTTCCCAAATCTATCAGAGTTATTGCATGCTTCATTTGGTTTCTGCACTTCCTGGCTGTCCATGTGTTTCTGTTCTACATTGTTTCCAGTGTTGCTGACACAGATGTTTTATCACTGTAGAGGGAAAATCTGCCTGGGGAAACTATTGCCTCAGTCTAAATTTGTCTTTTGCGATTGGAAAATAAATATTTCATCTGGCCTATAATCGTATTTCCCCAGTTGCTAAATGATTTGAAAGACTAAGCAGTGAGTGAGTTTCCCAGTGAGTTTCTTCACAAATAGTATTCATTTTCGATTTGGATACCCAAACAAAGTAAAATATCAATTTTGGGCTATATATATATATATATATATATATATATATAAATTATTATTATTATTATTATTATTATTATTATTATTATTATTATTTATTTTTATTTTTTATGATGATTACTGTTCTTGACTAATATTATATATTAAAGATGACCTATTGTATGCTGTTTTACAAAGATTTTGTTTTGGGGGTGTGCTAGAATAGGTTTTCATGCTTAAATGTTCAAAAACCTTATTTTTCACATGCTTTACATTGTTGCAGCACCTCTCTTCTCAGTCTGTCAATATATCACTGTTTAGTTGCAATTTGTTATGATTGGACCATTTTGTGATTGATTAGTCGATCGTTTTGAAAGTGTTTGCGAAATGTCTCACCCCGTTTCACAACTAACACAACTCAACCAGACCTCACCCCCTTTTTTCTGCATAACTTGGGTAGGAATTATTTAAATAATGAATATTGAAAACTCATGAGTACAATTGAGGAATTCAGAAACAATTCTTCCTACACTCTTTAAAATGCTGGGTTGTTTAAACCCAATTTTGGGTCAAATATGGACAAACTCAAACATTGGGTTAAAAATTGAATTTAAAAATGTAACCCAATGGCTGGGTTTGCCCATATTTGACCCAAAATTGGGTTAAAACAACACAGCATTTTTTTAGAGTGCCTTTGACTTCAGATCATTTTCACAACATTAAACTGCAACATTAAAGAAAGTTGAAAATGTAAAATAAATAAATAAAAAATAACAGGTCCTATTTAATGTGCTCTGCATTACATTGATCTGGAAATGTGCATCAGAGTTGTCAGAATCATTTAAACTTTTTTTTTTTTTTCGTATTTGGCCCCAGGGCCGTGTCTTTGACTGCTCTACTTTGAATGGTCATTCAAAGTGCTATTTGAGGCCCTAAAAACATACTGCAGGATATATTTAAAAAAAAAATCTATTAGGTTTAGCACACAAAAGTGGTCAGTCGTGTGTAACGGTTCCACTGAAGTTGAGTCCATTTTCTGAGCACAAATGCAGTTTATTCCATGGTTCATACAAACAAAGAAATAACTTAACTAAAAAAAAAAAGCATAACTAAAACTCAACTAGATAAAGTAAGACATGGACGAATCAAATGATGGACAAAGATACATGGCAAAATGAGGTCTGTAAATACATACCCTGCGTCCCAATTCGCATACTATCCGTCCTAAATAGTATATTCGAAAATAGAATTAGTACGTCCCAAATCGTAGTATGTTGAAATGAGTTGAAAAGATACCCAGATGGTCTACTTTTTCCGGTCAGAATCCGAAGTGTAGATCGATGCACACTCTAACGGCTGATATTGCCCACAAACCATTGCACGTTGGATGAGGATTCGGTTAGAACTACAAACACGAGTAAAAAGTGTTAAAAAAAAACTACAGACACGGAGGACGCGCGAGTCCCCGCGGTTTTGTAGAGAGGTTTGGATAAAAAGCTTTGAGTGATTAATTATCAGTATCTAACCTGACGAACATGAATTTATTCAATGTTGTCCACATCATATTGCATTTGCAGCAGCATTGTGAACTTTTATAAAGACACGTTTAGCCATTACTTTTTAAATGCATCATTATGTTCAAATTGCAAACAGACCCACAACTGGCAGATGAACGTGCTCTCCGAAACGGTAGGAAATAAAATTAGATAGAATGGAGGATTTTAACTGTAACAAGATGATTGACAGGGCAGTTTACGGTGACAGGATGCACGCAGCACGCGACAGAGCTGTCCGTTAAAGATGACGTGATAGTATGTCCCAAAGCTTGCCTACTCTTTTGCTACACACTCAAAAGTATGTACTTTTTCCTCACAAAAAGAGTACATACTTTTAGGGCGTAGTATAAGTAAGCGAATTGGGACGCAGCAATAGACTTGTACTGATGAGCAAATGAGCAACACCTGCACAATGAAACAATAAACCAATGAGAATGTAACAAATGAAAACCAAAGCACATGGCATGAACACAAGAGAAACATGGGAATCACCACCTTACAAACAGGCCTGCATAATTGGCACCATTGATAGATTGCATGCAAATCTAAATAATTAGTTGCATTTCTTGTGTATAACTAAATGCTGTCAGCTCATTAGTGATGATTAAATTCAACATATTTTTCAATTTGTGGCTTCTGTAGGCAGGAGTTTGAAGTTGTAACATACGTGCAGAGGTGCTATTTGGCTAACACATGGCAATGCTTTCCTCTTATGACAATTAATCCCCTTTATAGCCAGACTAATAAAATGATCCCCCTGGGAGATTCAAGCAAGTTAGTGATAATGGGTTTGCATATAATTGTTCATCCCTGTGCCAAAAAAAAAAAAAAAAACACCTCTCTAAATGCTAAACACACTGTGGTTAGCTGTAGTGCATCATAATGTGTAGATTGTTGATAATTTTTGTTTGAATTCTAAGTGATTCACCGATTCACTGAAGTCATTTGTATTGGACACTGAAATATTTGTTATCTACACATCTTCTAATAGTTTTTTTTTTTATTTCAGTATAAATTAATACTATTCAGTAGTGCCTATGATAGTTTCAGTGTCTTGAGTCTTATGTATGATTCATTAAAAGAACCATTCAAAAGTTATTTTTTACATGAATCAGACTACACATGTCATTTTGTACTTTTATTTGTGTTCATCTTGTGCAGTAACCACAGCAATGGTTGGATGTTTTGTGTTGTGAAGTCATTTAATTACTGCATACAATCATCTTAGTTATTTTAATGAATCTACTTGTTGCAGACTCACTGCATCCATGTTTGCTCATAGTGTTGCAGATATTAGCCATGTCCTGTGTTTGCTTCTGATTTTCAAATTATGTTATGAGTTTCTGTGTTTCCTAGTTTCTAGAATGTTTGTTCTGCACATAATCGTTATTTATACATCATCCATGGAACGTTTTTTTTTCTTCCCTGAAATGTTTTAAATGGATTTATTTTTTAAAATATTACTTATTTCAGAATGTTCAAGGAACATTCAAAAGTATACAATCCCATTATGTTTGCAATGGAATGTTCTCTTAACATTCACATAACCTAGAAAAACTCATTTTACCTAGTTAGATGGTGCAGGCTGATATGTTTCTTTTGCATCAATGACCAATGAGCTGAGATGGTCCTCACTGCAGAACATGAAATCCACGGGGAGGAGTCGGATCCAGATCCAACTCCTCCCACCTTACATATACCTAAACCTACCCAGGTCCACCCCCTGATCCCTAAACCCACCCCTAAACCTACCCAGCTCAACCCCCTGGTCCCTAAACCCACTCCTAAACTTACCCAGCTCCACCCCCTGGTCCCTAAACCCACTCCTAAACCTACCTAGCTCCACCCCCTGATCCCTAAACCTACCCAGCTCAACCCCCTGATCCCTAAACCCACCCAGCTCCACCCCCTGGTCCCTAAACCCACTCCTAAACCTACCCAGCTCCACCCCTGATCCCTAAACCTACCCAGCTCCACCCCCTGATCCCTAAACCTACCCAGCTCAACCCCCTGATCCCTAAACCCACCCAGCTCCACCCCCTGGTCCCTAAACCCACTCCTAAACCTACCCAGCTCAACCCCCTGAACCCACCCCTAAACCTACCCAGCTCACCCCCTGATCCCTAAACCTACCCAGCTCCACCCCCTGGTCCCTAAACCCACTCCTAAACCTACCCAGCTCCACCCCCTGGTCCCTAAACCCACCCTAAACCTACCCAGCTCAACCCCCTGATCCCTAAACCTACCCAGCTCAACCCCCTGATCCCTAAACCTACCCAGCTCCACCCCCTGGTCCCTAAACCCACTCCTAAACCTACCCAGCTCCACCCCCTGGTCCCTAAACCCACCCCTAAACCTACCCAGCTCAACCACCTGATCCCTAAACCTACCCAGCTCAACCCCCTGATCCCTAAACCTACCCAGCTCAACCCCCTGATCCCTAAACCTACCCAGCTCCACCCCCTGGTCCCTAAACCCACTCTTAAACCTACCCAGCTCCACCCCTGATCCCTAAACCCACCCCTAAACCTACCCGGCTCCACCCCCTGATCCCTAAACGTACCCAGCTCCACCCCCTGATCCCGAAACCCACCCCTAAACTTACCCAGCTCCACCCCCTGATCCCTAAACGTACCCAGCTCTACCCCCTGATGATCAAATACATTTACTTTGCCATAACCATTACCATCCCAATCTTTATTACCATAACAATCTCCTGAGAGTTGTCATGACATAATTAACCTTCAAATGGTCTTTGTTTTCTGTTTACACTTCTGGGATTCGGGGTCTATACAAGCCCAACAATTGATTGAGTAATTGTACAAAAAATATAGATTTTTAATCATACAAATAATATGTTTTTTTTTGTTTTGTTTTTTGCTTCTCATCTATTCATTAATGCTGTGTTTTCGGAGATATAAAGTACTTTTGTATCCATATACCACACAATTCCTCAACTACACCATTGGCATATGAAATATTATTTTTTATGATACATTGCATTTATGCTCTAGGCCTTCATTTCTGTGTAAAAATTTTCAGATATATGCCGGATTTTTTTTTTTTTTGACACATGAAGAAAATATATTTAGTTTTTTCACATTTCCCATTTCAATCTGGGGGTCATATTGACCCCGAAGACCTGAAGTGTAAACATTTTTGTGTGTGTTTAGATAGATAATGTATGAAAAGTCACACAATCTTATTCCATTGAGATGAAGGGAACCTTTTTTTTTTATTAAGTAAAAGTCGATTGGGGTCGTATAGACCACATGACCCGATTGAGGGCTACAAAATTGGATGTTTTGAACGTTCAGAGAGCATTCAGAAACTTTGGAATTGGAAACATTTAATCAGCAAAACATTCTTGGAAAATGTTTGTTAGCAAATTGTGTTTTGAGTTGGTTCTTTTCAATAACCCATAATAACTCTCTGTATTTGATACACCTGGAAATTCATTAGTCAAAAGTGTGGGAACCCTGAATTAATCATGCCATAATTGGTTTTCAGATGTGGATCACGCGTTTTTCAGTCAGCTAATACTAATTTCTGCACCATCAAAACATGTGTGGGTTAAATAACATAATAACTCTAGCTTCCGGTAATTTCCTAAAATTAATGGCATTGATTACATTTTGGTCTTTCTCTTTTTTTACCTCCATTTTTATTTATTAGCTCAATGGTTTTGTCCTTTCATGTAAAGCCTGCATTATTTCATTTTAATTTTTTTAATTTTTTTTTATTCATACGTGGCCATTAAAGGTAATGGTGCCGTTTCTAATTGCCGGCTGTCCTGCGATTATTCTTGTGTGGAGGGATTTTGAGCAGTGCTGAGGGAGAGAGTCCATTGAGGATCTTCTCAACTGACTGCAAATTTAATCAGTCCAAAATTATTCTGCTTGCATAGAGCTCTAAACTATGGTAATGCAATTGTAGTGCTTGTACGGCCCATTATCAACTGGTTACAAAAGGGAGGGTGGTCAAACCAGAGGAGGAACAGGCACTAATTTCTGTTTTTAGAATTTAAAAGTATGTTGATAGACATGTCATGATTGATAAGTTTTGTCCTCGAGGTCAGCAGCGTGTGACATCAGCTAACAATAGCAATTCAAGAGTCAAAAGAAGAGGGTTTTTGTATTGTTTTTCATCCAAGCGGTCCAATGTAGTCCGTTTAGAGATCTGGACTACATCTGGAGAGAGAAAAAAGCACCGTACTGTTTTTATTTTTAAAAATGGAATGATATGAAATTATAATATACAGACCACTTTAAAATGATTTACTTTTTGGTGTTTATTTCCCACGCAAGTATTGATTTGTTGGTAACACTTTACAATAAGGTTCATTTATTAAACATTAGTTAATGTATTAACTAACATGAACTAACCATTTGTTACTGTATTTGTTACTCTTTGTTAACATTAGTTAATACAAATCTAGCTATTCATTGTTGTTCATGTTAGTTCACAGTGCATTAACTAATGTTAACAAGATTTTTAAAAAGTATTAGTAAACGTTGAAATTAACATTAACAAAGATTAACAAATGCTGAAGAAGTATTGTTCATTCTTTGTTAATGTTAACTAATGTAGTTAACTAATGAACCTTATTGTAAAGTGTTACCGATTTGTTATACATATTAAGAGTGTTTTCTTATTGTTAACCTTATGGTCACATCAAAATTGACTATAGCATTTTCCCCAAGTTTTGGGATTGTATTGTTTAACTCTTATCACAGATTTTTCCATCATAGACTTATAAAAATCTATCATAAAAAATATGATAATCGAAGCATAGCATAAAATAAGCTCAAACCATTTCATATTTATGGTGTGAAAATGAAATCACACTGCTGTTTTCACCACAATTCTACTCATAATAGCTTTTTTGTTTCTTTTTTTCAGATGATAGGGGGTACTTGTTTACCAAACAGACACTGTCAATGAAGAACTTGAGATATTAAATTTGATGTGTGAAGCAGAAGTTAAATATCACCCATGACAGAATATTTTATTGGGTTTCATTTGCAATCAAGTTGCAATTTTGCTATGAAATTAGCTTTAACAACAGTCAGACATTTCTTTCCAAAAATGTTCAAAATGTAATTTCCAACTTATGCTACTAAAAATGCTAGAATTTGTCTCTGATGCATGAATCTAATGCTGAAAATTGATGCTAGACAAATTAAATAGTGAAGAGTGTGAAATGTGTGTTTTTAGAGAGTCTATACGGGGCCAAAATAGTTGAAGAAACACACTCATGTACTGAACATGCTGATTCAGAAACATTCTTCAATTAAAGCCATTTTGATGAACATCATTAGAATGCATTGAACATCACAAAGAAGTCTTACATCAGTGGCGATCAGCAAGTGGCAGATTATGGAAATAGTCGTGAGTGGCGTTGTGTGATGATTATGCGTGGGTTTTTCACCTCGTTTCTCTGGCTCATTGAGGTCCACTTAACAGCCTCATCAATCTGTTCCCAGACAACCCTTTCCACCCTCACTCCTGGGGCTCAAAAGGGCTTTCTTGGACATTTGAATAATTAAGCCTGGCATTCTTCTACCCTGCCATCATGAGTCAAATCTCCTCTTCAGCTTATGCGAGTTTGCACTGACACTAAAGGGGGTTTAAGAGGGAGAATGACTTGTTTTTTACGTCAAACAAGGGCCATCCACTCTTCAAAAGCTGCAGAACAATTGGCAGAGGTGGACAATGGAGAAACCTTCATTCAGATCACTCAGTGGATCAACCGATTGTCTAAATTCAATTGACATTTTTTCAATGTGGAAAGGCCTGGTCAAGGCATTTACAGGTTAATTGACAAAAAGTGAAAATATTTCATTTAAAATAAACTTTTTATTTAGCGTTTTGTTAATAAAGCATGTTATTTTGATCCTGCCGCAGCTAAATATGCAGATATAGATTGAACGCATTTGGCCCTGGGGCCGTGTCTTTGACTGCTTTACTTTGAATGGCCATTCAAAGTGCTATTTGAGTCCCTAAAATCGCAATGCAGGATAGATTAAAAAATCTATTTGGTTTAGCACGCAAAAGTGGTCAGTCGTGTGTAACGGTTCCACTGAAGTTGAGTCCATTTTCTGAGCACAAATGCAGTTTATTCCATGGTTCAGAAAGTGTACAAACAAAGAAATACCTTCTTGGAAGTAATAACTAACTTCCTGGTCGAGGTATTTAGGTTAGTTGACAAAAAAGTGAAAATATTCAGTTAGGTGACGCCTTGGGGTGAGAATGCGTTAAAATATTAAGCCCGCAAACACACACACAAAATTTTTTTTTTTTAATATTAATTTTGTGCAACTTTGAACTTTAGTTGAAGTCACATTAGATTTTTTGTTTGTTTTTCAAATGCTTGAACGAAAAAAAAAAGAAGAAGAATCAAACTTACTGGAATCATCATTTAAATTTAAGATGTGAATTTGTAATGCAGAAATTTTAACTAGATAAACAATAATAAAGATCATAAATCACATGATCTTTTACTCACTTTACCCTTTCTCTTTAACTCGCTAATACTTTTACTTTAATGGAAAACAATACAGATAAATGTTTTGGGGAATTCAAGATGCCTTTTAGTGACGCACCAAATTTGACTTTGTGAAAATATGTATTTATGTAAATTAGCTATAACTAGAAACATTATGATACATGAATCGGATTCCATAAGGGTGTTTTTGTAGCGACACCATTAAAGAGCCATTTTTGGTTCCCTAAAGAACCTTTCAGTTAAAAGTTCTTAAAATAACAATTTATTTCTTAGCGTGATGAACATTTTAATAGTATAATGAAGCTTTTGTGCGATGGAAAGATTACATGGATTTTTAAGGTTCTTCATGGAAACCTCAATCCCATTGAAGAAGCTTTATTTTTTAAGAATGCATCGTAAATAGATTTTTGCAACTTAAAAAAAATAGATAAAGAAAAACATTAGATACAGTGATATTCACTTCCAGTTTTTAAAGTATCAGATGCACAAATAAATGTTTATTCTCTATTAGTAAGAGCTATTCGATTATTTACTTTGTTAATAATGCTGAAACAAGTGTCAGACATATACAGTACACTCTAAAAAATGCTGGGTTGTTTTAACCCAATTTTGGGGTAAAATATGGACAAACCCAAACGTTGGGTTAAACATGTAATTAAAACCTTTAACCCAATGGCTGGGTTTGTCCATGTTTGACCCAACCCAGCATTTTTAGAGTGCACTGTAAATGTCCGACACTTCCAGCATTATTAAGAAAGTAAATAATCAAATGATCAAATTTTAGAGTGTATATGGTCCACCATGGAGCTTTGAGAGCTCAGTTAAGGGGGAACATATATGAAAGACGCAGGGTGTGTTCCATGGCTTCATGACCCCCCATCTAAAGTCTTTGTGCTGAAGGTCCAGAATCTTCCATCCCAGGCACACAGCAGGCCTGCTGATTCCCAGCCCAGCAGGAGGCAAACTGAAGCCAAAACATTGCTCATGAAGAAGCCAGCACTATGTGGCCCTCCTTCCCAAGAGCTCATCTCCAGCTGAGGGAAGATACTGCTGCTGATTAGCATAACGCTTTGCTTTGGTAACATTTGGGGGAGGTTTACATCAACTGTTGAGGGGTGTTCTTGTTTTACTCATCTAATTATAGGTGGACAATCCTTGCAGTGTGCGTTTAGAAGCAAGTCATGTCGCTCTGTGAACAAGTTTGCACAGGGTTATGAGACATAAAGCCATGTTCACCATAAAGGAATGACATGAATCATCCAAAATTTTGACTTTAAACTTAAACTTGAAATTTCATCAAGCTGTGTACATGTACGAAAGTGGTTACGCAGTCTAACACTAGGACAAGCATTGTAGAAAATAGTCATAAGAATTTAAAAAGTTTGATTAGGTACAACTTTGGATGTCAGCATACTGTAAAAAATACTTTCATGATTTGTAATCACATTTTTTCTTTTGTCAAATCAACTTAAATAATTTATGTAGTTCATATAACATAATATTTTGAGTTTCTGATCTCCTTCATTGTATTAAAGGTGCAATGTGTAACAAAGTTGAGTATCTATTAACAGAAATGCAATATGACATCCATAACTATGTTTTCAGTGGTGTATAAAGAACTTACTTAATTAACCGTAATGTTTTTATTACCTTAGAATGAGACATTAATAGCTCCATAACCGCGGGAATCCCCTTCTATGAAGGTCGCCATGTTGTGACGTCATATTCCTACCGTAGCCGAACGCGAACACACAGCGCTACAGAACGCGCTTCATCACTACCTTGAAAGAGAAGTAGCAGAAAGCTGGAAGCTAGCCTTACACTCCGTGAGTAGTGACTTTTCCCTTGTGAGTGGTGTAAAATATGTAGTTGGGATTGTTTCATGTAACTTAGTTCTCCCTCGCTGTGTTATGGGTTTGTTATGTTGGGGATAGATGTGCTGTACGTTCGTGAGACAGCTGATGATTAGTATTCATGTCATTGACCGTAAAACAGTACGTTACAGGAATCACTAACCCGTCGATAGAGACTTTTACTAAAGTCTTTTATCACTAAAGTCGATCGCGAAGATTTTTCAAAACCAGAGAAAAAAAGCCTATTGTGTGTAGTAAATTTATCTATGGGATGCGGAGATGACATGATTGTAACAGCGCGCGCAGTTCCGACCTTTGGACTCATGCGGACGCGTCCCAGCTCAGCCACAGTAACAGCTCATATTAGCCAGCTAAACTATTACTATCCTGTTAGAAAAAATATATAGCTGCTCCCTCGCTGTATTATGGGTTTGCTACAGTATGTGGGGAGAAATGTGCTGCTGGTTACGTTTGTGAGACAATCAGCTGATTAATATTATTTTATTAAATTATATATTAAAACCCTTGATCCTCACCTGACTATGGCTTTGTAAACAGTATTCATGATGTGGTTTATAATGGACTGTGGTACAGAAACAGTGACAATGTTACACACTCTTGGCTTACTCTGGCTATTCTCTGCTGTCTCAGCCGACGAGATGTTTGTCCCGTTTTAGCAACCGTAGCTTCTTCGAAAGGGAGGGGTGAGCAGTGGGCTGAGCCCTTAGTGCAAACCTGGTGCAAACTCGCAACCGAACCACTAGATGTCGCTAAAAATCACACATTGCTCCTTTAACTCAATTTTTCCATTTCAATGAACTTAAAATTTCAAGGCAACCATTTTTTAAGTTGAACCAACAATATTTTTTACAGTGTAGGAAATTACAGTGTTACAAATTGTCTAAGCCTATTTATTTTGCTATTGTGAAAATATACTTTTAGCCTTAAAGAGACATGGTGATGGATAATTTGCCTGTTGAATTTTTTTTAAATTAAGAACATTTTAAATTAACTCCACACAAATGAGTGAAATGATTAGTTCATTTAGCTTAACAAGGTTCAGAGATAAAGTCAGTTAAATGATCCGATCTTCCCATCACTACTTGGAGTGAAAAGCTAGAAATAAGAGATGACGGTACGAACCTTATGAACTCGGTGCAAACTAAATCTCTTACAGGTGGACATTCTCAGGTGGCACCTAAAATGGGTTACTTTATAAAGACCTTAGACACACAAATAAGAGCCCAGTGTGCTCTTACCCAGAAATGTCTCAGTACACTGGATTAACAAGTAGGGTGGGTCTTCATAAATGGGACGGCTGTAATATTTAACAACTTGCAGGTGTGGGTCCAAATGGGTCTGTGTGTATTTGTAGACTGTAGTGCAGCTCACATCAAAGTTGTTGGCTCTCATTTAGGCCTTTACCACTTTAACTACAGTACCTCTTCCTTCCATCCACAAACACACCCGCAGCAGCGCTGTTTGTCTTTTATTGTCACTTTCCTGTGTTTAGAGGGCCTTTTATTTGGATGTTAAGACAATTGAAGTATATGATTTTGTATGTCAGAACATTTAAACTTAAAAATAAAATAAGTCCCAAAACATAAAAAAACTATCTCTGTTAGTAATAATAGTATTGAGTGAGTTTAATAGTTGGATAAAGGTGTAATATCTAACAACATCTTGCACCACACTTCTTCATTGGTCTAATTCTGAATGCTTCCTCTGATGTTTATGGTCCACTGTTGTTAGTAATCAGATCCCACACAAATGTGGTCTGTTTTGTTTTCTGCTGTTAAGTTAAAGAATGTCTTTAATATAACTGGAACAAACACTTAAAGGGATAGTTCACTTTGAAATAAAATTTTGATATGTTTTATCTTACCTCAAGTGCATCCAAGATGTAGGTGTCTTTGTTTCCACGGTATTTTCAATTTTGATGTTTTTAGGTCAAACTGTTTGTGTCTGTCAGTCATATAATGGAGGTAAATGGGGTCCACCTCAAAGAGCATGCACAGAGAAGTCCAAATTAAACATGATTCAATGACTCGTAAATGTAAGTACACATTGATGGCCTAAGACTCGAAACGAGCGGTTTGTGTGAGAAAACGAACATATATTTATATTGTTTATAAATATAAACGATATAAATATATGTTTATCGTTTATATTTATAATGACTCGTAAATGTAAGTACACATTGATGGCCTAAGACTCGAAACGAGCGTTTTGTGTGAGAAAACAAACAGTATTTATATCGTTTTTACCTCTTGTAACCACAGCCACGTCCAAGTGATCTGAAGACGCGGGCGCTTCAGTCTGCACAAGCGCCGGAAGTGATCTTGATCTTGCGCGGTTGCAAAAAAATCAACATTGTCTGTTGATATATCAAAATTGTCTTCCATTGCAATTTCCTGTTTATCTAAATATGTTTAGATCTTCACAGTGAAGTGTAACACTTCTGAAATCTCTGTGTAAACAATGAGTGATGTACACGTGCGAGAGATCACTTCCGGGGCTTTCCGGCACTTGCGCAGAAGCGCCTTTGCCCTCAGATCACTTGGACGTGACTATGATTACAAGAGGTAAAAACTATATAAATACTGTTCGTTTTCTCACACAAACCGCTCGTTTCGTGTCTTAGGCCATCAATGTGTACTTACATGTACGAGTCATTAAATCATGTTTAATTTGGACTCTGTACATGCTTTTTGAGGTGGACCCCATTTACCTGCATTAAATGACTGACAGACAAGAACGGTTTGACCTAAAAATATAAAAATTGAAAATACTGTGGAAACAAAGACACCTACATCTTGGATGCCCTTGAGGTAAGCTAAAACATATCAAAAATTATTTTCAAAGTGAACGATCCCTTTAAGATACGCATAATAGTTTGGGGTTGTAAAGATTTCTTCATTTTTAATGTTTTTAAAGCTTACCAAGGCTGCATTTATTTGACCAAAAATACAGTATTATTGTAAAATATTATTTCAAGTTAAATTAATGGTTTTCTGTTCCATTACTCCATGCACTCTTAGAAATTATTCTAATAGGCTGATTTGCTGCTCAAGAAACATTTTATGAATGTTGAAAACGTGTGCTGCTTAATATGTTTGTGGAAACCATAATACATTTTTTCAGGATGTTTTGATCAATGACATTTATTCTAACTAAAACTCTTTTGTTACATTAATGTCTTTACTATTACTTTCGATCAATTTAATGCATCCTTGCTGAATTAAAGTAATAATTTCTTATTTTTTATCATACTGACCTCAAACCTTTAGTGTTTATATGATCTCAAAGATTTGTGCTTGATGTGTTAATGTGGAAAAAAAAAGTACTCTTGCAAAACATTTAATTGTAGCTGAATACCATGGACAAAAATAAACAGGCTAAAGGACACTTACACAAGGAATTTTGCCTATGGTTTAAAAATACCATAAAAACAACTAGCCTCAACATAATTTTAAGTATTAGGCACATTAAAGACAAGTAAACAAAAAACTAACAAATAAACAAATTAGCAATCACACAAATAAATACAACTAAACAAAGATATATGATTGAAATAAACAGCACAAATAAAAAGTGTGTGAGTGTTCTTGCGCTTGAATGGTCATATTAAAGTCATTTTAAAATGCACACAAAGGAATCGATAAGAGGGGAAAAAAATAATAATTTTATAACAAGTATCCGATTCCTGACCTTAAGCATCCGATTCCAAAACTGGAATCAATTTTCAATTCCCATCCCTATACATTAGTCGTATAGATTGCTTTTATGGATCTTACTTTTGGTAGTTCTAGAGCTTGATTAGCATCATTCCCGCTTTCACTTCATTGCAATGAGTTCATTGCAACGACTGAGTGAATGATAACAGAGCAGCCATCATTACTTTTTAAATGCACTATATATATATATATATACACATGTATATATATACTTTTTATTGTCAGAGTTGTCAAATTGTTGCCATAGTGTCCAGATATTTTCGTGTTGTATTTTTAGACTCTATCTGGCGTGCCATAATGGACGTTTCTCTGCTCTTGTCAATTATCCTCCATTTTCCAGAAGCTTTCATAGTGTCTCTAATGCGTCTTAAACTGCAGAAGAGACGTCACATCACAAGAACATCACTCCAGGTCAGTGACATCTCCATCCTATGATTGCTGTAGACTGAACATGAGTTTCAGTGGTGCTTATATGCGCTCTGGTATGTGGGACATTTCAGAAACATCTGAACACTTTACCCACATGTTCTGCTCACATTGATTTAGCTTCGTTGTTTATAGTCCTGATGCTGTGTGATTTGTTTTCAAGATGCAGCAAATCATTGAGAATGTGATTGGCATCTTGGAAATAATATTTACGCACTAGCTAATGATTTGATTCAGTAGGATTTGTTTGAGGTGTAAAGGATTGCAGAAGGCTGAGGGTAAGTGAATGAGTTCAGTGAAAGCTGGTGAAGTAATCTGTGCTGCGCGAGGAGAGACCACTTACCTTCTGTTTGTGCAACGGGGAGACAGGGGCTTGTTTTCAAGAGGGAAAACAAAGAGAGAGAGGGAAAGAAATCACAAAAACATCCCTTAGGGCTTCTTAAAACAGCATGTGCGGAGAGGGGAGGACTTTAACAGTTGGTCCAATTGCATTGTGTTTGTATATCAGCCAGCGTGTCTGTATCTGACCGCTGCCGCTAACAAACTAACACCATTCGATACTATTGAGCTGTTTGCTGGACGTCCAATGATTATTATTGATAAGTGGTTAGTCAATGGCACAGCCACTTTTTGAGAAGTCTGGATTATTTGTGTTGATCCTGTAAGCAGATGCTCTCACATATGTTAGGGATAATGTACAATAAGTCATTAAAGTAGTTTATTTTGCCATAATGACTCACTGTCTGTAAATTGCTGGGAGTTACACGGCTAGTTTCCAAGTAATTAAATAAATAGACATGGAATATTGATTTGAGTTAAAATAATTGTATTACTGCTGTTTAAAAGTTCAGGGTCATTACGATTTCTTTAAAAAAAAAAATACTTTTATTCAGCAAGAGTGAGATTAAATTGCCAAAAAGTGACTAAAGATTCATAATGTTACAAAAAAAGATTTCTATTTCAAATTAATTCTTTTGATCATTATATTAATCAAATAATCCTAAAATGGTGCCATGGTTTTCACAAAAATATATAGCTGCACAACTGTTTTCATCAGTAAAGGGGTGATATAATGCCCTTTTCACTGATATTTTCATATAGCATGTTAAAGTTGTCACTTTTTGAGGTTTAGCAAAAACGCACAGTTTTGTGTCTGTCCCTTTAAATGCAAATGAGCTGCAGCTCCCGACACAGTGGGCGGAGCTTCAAGAGTTTGTGTAGACGCTAAAATGTCAGAAACTGTTCTGCCTTTTATGTTTAAACCAGAGTTAGACAAAGATGGAGAGACTAAGAAGTATTCAAATGATTTCTGATGGATCATGTGGCAATGAAAAATGAGTAATGATGCTGAAAATGTATTTTTTTTTAAATAGAAAATGGTCATTTTAAATTGTAATCATTTAAAATAACGTAAATAAAGTAAAATCTTACCAATCCCCAAACTTTTGAATGGTATTGAAAGGTATAAGCATATAATTGCTGAATTGCAGTATAAGCATATATTTGGAGCTGAGGGCATGTCAACAATATTTGACAGCAGAATGCCACGATTGACCAATCAGAATCAAGTATTGCAGAAAACCAAAGCAAAACGCTACAATGCTGCTGCGTTGGCACTTCAGTCCACAGTAGTGCAGTTAAAATCTAATTAAAATGTGTAATTCTAATTTTGTAGTTGTATTTTTAGTCTTTGTCTGTAGTTTTGATGCGTCTCTCGAAGCACATCTGAGATCTGACAGAATGCTGTAGTAATTGGAGTGCCGTTATTTGCTTGTCTCTGTGTGAGAGATGTCGTACTCATAAACTTACAAGGGGAATTTGTTTAACTCTGATCAGGAGGAAAAACAGCAAAGTTGCTTTCATCGTGGCGAGGAACGCAAGTCAACGCTCAAGGAGTCTTTGTTTATCTGCGCCGCTCTTGGGAATTTGAAGTCATTGTAAAAGCGAGGCCTCATTAACCAGTTCATGGTTTTAACTCATCATGTTGTTCTCCCACGCAAACATGTTCGTCGTTGCTTTTTCGATTCAAAACATTTTTTCTTACTCATTATTTTTGGCTTGTTTTGTGGTGAGAAATATCTAAACAAGATCAATTTACTTGTTTAATGAGACTTGTTTTTAGAAAATATCTTGGTATTAAGTTTATTGTTCCTAATATATTAGCCCAATGTTGTTGTTTTTTTTTAAACATAAAGCGCTGTAAAGTTTTGTTAGATTCATGCTTAAAACAAGAGTGCGGCAGCATGCAAGTCATGTACTTCCAGATGATTTTTTATTTTTTTGCTTTCCTGGGAATTATGTAATCTGATTTGCAACTTTTTAGTTGAACGCTCATTGACTGTCAATGAAAGCATTTTGACTTCTACAGCACAAGGATCAACATTGAACTTTTTAGCATACAGTCTAGTCTTTTCACAGAGAACTCTCTGCTGAATAAGCCATCTAAAACTGAACATTAGCACTAAATTAGGTCTAAAAAAAGAAATAAATCAGACTAATTTTAGTTTTAATTACAGCCCTGTGGCATCAAGTCAGTACAATATTTTAATAAATATTTTTTATAAAATTCCAAGTCAAGCTCAAATATGTTCAGCTCTCTCTCTCTCTCTCTCTAGTGTTAGGGTGCATTTTCTAAAGCACAACCCCTTGTGACGCTTTTTATATTAACCTGAGATCCTGATTGGATCATCAGTTTTGCTACTTAATGTTTACACATGTCATGGATAAATGTGTATTTCAGTTCACAATGAGATGCTTCAGTTAATTATATTATTTGTTTTATAAATGAGATCATAATTAAACCAATGAGGGAGGCAAATGCACAAATGTCATTATTATATCATTTATATTATTTATCATTTAATGATAAATTAATAATATTGCCAATTCGACCTCCAATCAGACTTTCTGGGACTTTCCCCCTCTGCTGTACCACTTGGCCTGGTGCAGATGTGCTGTGACACTGTTCTGGGCCAGTCAACAATGACATCATCCTCTTAAAGCCAACTGTACGGATTCACAGCCAACACAGAGAGGTTTATTTATGGACGTCAGCTATCACCCGCCACATGTTTACCACCGAGCCAAGTTTGTTTTCATTCTCCCAGGCCCTACTGTAAGCACTCACGGTTCCCGCAACAATATCCCCTGCGGCTGGAGAATACTGCACTCGCTGGTCCCACTGCAACGCCCCACGCACACACAGGCACTGAAGGACACTGAAAAACATGTTCGGGCTTGTTTACACTCAAACACAGCTGTTGTCACACTATACACAAACACACACATATACAAACTCGGAGATACATACAAAGGTATTCAGCGGCATTGCTGTCTACTGCCTACATAGGGACCTGTCTTGTAAGGCAGCATTCTAATTTGGAACACGATTTGGAACACTTTACATAGGCACCAACACTTATCGCTCAGAAAAAAAAAATATATATATTCACAAATGAGTTTAATATAGTTTGTTTTTAACATGTTGCTAAGCTATTTATAACCATAAAAAATGTCAATAGCTTTAAAAATATTTATAAAATATTTTCTAATTTTATCTATATTTTATTTATTTTATTATATTTTTTTTTATTATTATTAAAAAAAAAATTACCCGATAGTCGTGTTCCCCAATATTGGGTTATATTAATTTTTGAATTTATTTATTTATTTATTTATTTTTGCAAATGAATTAATATTAATAGTGGGTAGTATTATTAAATACATTTTTATTAATTTTATTTAAAATTAAAATAAATATATTTAGATTAAATATATACCCAATGTTTGTGAGAATAACACGCATTATTTTTGGTTAATTTATCACAAAATTTTAAAACATTTAATGATAGTTTTTGGTGCTTAATGAATTCTGAGTATATTCATAATAAACTTTCTCTCACTTCTTTCATTGTCTTTGATGTGTTTTTATCACTGAGCTTGTCGCATTGCATTATGGGATTGCCTTTTCAGCAAAACACACGTTGTCTTAGAACTTTGCCGAAGAAGGTTACATACCTTTTGCCTTGAAATGCTGCCTATGTAGACAGCTCACTAGGATTTGAAACAGCCGAATTCTCTCTCCCTCAGTAACAAACACACTCTTAAGTGCTCAAATACTACGCAAATAGCTTCAATTTTGTGCAGACTAATAAAACATGTTCCACTGCATTGCTTCACCGACCAGAACCACCATCACAGCTGCGACGATCACCACAAACTGCTTTCTTGAAATTCGGCACCGTGTTTAAGTAAAACCACATTATCGCAATCAATTAAAGACTTCCTCGCAGTTAAGAGGGCTGTGAAATCCGGCAACAAGATTGTGAATGTAAATATTTCCTGTCGCGTTAAGTGAAGATTGGATTCTGGGAATTCGGGACTCAAAGTTCATCCGTTTAACACTGCTGATCAAAGCGCGTGAATATGAATGGGGTGACGAGACCCTGAATGGTCCGTCTCAGCTTTAAAGCCTAATTATTTCGGCCCGCACTGCGCAGATCAGGCTCAAATAGTCACGCTGTCATGAGTTCACTCGCTTTGGTCTCATGACAAACCAAAATAGGTCATAATTTAGCACCATCAAGACACCTGGGACTGTTTGGATACAGGTGACCACATCTTCTGTTTATTAAAGCGCAGTCGAAAGCGATTGAAATTAGTGCACTTTAATGTCTGTTCACACACGTGTTCTTGAGAATAAAGTCTGCTAATGAAGTTCATATGAGACTGAAGGAGTGTGACCCGTCTGTTCATAAAACATTTAATAACCTGCTATATTTCATGTGTATTAAAGGCATAAGGAGGCATTAGCTAAAGCAGAGATCAAAGTGATGGAGGTGGGCCCGCGGTGCGTTCGAGACTCAGGTGACACTCTTAAACTGTTTGGAGGAAGCGAGTGATGTGCTTTTTAGACGAGACGGCATTCCTCAATGAAGTGTGTCTTGATAAAAGCAGGCAGTGTGTGAGTTCTCAAGCATACACACACACACACACAAGCATCAGGGTTAAGGTCAGTCTCTGTTCTGGCTACTTTACCTTGAGATATTTTGGTTGCACGTGGGAGTGAGGCCTGGAGCTGCATCTGGCTTGGGCAGAAAGTGACCTGAACATCTCCTCGCTGCTATCCCAGCGCTTTAGTCGTGCTTTAAAGTACTTCTGTGTGAATGTGTAGTACTGTTTCACTGATCTGAGGTCAGTTTCTGTTGTCCTCATTGTCAGGCTGTTGTGTGTAAGCATGTCTGTGCTCATCTTTTGATGGAGTTCAGACTGAAGGTGGTTGATGTTTCCTAAAAAAACTAAAAAAAAACCTTCTTGTACAGAATTCTGTACAAAGCCTTCCAGTGTTTGACTGATGGGAGAAGAAAAAAAAATCACGTCTTCTCAAAAAGTATACAGCAAAAAGACCTTTTAAAGTCGACATGAAATCAAAATGGACCTTATTTATTTAATGCATTTTCTTGGTATTATGTATGATTCACGTTGCATGTTCTTATTACATATTTTTTTGTATACAAATCCAACTTACTCTGCCTCTGATATGACTACTTTGTCATAAATTCATCTTGCTTTTCGACTTCCTTCTAAGCAACAGATTCTGGTACGTATCGCCCACTTTTCACAATTACTTGTCTAGTTGAATTTCACTTGGGAATATGTCAGATTACAACATTGTTTCTAAATACTTTACTAAATATTCCGCGGTCAACTGTTTGTGGTATTATAACAAAGAGGAAGCAGTTGGGAACAACAGCAACTCAGCCACGAAGTGGTAGCAGAGCGGGGTCAGCGCATGCTGAGGCACACTGCGCAGAAGTCGCCAACTTTCTGCAGAGTCAATAGCTACAGACCTGCAAACTTCGTGTGGCCTTCAGTTTAGCTCAAGTGTGTAGAGAGCTTCATGAAGTGGGTTTCCATGGCTGAGCAGCTGCATTCAAGCCTTACAACACCAAGTGCAATGCAAAGCGTTGGATGCAGTGGTGTAAAGCACGCCACTATTGTACTGCAGCAGAGACGTGTTCTCTGGAGTGACAAATCACGCTTCTCTGGACGAGTCTGGGTTTGGCGGTTGCCAGAGAACAGTACTTGCCTGACTGCATTGTGCCAAGTGTAAAGTTTGGTGGAGGGGGGATTATGGTGTGGGGTTGTTTTTCAGGGGATGGCCTCGGGCCCTTAGTTCCAGTATAAGGATCTCAGCATATCAAAACATTATGGACAATTTCATTAGTGCCTGACCTCACAAATGCGCTTCAAGAACAATGGTCAAATTCCCATAAACGCACCCCTAAACCTTGTGGAAAATCTTCCCATATGATTTGAAGCTGTTATAGATACAAAAAGGATGGGCCAACTCCATATTAAACCCTACAGATCAGGAATGGGATGTCATTAAAGTGCATGTAAAGGCAGAAGTCCCATAACGTTTGGCAATATAGTGCATTAAGCAGTACTGCTGTTTTACTGTAAACATTGATAATAGGAAGAAATGGTTCTTGAGCATCAAAACATCATATTAGAATCATTTATGAAGGATCATGTGACACAATTCAGCTTTGACATTACAATCAATATATTGTCTTTGATATTATAGTTTCAAACTAACAAATAATTGTCCATCAAGCAGTGTAAACGAAATTTAAAAAAAAAAACTTTTGCTGATAATTTACTCTTCCCCTTGTCATTCAAGATATCCATGTCATTTTATCTTCAGTCGAAAAGAAATTAAGGTTTTTGATGAAAATATTCCAGGATTTTTCCCCATACTTCAGTGGGAACCAAACGGTTCAAGGTACTGCAAACTGTTCAAAGGGCTTTAAACGATTCCAGACGATGAATACGGGTCTTAGCAAGCGAAACGATCGCTCATTTAAAGAATAAATAACAAAGTTTAAGTTTTATAAGCTCAAATGGTCGCCTTGCTCTGTTCTGTGATGCGCATTCGTGACTCTCCTGTTCGAACTCGTTCATCAAAATGAATGAATCTTTTTTCGTGTCATTTGGTTCATTCAACGAACGAAATGAACGAATTGACTCGGGAAAAGATTTGTTCATTTTGATGGACGAGTTCGAACAGGAGAGTAACAAACGGCCATCACAGAACAGAGCAAGGCGACCATTTTAGCTTATAAAACGTTTTTTTTTTTTTTAATGAGCGATTGTTTCGCTTCATAAGACCCTTATTCGTCGTCTGGAATCATTTAGAACCCTTTGAACAGTTCGCAGTTTGCACTGAAACTATCTTTTGGACCTTGAACCGTTTGTAAAGTGCATTATATGGAGAACAATCCTGGAATGTTTTCATCAAAAACCTTAATTTCTTTTCGACTGAAGAAAGAAAGACATGGACATCTTGGATGACATGGGGGTGAGTAAATTATCGGCAAAAGTTTAAAAGTGAACTACTCCTTTAAGTCTTAATTTTATAAAGTCTGGTTTGATTCAACTTCAATTAAATGTATCTGTATATGACTTTCTACAGTACACACTGTACCAAAGCCTCTTTACAAAAAAAAAATCAAGCCGATGAAAGGAAGAGGAAAAGACAGTAAATGACATTACTAAAACTTTAAAAAAAAAGCACTGCACTCAACACTGACAAGGTTTTAAAAGCAATCTTGCTCTGTGAAACACATTATTCTATCCAGCCTTGATCCCTGTGATACACAATACACATTTCATATGACCGGAGTGTTGCCCTCTGGTGAATGCCTAGCTCAACAATAAGCTGTTAATTTTAGTCCATTAAAGTCACTGGGAATGTGCCAAGTCATCATGTGCATTCCTGCCACCAGCTGCTTAATCAGGCCCAACGAGATGTGTGTGTGTGTGTGTGTGTCTGCATTTAAGTAAGAAATGGACATCATCCAGATGGGCAAACAGAAGTCATGTTGTGAAGTTCAAATCCTATTGAATTCCCATGAAAATAATTTTTCCATCCAGCACAGATGCAAGAGACTGTACTGATCTAATGAGATGTGTGACTCACATTGAGCTGTGGAGTACCTGTTTTTCCACCTAACAAAAAATGTATTGGGCTTTTTCAAGTATGTCACACCCATCAATTTCCACAGTCGTGGTATAACAGCTAGTCCAATCATAACAGGTAGTGCTGTGAATGTAGTTATTAAGTGGGTCAGAATCTCATCTACATCCGAGACTGTGTTTCTAATTAGGAATCAGGAAAACATGTCGCATTGAATGAAATGCCACTTTAGCCATCTCAAGCAAAACTCTTTGGCCAGAGACCATCACTGCCTTGGAGAAGCATTTTCCATGTTAGGCAATCTTCAGCTGACCAGCTGATCCATGTCTACCTATAGGAATATGACCTCAATATAATGAGCAGCTATCGCATTTCTCAGGAGCTAGTTACCCTTCTCCATCCCCAGCTCCTCCTCCTCTTCATGTGTTTTTCCATTGCCTCGGGCACATTCATATGTAAATCGCATGAGTTCATTTTCTCTTTTAGATCGAAAGATCACCAGCCCTTAAACCCTCCCATCGAAGAAATCAGGACAGAAGTGGTTGAAAGTGGACAAAAGAGACAGATTAACACAGCAGGTGTAAACGGGTGTATACCTCGTCTATTTGTGATCCGATTGACCAAAACGCATCTTAATACCAGGTGTAAACAGGGCCTTAGAAGAAAAAGAGGTTCAGTTGGGTTTTATATAACTCCCAACATTTCTAAACTCAATTTTAAAGGACCATTTGTGCCAACAAGGTTTTATGTAATATGGAGAAATGTCTAAAATTATTGAATAATACTTTCATTCTTTACGCAACGTGACATCATGACTTTTCCGTAAACATTATCTATGTGCATTTTGAGCTGTGTATGTCTACGCCGTTAAATGTCCGAGCGAAACGAAGCAAAATGTAGATCTACATCTGGGGAGCGATCTTTTTTTTTTCCTAGGATGGTAGGGGAACACTCATTAATGCTATTAACCCCAGTGACGAGGTTTAGGGACGGGGTTGGGGTAGGACATATATTTATATATACAGTAATGTAATGTTAAGTCAACGGCGTTCATAAACACGCTGAAAAGCGATTATGCGTGTTGATAGCATGCCCAAAATGGAAATACGAATTGGCGTGTCATACATACGCCATTTCATGAGATCAGTCTGCTTTACAGGATATTTCCGTTTTTTTCTAGTAATGATGTTTACATCTGTTTAATTCATAAAATTTTATCAAAATAAAAAAATGAATTAAAATGAATTGATTTATCTAAATCCATAAAATGATGCCATGATGGGAACCCCTGTATGAATCACCTGACAGAGCCCTTGATTCTAAGAGTATAACCCTTTATACCAGCTAAACCAGCTCACAACATTTTAGGCAAGTTTAAGCTCAGGTTTTTTTTTTCAGTAGAGTTGGACCAGTCGCTCTGTGAGCATTGTACGTTATTTGTCTATGGCCAAAAGTCACTGCAGTGTAAATGAATATGCGAGCTCAGAGACCCGTCGGAAGCTCAGCTATGCAGCCACCTGCCCTCTTAATCATGTCAGGGCATGTTCCACGCCAACTCGCTCTGAGCGCTGCTGATCTTGGATCAGATTGTGCTGTTTATTAATACATGAGTATTTATGGAATTGGACTTGGATCGGAAAATATATCATTCGAGCTTTAGAGCGGGTATGGCTGAATTCCTTGACGGGATAACATAACATGCCATTGTTTCCTCATTTTCAAACGTTGTTCTCATCCGATGTCAGTGCAGTTAAATTGATAGTACTACTAATTATTATTTTATTGTATTGCCATAGTACTTTTAAATCAAATCAGAAGAGATTGTTTTGTTGCATTATTATTAAGGCAGCCAGTAGATTTAATATTAGATTTGTTCATTATGAAAGACTTCTGTATCCCCATGATGATTCTATTCTCATCAAAAAATCTCTTTCGCACATACTGTATGTGGCCTAGAAATGGCAAATGCGTCTGTGTGAGAGAGAGCAAATGCTAGGTGGAGGGGGAAAAAAAACGAATGTTTGTTTCCGAGGCACCTGTGCACTACTGTGAAGTCCAGCTGCAATTTTCCAAAACCCAGCTGAGAGCGCACAGACGAGAGAGCTAGAAACATGAGTGGGTGGACTTCATATTTCCATATTCAATGCACTCTCATAATGGGAGGTCAAAGAGAGACATTAAGAGAGAGACCGAGAGAATTTGCTAGAGAAATAAACCACACAGTCTGAAGCAGAAAATTTTAAATAAATGGTTTAAAATGTAAAACTACTTTGGAAAAAAATTGGGCAAAACAGTCATTTTTATTTTTGATTTCCTACTGATGTTTTTCACAATGATATATATATAATGAAATTATTAGAAAAACCTTCAATATCTTCAAACATATATAAAAAGATTAAATAAAATTAACAATAAAAACAAAACATCAATAAAAAAAATTAGTTTTAGGCCTATATATAGTGTAAAGGGTAAAAGAACAGGTCTAAATATTAAGAAAAAAGTTATAGCCCTTACAAGCAATGCTCATTGCAACCATCTCAGCGAATCCACAGAACTGGATCCCACCTGTCAGTCTGTTCATCAAAGCCCATGAAAATCTGTATTGTGCATGTGGCCAGACGTGTTGATGTGACATTGAAATGTTCTTTTCTAAAGGAAGCCAGAATCGTCTGTTTCTTGCAGTCTGCCATGCTCTCCTGGGTACATTGAGTCCAAAAATACAGGCTGCAGGAAATTCTCTGTGAGTGATATCATATTCTCTGAAAGGGCAGAAACGCGCTGAAAAAGCCCCCTCTAATTGCACACTACACATGCTCCCTCTCTCTCCTCCTCTCTTTCACACCAGAGAAGCATATCACTCAACCCACACATCATCTGCATCAATCGTTTTATAGGACTCTGAGTGTGTTGAAATATGATAATTGGGGGAAGGGGTGTAGAGGGAAAGGAAAGGAAGTGAGATGTGATGCAAACAAAAGGAAGGAAGTCAGGACAGAAAAGGATAGGTAAGGAAAGATACCTTTGGTTGATATGTCCGAGTAAGGCAGGAAAAGATGTGAGAGGAATACAGCAAAGGAAAGGAAACAAAACGAGAGGAAGACAGGAAAAGAAGTAAGAGGAAGAAAAGGAAGTGAGATCTGAGCAAAAGCAAAAAGTGAGAGGGAAAATGGAGTAGAACTGGGAAAGGAAATAAAACGTGAGAGGAAGACATTACTGGAAAATAGAAAATAATGTAAGTAAAGGGAAAGGAAGTGAGGCACGAGAGGAAGACAGGAAAGGGGGAGGTGATGTGTTAAGACGAATATATGATTGGAAAGAAAGGTAAAGGAAGTGAAACATGAGGAAGTAAGAGGAATAAAATGAGAGATGTGAGGAAAACAGGAGAACTGGGAAAGGAAAGGATGTGAAACAAGAGGAAGATAAATAAAAGGAATAAAAGAAAGATGAAAAGGAAAGGGAAGTGAGGTATGAGAGAAGGAAATAAAACTAAAGGAAAAATAAGGAAAGGAAAGGAAGTGATAGGAGAGAAAATGAACAGAAGTTAAAGAAAGTAAGATGTGGGAGGAAGAAAGAAAGTGAAGATAACAAAAAGGAAGAGAGGACAAGAGGAAGTAATGAAAAAGGTGGAAATGAAAAGGGGAAGTGAAATGAGTGGAGAAAAGTAGAGGAAATGAGATTGAGGAAAAGAAAGATAAATGAAGTTACAATAGATGAGTAGAACTGCAAGAAAAGGAGACGTGTAGAAAGGGAAGAAAATATTGTAGGGAAAAGGAAAGGAAGTGTGGCATGAAAGGAAAGAGAAAAGAGAGATCAGAAAAGGGTTGGTAAGAAAATTACATGAAAAAAGGAAACAACAGTTTTTGAAAGAAAGTAAGAAAACTAAAGGAAAGAAAGTGAGGCATTAGCGGAAGTCAGAAAAGGAAAGGAAGTGTGAACAAGATAGGGAAAAAAGTGAGGTGTGATGGGAAGAAAATAAGTTAAAGGATAGAATGACAAAATGAAAGAATTTAGATGTGAGTGCAGGAAGGGAAATTTAGGAAGTAGCTGAGGAAAATAATTCAAAAAACAAAAGGGACAGAAAGTGTAAAAACAAAACACAATAAGCAAAGGAAGGTGAGATCAGAGAGAGGGATACAGGAAAGGTGAGTCTTTACTCCTTCATGTGGCAGCAGATGTGCTCACTAGGAAACGGAAGTTGAAGCTGAGTCGCGTTATGACACTGATACTGGGAGAGCCGTTAATAATTGATCAAGACCACTCTGGCAGTGAACTCATTAGAGCCCTGCAAACTGTCTAATAACAGGCTGAGGACTGGACTACTAAACATCACCATCCTGAATACTGGAAGCCTCCAAGAACATTAACAAACCACTGTATTATTTCACTGAATCCAATGTCGTGTGTAAGGTCGTATGAAGTAGCAGTTGAAAAAGTCAGACATAATTAGCAGGCTAAAGTTAGACATTATGGGTATGTTGTTGAGAAAAAAGTTTATGGGAGAGAACAAGTAACATCCACATGTGCTTCACTAATCTTCAGGGCTGAAGTTTGTTAAGTGAGAGGGGATTTAAAATGAGCGAAAGTGAAGATGCAAACAGGATCCAGAATTGCAATTCAAATTTGAATAATGATGCAGGATTCTAAAATAGAATTCACATACCGTAATTATATTGCTATAACATTCTATTTTACCCACAACAAATGGAACATTTCCAAAAATGTACTTATTTTGTAAGCTATGGTGGAAGAGCACTTATTCTCCCAGAGTGTCACAATTTACCCCAAACAACACATTTTTAAGACAGAACCCCTCAACAGACCAAGTTTTCTGTGCTGGCCCGTTTTGTTGTTATTTTGAAAATGCTTATGAAAATCTTATGTGGTGTAACTGCTGATTTTCTATGAATTCAAAACGAACGAACGAATCATTTTTCCGAGTCAATTCGCTCGTTTCGTTCGTTGAATGAACCAAATGACTCTGGAAAAAGATATGTTCATTTTGATGAACGAGTTCGAACAGGAGAGTCACAAACGTGCGTCACTGAACAGAGCAAGTTGACCATTTGATCTCAAAAAACGTAAACTTTGTTATTTATTTATCAAATGAGCAATCGTTTCGCTTGATAAGACCTTGATTCATCGTCTGCAATTGTTTAAAGCCCTTTCAACAGTTTGCAGTTTGCACTGAAACTGTCTTTTGGACCTTGAACCGTTTGGTTCCCACTGAATATGGAGAAAAATCCTGGAATGTTTTCATCAAAAACCTTAATTTCTTTTCGACTGAAGAAATAAAGACATGGATATCTTGGATGACAAGGGACAGAGTAAATTATCAGCAAAAGTTTTTCAAAAGTGAACTACTCCTTTAATGTCACACTCATTAAGGAAAAGGAAACCCATTCTTAAATTATGAAATTTGCCCTGATATATGCATGTATTGCTTCATCCACACAAATTGCCCAACTTCCCACTTACACATTCAATTATTCTTAAAGAATGAATCCAAATTATGTCTATCGACACCAATATTTTTATTTTCACATATGAATATGAAACAGGTTGTCTGGCAATTGTTTATTTACATATTTTCCAAGGTTCCTCTACATGATAGTTTATAGCAAGATGTCAAGTCAATACAACAAAAGTAAAGTTTTAGCAGACGGAGAAGAGAGTGAAGCAGTCATGAGAAGAGTCTGTTCTGAACATCCATCCCCTGCAGTTCCACTGCCCTGCTCCGCTGAAAGGCTCAGACTTCTCTAAAGTTCTCCTGAGTTCTCCAAACTCCACCGAGCTCGAAAACTCGCTGCTGGCGCTCACCAAATGTCACCTTTCATGCCTCCAACTTCAGCTTGACTTCAGACTTGGCACCGATTGTTTACGAACCCATGGATGTCAGTTCTATAAGTGCACCGAGCAGAACTCAGCAAAGGTTGTTGTCAGGACTCAATGGTGCGCTTTCTCTGGCGCGGATGCAGGGAACTTTTCGATCTATATTTACATTAGCCAGTCTGCCTGGAGCTGCGAGTCAGCCTGCCTTATGTAAAAGAAAAGAGGGCAAAATCAATAAGCACATGTTGCAGCGAGATTGTGAGTGTTGTAAGTCTAGATAGCTGCTTTTACTCAACAGTGTTGGGGACTAACTAATAAAAACAAAACACTAATTCTGAACACTATAGGGTTTTTTTTTTTTTTTTTTTTTAAATGTTGAAGCAATAAGATGCTCACCTAAATTGTCTTATAATTTTAAGGCATTTTAATTCATGTTAGCGAATTGGTTCATTCAAACAGTTCATTTCAAATGATTCATTTGAGTTATGGATTTGAGCAAACCCTTGCTAAATTATTAACCCTGTATGACCCAAATATAGAAACAAAAAGAAAAAAATATTTTTTCACCTGTCAGATGTTGTTGTAGGAGGCCTCTGATGCAAAAAAAAATAAAAAATGTTTGGGAAATGAAATGGAAAGTAAAGGTGACATAACAGATGTGTTATCATTATTTGTGGTAGTACACTTTTACCGGGGGTGCAGTGATTTTAGTTTGTTGTTTTGTTACTAGGGCACAGGCAACTTGAGCTTCGATGATCAGTGATGTCATTAGCATAGTTTAGCATTAGCATGGCTACCAGCAAAATAGCATCTCAAGAGCATAAGTGAGCAATAAGTTACGAGAGGCAGTGCTGTATTGTGAATAGGTAGCGGCTCAAGGGCGTTGTTAGGCTCGACGAGAAGCGGAGTTACATATTCACGAAACAGCACTTGCCTATTGCTTTTTAACGGTAACCACACAAATAAAAATATTTAAGTAAAAAAAAAATGAATTAGTGCAACTTTCATGAAGTAAAATCGCTAAAAGCCTTCCTTCCGCTAGAAAAAATAGTCCCTGACTGTGAACAGCAAAAACGTTCCAATGTGTAATATGCATGAAAGCCCAAAATAGGAATTGCAGTGTTGCGCAGTGATAAATAGAACTGTTGGGTGAAGCGATCGTGAATAAAGCACAGCTATTGACCAATCAGAATCAAGGATTGGAACTAACCGTTTTATAATAGATCATAACAGATAACCAACATGTTATCTAATTATATCTTGTTCGTTTATGTTCCCCTATAAGGAAATGTAATATTGCACAGTTGGGGCTTTTTGGATTGCTTACATAGCACCATAACAGTAAATATCATGAATAATAATAATCACCCAACACTCATATTTTATGAATTAAAATGTATTAAAATATACATATGACATACAAAACAGATTGAAAACTGTCAAAGAAACAGTGTCCAGTGTCCACTTGCAATGGTAGTCCCAAAAGCGGTTCCTTTCCTCTGAAAAGCAGAGACGGAGATTGCACTTCCTGCAGAGCGTATTCAAATATCCTTTTTTCGCCGTGTCTGCAGCGTCCTCTCATTGTCTTCACTGGGAAATGTGCGACAGTGTCCCTACGCACATCCGTTGGTGTTTCGCATGACCTCCGGGACCTTATTTGTTGGACCCTCATTACCCAAGGACAGTCTTTTCTGAGCAGTTTTTGAGGTGTCACTGTTATGGACTTCAAAAGGCTCCCACTGGCTGAAGATGGCCGCCCTATCATTGGTGTGGTAACTGTGTTTGTCAGAATTAGATTAGAAAAGAATCAACTGTGATGTCACACACATATATATATAAAAAATGGTATAATTAGTCAAATATTAAATATGGTAAAGAGCAGAAATGGATTCTTACCAGGATGCGAGAGGATGCCCTGTTCAGCCTCCAGTTCAATATTCTTGGGAATATTGAGAGCTTTGCAGTCCCGCTTGTAGAGGAGCCATTACAAGCTGCAAATGTCCCAGTGGTGCATTTTCATGGGGAACATGTATTTGTAATTAAGTCCAACAAATTCACACACAATGTATGGTCTCTCAACTTCAATGTAGGATTTGGTGGCTTTATTCCAGCATTAAATCTTTTGCACAGGTTGCCCTGTTGTCATACCACTTTTGTCTCCACTCTGATGTCAAAGCTTCCTCTCCCCTTTTTCTTCAAGATCTTCTCATCTCCAAGGTTGCAGTTGGGTAAGCCCACTTTGTCACGGTTCTGTCACTACAGTTCTGGTTATTCTTGGTTTTGTGACAGAGCTGTGACATGCCTGGTCTTGTGTTTATGTTATGGTCTTGATGGTTGTGAGCACATGGCTATCATGTGATTTCTCTGTGCCATGTGCTCTTGTTAATGTTCTAGCCCCTCCCATCTTGTTACCTCGTTATTGGTTAATTTGTCCCACCTGCTTTCCCTCAATTCCCTCCTTGTTTGCCTTCCTATTTAGTCTCCCTGTGTTTGTTGTCTGGTGCTCGTTCGTTGTTAAATGTTACCTGAGTTTTGAGTTGTGTTTGTTCTGTTCCTGCCGTGCCTTGTTCTTGGGTTTTGTAGTTAGTTCATGAGACCTGGATTTCTTTGTTTTGTTTGTTTGGATTATGTTTTATTTAATTAAAACATTACTTCTCCTCTGCATTTGAGTCCTCGCTCCATTTCACACTTGTCCGACTGTTCCCACATAATGAATTCCACGATCAAGGAGCTGAACTACTAATGGGACACAGGTGAAGTCGTTGTCGGCGTAGACCTTCTGGAAGCGTGGATGCAAGCCTCATCACACCATCACCTGACGTTCCAAGTTCAGATTTGGCTCTTTTTCCATCAACACTGCCTTGGTACACATCAAAGTCACGGAGCATGCCAAAGATTCCAGTTCTTACCCACAATTTCAAGCCCCATGGGTGAGTTTTGATCATCTCATCCACAGAGTTGTGCTCTTCAGGTACATACACTCCCAGTACATACGGACTCCAGACATTTGCATCTTCAGGTATATGCCAATCACCTGTTCAATTTCCTTGGTGTTTGTGTTTATAGTTGTTCCAGTGTTTTGATAGCTGTATTAGTGTTTTCTGTCAGAGCCCGAATCATGTCTTTCTGACTCAAACCTCTGCTCTGAAAGTACTCCATTGGTGTCTGGAAGGAGACAGCACCACTGGTGACGTCCGGACCATAGAAATTAGTATCAGGACTGATTAAATTCTTTTTCAGCCAGCAATACCGGTCCCGGGGCATAGTCAGTTTAGCTGGTTGGCTTGGCTCGATGTCCTCATCATCAGCGGCTGGATAATCAGTGGGTGTCTGATTCTCTTTCTCCACTTTATCGACTTTTCAACCCCCGATTCCATTTCACTCTCTCTAGGGTTTTACTTCAATGTTGAGATATCCAGTCCAATGAAATGTGAGTTCATGGCCTTATGGGAATACACATTTATATACACATTTACTATCCAATGGCATTGCGAGGCTAAATAATAGAACCCATTGGCTATGTTAATGTGGTCTTTCAAAATAGTAATAATAATAATTGACCCTTTGCTAAGCCCCGCCCTCCCTGGTTACTGTTGCTACGCCTGTCAAGCTTTCGCGGCTGGCCCATTTATTATAGTGTGGATGCACCCGTTATCAGACATTTCAATGAGATAATTAGTAATTTTTGGCGAACAAGTGAAATATCTGAGAGAGCAAGACAAAAGGGACTACAGTATGCATTCGAGGGATATATTCAAGACATTATATGCAACCGATTAGAGAATAATTTCTTAAAAATTGAAGTTAAAGCCTAACGTTATAGTCCCAGTGCAAGCAGCAGCGCCTCATACGCTGACCGTTCAAATGGGAAACACAAATTGAGTAACAGCTATGTTCATACACAGCAGGGTATGTGAAAATAATCTTAATAATTATAAATCAAACAGCTTATCTTGTCTAATAAATCTTGTGGAATAACACTAATACCGGGAGAGCCGCGATCGGATTAATTGCTTAGTAAGGTGTACGTTAGTAGGACGTCGATTAACGAAATGCTGAAATATATTTTAAAGTATGTCAGTGAGCCTTTGTCTTGTCTCTTTAATCGTCTTGTTTTACGTTATCATTATGACCAAAGAACCGTCAATATTTCCAAGCAATAGGTGTTTTTGTTAAGCATGTCACATTTACAAGTAGTTGTGATGAATGGGTCTGGCACATAGACACTAGATCACGCCAATCATTTTTCCCCTTGGCTTTTAGATTTTCTGGAAGGAAAACAATTCCTCTCCCCCATCCAAACTTTTAGTATACCGGTATCAGATTTGCACAATCCATACGCACAATGCTTCAGCATGTTTCCCTCGTTCGAAAGCTTGCCAGACCTCCCGCGCATAGTTACGGTTGCTAAGACATGATTGGCCAGTGGCGGTTTTAGCGAAGGGTCAATTCCAGGTGTGTTTTTGGAAGAGATAAAAAGTGATGTTGTAATTTTACAACCACAGGTCTTGCTTGCTTACTTACTTTGTTTAGCAAACGTGCATTATACCTCAAATTATGCATCTTCTTCAGAGATTTCTGAATGATCAAATTGCCAGTAGCCAATAAAACCGGTCAGAAAAATTGCCAGATTTTATGTTGAAGGAGGGAACAACAGTGCCAGGTTTCTTACAGGAAAACCATTACAATATAATCAATGATGTTTTCCTTAACTTATCATAGGAACTTGTGAAATTTGGTGTTTTGGGGCCAAAACACAAACCTAGAAACACAAACCACTCATAATAGTTGTATATCTGTACCAGTGAGAAATGCAATTGTGAGTGCCCATATGCTCTTTTTTATGTAACAGACATTTTACTATAATTTTGAGCCATTTTCAGAAACTTGGTGAAACAAGCACACAGAGGGAGATATCAATTTATACTTTGAGCTGCATAATCTAATGAATGCACAAACATGATTCTGAGAGCTTGTGAATGAAGACTCAAGCAGGGGCCGATCCGCAGGAGTCTGCTGGCTCACACAAAGAGCCGTAAACACAAGTGATGGCTCAGGATGGACGACTATTGTCAAGCAAATAGCACCGTCACATCAAAGGAGAAACCATTAGTATGTTTTAACGCAGAGAGGAAAGGGGGAGGGTGGCATCAGTGTTGGAGGATAAACGGGGTGGTGGAGAGGATGTCTGAGACAGCTGAGATCTTAAAGGTGTTGAAATTGAGAAGCATTTGTCACAGATAAAGAGAAAATGAACATGAAAGTTTGTGCGTACACTAAAATCCACTGCAATGTTGATTTTGAGAAGTAACCACCTAGTGGCAGAGAGTCGGAGAATTACAGGTATTTGGAAATCTAGGCAATTCTTACCTCTCGCCATTCTCAAGTAAAGGATTTGGATGCTGACTGGTGCTCTTTTATAAGTTAATTGCATCAATTATCCGACATATCTTGCAGCATTCTGTAAATGCAGCGCTCAAGTTAAAATGCTTAACATTTAGATAAACGCATTTCTAGAACCTTGCACTTGTTTAATTCGATACCTTGTACATAAGAAAACTACTGTACAAATATACATTTAATGTAGATATCCATGGTATCATTCAGTGAAGACGTTCCCTTAAAGGTATAGAGGAGGATTTTCTTTTTCCGGGTGGGTAGTCTATACTATTGGTCCACCTAAGTGTCAATCATTCTGGTGATATGTTTACGTAAGGCCGTCGTACGTGCTCATCCCTATGTAGTTTTCACTTTCAGGTGTATTATGTCGGAGTTACGGTTTCAGCCATTCCTTTGAAAATGGCTGAGGGTCGAAAGAGAAAAAATGTATACGAAGCGTATGATAAGAAGAGAAAGGCCACAGAATATAGAAACAAGACCAGAGTGATTTTGGGTGAATATCACACGCTGGCGTGCGCTAAAAGCACAGGTTGGGCTTCTCACTGATGCCGCAGTCGCGAAGATTCTACTAGACAGGTAAAGTTTGTCATGCTATTTGGAGAAATCCATTTAAAATCACTAGTAAAAGTTAATGCAAGCTACTTAGCAATGCTAGCCCTGGCACGAGTCATGCACCGCATAGACACGGTAAACATCTCAATTTTAGCCTTTTGACCAAAATGGTAAATGGTATCACGCTGAAATATTCTAAAACCTTGTGTGTTTATTATTACACAAATGCAACAAGCTACTTCTCCATACGCAACTATGTATAAAAATAACGTATTAATACCGTATTAACAATGAGACATATTAGGTTAAGGACCAACGTAATAGCACTGCTTATATGTTGCTATGTAACGTAGCCTAATTTGCAAAATAGTTTCCTCAGAACCTATTTCGTGTGATACAGGGTTGCACATATCATGTCTTGAGTCCTCGGTCACTCAATCGATCAGTATAATAAGTAAATAAAACACGGTTGGGCATTTGACATGTTGTCTTTTTTATGAATATTTTTTAGTTAGTTTAGAATTTGCAACATAATTGTGCAAGGCGTAATAGGCGTCCGTTCCCTCTCGGGAGCAAGAGTGTTGTGTTTGTGCATGTGCATTTTTTTAAAAAATTGGAGAGGGCGGGTCTTCTCTAAAATTCGGAAAGATCCTCCGCTATACCTTTAATGTTATCAGATGTAGTAATTATAATATGTATGCATTTTATTTGTTTTTGTATGCTTTCCTTGTTAAGAATTAATTTCTGTGTAAATCAAAATGTCAATAAATAATAACTTTAGAACCTCTAACGTGGCCTTTGCAGAAAGATAGAATGAAAATAGGAAAGACAAAAACACACATGAATTCATTCTGCTTGTTTTGCGAATGAGGCTCACAATGTTTTTTTTGTTTTTTTTTAATTAGCACATAATTTAGTTGTATAATATTTTTAATACCCATAATCCATTCACCTTCTCTGCATGTGCCTCTAGGAATAGAAATGACGTGGTGTCCTGCCATAAACCCTGATGAAATTAAGCCAGCTGTAAACCTCTCAATGTTACAGATGTTATAAAGCGCAACATAAAAATGCATTGCTTCTGAACGACACCAAGGCCTGGAAATTGATTGGCACTGAACAGAGAAAAGCTCAGTCAGGGCTATACGTGATTAATGAAGCTTTTCCCTTTTCTGTGTCATTAAGCAATGATGTATCAGGCGGACCAGGACACAAAGGGTTAATGGTTTGAAAAAACATCTGCTATGCCTATGATGGATTTCAATCTATTAAATGTTCTTTTATTAACTAAAGACATTCACAGAACCCTTTTTTCCTCCACAAGCTCATTTTCTGCTCAGTAATGGGGTGTATTGAGCAGCTTTTCACAAATCAAGAGCGGCATTAAAATGTCTCTGCAGATAATGCTCAGTGTTAAAGGAATAGTCACTTCACAAAGAAAATTCTGTCATCATTTACTCACCCTCAAGTTATTTCAAACCTGTATGAGTTTCTTTCTTCTGCTGAACACAAAGGAAGATATTTCGAAGATTGTCGGTAACCAGACCGTTGATGGACCCCATTGACTTCAATAGTAGGGAAAAAAATATTATGGAAGTCAATGGGGTCCAAGTTACCGACATTCTTCAAAATATCTTCTTTGTGTTCAAGAAGAAAGAAACTGATGATAGAATTTACTTTTTAAAGTGAACTATTCCTTTAAGTCAGATCTTTTCCATCATTCTGTATTTAATATTCTAAAAAATATATATATAAATATATATATATATATACACAACAATTAGCTTTAATAACTATTTAAAATTCAGATGTCTATCTAGTATATATCAGCTCAAGAGTGTTCAATTAAAATGAGCCAGTGCCTTATTTATTAAAGACCATCCCAATATAAGCCATGATATCTTACAATTAGATGTTTATTTTTTAACCAATATATCAACCATCTCATTGAAAGTTATAGCATATCAAAAGATTTGTCTTTTTTTTTTTGTTCAGATTTTGTTACGTCCAGTCTCTTTTGAAACCAGCTGTTGGAATTAGTATTGATCTGAGTTAGAATAATGATTGATGGTCTTCAGTTTTAAAAGCAACAAAACAAACATCCAGTTCAAACTGTCCTGCGGTGTGACGTGATTAAACCCAAATCACGCTATGACAGCATTTTCAAATGACATTGTGCAAGCAGTTTAATTCATTGTTGAGAGAAAACATGGAATAGTGCATATAGAGTTTATACGTGACATTTACTGTCTTAACTCGTGAACCCGTTTCATGCTCATAAGGCTTTAACATAATATAACATTACTACAGGAGACACTCTTGAGTCTTGTGTCTGGTATGATCTGAAGTGAGCCTGTGAGGTGTGTGTTTGGTGCTGCTGTGATGAGACCCATATGCCCAGATGAGCAGTCTGGGAGAGAGACAGAGACAGTAGTGTGAGGAAGCAGGCGATGGGATGCGTTTGATGTGAAGACAGCTGGAGGTGTGAACGGACACACACACACACACACACACCAACAAACCTAACTGTCCTGACACTTCCACACTTCGTCTGTCTCACATCAGCAGATATTTCTTTTATCTCTCTGTTTCTCTGTCTGTATCTTGTTAGATCATCATCTGTCCATGTTACTGGTCAGGAATGTGCTGTCCCAGCATTCATCGAAGCTCATTTGCATATGCAAATAAACAATGCGGTCTCTGTGCTTCACAAGTCAAGAGCCTCCTTCCTTCTGCAGAAATATATATGATAATAATAATAAATGAACAAAAAATTAATCAATATGCTAATGACCTATGCCCCTATTTAGGCAAATCATATAATGTAAAATTAATAATCTGTATATAATATAATTTTAACTAATATGAATATTTTGAATTAATTTAAAAATATATATATTATTAATTTATACATTTTAAATTGATTAAAAAATTAATTTAATTATTTAAAATATTATGTCTTAAGGTTTTTGTGTCCCAATTTCTTAACATCAATGGAAGTGAAAATATTTTGAGATCAAAATAGCATAAGATATTATGCTATTTTAAAAAAAGATGCTGTTTCATAAAAAAATTATGCTATTTTATAATAGCATTAAAAATAATGCTATTATAAAAAATAAAGCTATTTTATTTTGCAAATAGCTATATTATGCTATTTGCAAAATAATATAGCATAAGAATATATTTTGAAGTTTATTTTTCTGACCTCAATTTACGCATTAACTTAACAATAAGTTAATGCCTAAAATGGGGAAAAATATTTGATATTAAATGCAAGATAAATGCAAACGTAATTTGGTTACACTTTATTTTAAGTCTGTGTTACAGTGTAATTACACATTGAAGTACCGAGTAATAAAAAATGAACTTCACTGTGGTTAGGGTTAGGATAAGATTTAGAGTTAGTTTCACACAATTTATAGTAATTACTATAGTAACTCCATGTAACGTAATTGTGACGCTGTGCGGAGAAACAGAGCTGAGGCTGGGTCCAAACGCAGTGTAGCTTTATTAAACAAACTTAAAACAAGACACTAGAAGCAAGACTCGAGAAACGTGAAAGCACCAACGTAACACACATAAATTCAACAACCAACCAAGACAGGGCAGAAACACAGGGCTTAAATAATCAAGGACAAACGAGCTAGACAAGATAACAAGGGGGCGTGAGAAATGAGAAACACCTGGGATAAATAATAGACGGGCAATAACTAATAACGAAAACACACAAAATCACTTCATGACAGTAATAATCATGAATAATACAACAGTGATGCTTTAGCAAACAGCATTATTACTACAATATATTAAAGATTGTAAAAAGCCAGAACATTTTTGCACATCTGAGAGGAAATGAACTAATAGCGCTGATCTGGGCTCAGACCGCCTCTTTAGTATAATGGTCATATTGCGTAAACAAAACTTAGCACAGTTGACTTTAGTGACTCAGTAATCTATAGACATTATCCCGTAACAGTGAGTTAATGTAATCAGTGTGTGACGGGGATGAGAGTCATTTCTGGAGCTCAAGGTTTATCTCACTGCTAATCAGCATCATGTCAATGTGAAGGGGATTAATAGCAGATGCCAATCACTGGAACTTCAGTCATGAGTTTTAGCAGGGGACTGCCACACTAGCTCAACATTAGACCAGGAGTTACATTGTTTATCGTGTTCACTTATGGTCAGATAAAGCATGTGACCCAGTTGAACATGCTAAAGAGTCATAGGATGCACTGTTTTATTTTGTTATTTTATGTAAAGAGTTAGACACCACATGCATTTAACTATTTAAATGAGTAGTTCACTTTTTAAAAAAAAACACTTTTGCTGATAATTTACTCACCCCCATGTCATCCAAGATGTTCATGTCTTTCTTTCTTCAGTCGAAAAGAAATTACGGTTTTTGATGAAAACATTTCAGGATTTTTCTCCATATAATGCACTTTACTGGTAACCAAATGGTTTTAAACGATTCCAGACGATGAATAAGGGTCTTATCAAGCGAAACGATCGCTCATTAAAAAAAAAAAGTTTACATTTTATAAGCTCAAATGGTCGCCTTGCTCTGTTCTGTGATGCGCGTTCGTGACTCTCCTGTTCGAACTCGTTTATCAAAATGAACGAATCTTTTTTCGTGTCATTTGGTTCATTCAACAAACGAAATGAATGAATTGACTTGGGAAAAGATTCACGAACGCGCATCACAGAACAGAGCAAGGCGACCATTTGAGCTTATTCATCGTCTGGAATCGTTTAATCGGTCTCTCACACCAAAGTCATGTGTCTTATCCACCGTGCCATCACCACCCCATCACCACATATACTGCTCACAAAAAATCAAAAGTGACAGTTTATACTGTTAAAAGACTTATCTTTTAAATAAATGCTTTTGAACTTTCGATTCATCAAAAAATCCTGCAAGAAAATTGTTACGGTTTACACAAAGATAGTAAGCAGCACAACTGTTTTCAACATTGAAATAATGAGAAATATTTCTTGAGCACAAATTCAGCATTTAAATGACTGAATAAATTATATTTTAAAATATATTACAATAGAAAACAATTATTTTAAATTGCACAACTGTTTTCAACATTGAAATAATGAGAAATATTTCTTGAGCACAAATTCAGCATTTAAATGACTGAATAAATTATATTTTAAAATGTATTACAATAGAAAACAATTATTTTATATTGCAACAATGTTTCACAGTATTTTGACCAAATAAATTGCCTTGGTGAGCATAAAAGACTTACAGACAAAAACTCTTACAGACCCCGAATGTTTGCTGCTGAACAGGGAAAATGTTAGTTTATAATAAAAAAAGATAAACTACTAAGACACAAATGTAGCCTACTCACCCTCATCTCACCAAACCATGAGTTTGTTTGTTGTTTCTTGCCACAGAACACAAAAGGAGACATTTAGCAAGATTTCCAAGCAAAAAAATGTGTTAATTGTATGCTAAATAAAATACAACCCTTCAATGGCTAGCTTCAAGTATGACAGAGAAAAGAACTGAAAATAATTTGGTGCACATTCATGTTCCAAAACCTGCCGAACCGCAATTAATCGGCATGAATAATCTGCTTCTATAAATCTTAATTGTAATTGTAATGTACGAAACATACCACCCATGGTAGTGTTGGCTCACCGGTCGTACTTCTTAAACTGCTAGCACAAGTGGAGCTCTACTGAGAGAGCTTGATAACCATTGTGAAACGTGTTGAATGTCTCTGCAATTACCGTTTATAAATGCAGAACGACAAAAGAAGCTGATCCCTCATTTTAAATTCCACCCTGTAGTTTTAAAGCAAACCTTTTTTTTGGGATTTGCATCTTTTAAATGCTCCAGTGCTTGTTTAAAATGATGACACTGCGTTTGTTGTGCAACCTGTAGTTTATTCAACTCAACAACCCAAAACAGTCAAAACACACGCTTTTCAGCACCTGAAAACCACACGTCTTGCAGAAGTCGTATACAAGACTTAAAATAGCATACTGTATTTTGTCATTGGCTTAGATGAAAAGCTTCGAAAGCGTTTCAGTAGCTTTAGGCAAAAATGTAGCAAAACAAAAGATCGCTCCCTTAATTTCGGAGTCCTCTGGAGAAATGAGGCAGTAATTACTAATCTAGAGAGTTATGACGCCTACCTAATTGCACTTTTTACATAAAAATCCCTCAGCAAGAGGAACAAATGGGTTCGGCCATGAAAAATGCGCCCAGCAGCTAGTTTTAGCTTATTTTGTCTTGTTCCTGCATCTTATTAACGCCCCTCTTCTCCACAGCTGATGAGAGATCCGCATTACATAAGAGCTCAAATAAAGCAACCTTGACGCTGCGAGCGACATGGACTTGTCTCTAATCATATTTCCTGGGAAGCACTTTTCTGCCGAGTGCAAGGCAAGGGCTTATCTGCACAGAGATGGCTTCTGCTGATTATGGAATGAGTGCAAGACTTCTTCTTTTATTGACCCACAATGCCCTCTGTCATTCAATTGCATCACACTAATTCAAGGAAATGGAGAGGTTTCATATGACCTAATGGAGGGTTCATCTGTTTCCAAATGGGTCCTGGCACTTCCTATATTGCAGGAAAATGTCTTTTGGAGGGAGCCGAGGCATATTACGCGTAGCCTATACTTGTTTTCGTGTGATAAAACGTCCGTGCAAAGCTCTCAGGAGGAGACAGCAGCAGTTTGTCATTGGCCGGATTCATCTTGTGAACAATTACTTAATCTTGCCCACCAAAACACACACTTCCAGCCTCTGCGTGTTGGAAACGCTTTTGTTTTAAAAGCGCCTGACCAGGAGGGAAACCACATGAGCTTTTCCTCCTGAACGAGCCTTCGCAGAGCAACCACAATTCATTTGGAGTGTGTCAGACCATGCTGACAACGAAATTAGCAAAATCGCACTCATTTTACCCTAGATTTAGGGCAATCAAACTCTCTGCGGTGGACTAGGATGGCTCTTCTAAATGTTGATATCAGTCAGACACAGTTTCAATAGTTCTATAGTACTTTAAACACTTCTTTATACTTGTGATGTTTAATCAAAATGCATCTTCCAGTAAAAATGACAAACTTCTCTCTGGTGATGTTTGCAGGATCATTTAGTGCACATAAATCCCAGCCCTACGAGATCACGTTCATCTGCCTCCACTTTTAAGAGCAACGCCCACATCTCAAAATTCAATCAACAACCAATCAAGTCCCGCCCTAAATTTTTATTTTGTAGAAATCTGTCGCTACATTGCGAATTTAAAGGGATACTCCACTTTTTTTTGGAAATGGACTCATTTTACAATTCCCCCGAACAGTATTTACATTGTTTTTACCTCTTGTAACCACAGCCACGTCCAAGTGATCTGAAGGTACGGGCTCTACGCTCTACGTGATCTCTCACGCGGTTGTGAAAAAAAAAATCAACTTTGTCTGTTGATTATATAAAAATCGTCTTGCATTACAATTTCCTGTATATCTAAATATGTTTAGATCTTCACCGTGAAGGGTAACACTTCTGAAATCTCTGTGTAAACAATGAGTGACGAGTTTGGTCTTTTAATATTACTGTCTTAGTACAGTAAGCCACGTTAAGCCTTTTTAACGTTAAGCGTTTTAGAATATCCCATCATAACTACAATGCGTTCTTTAATTCCCGTTCTTGAAATGAATACAAACCTTAACATAACGGGGAGTGTTCAGACCAAACACAGTAAATAATCGTACTAATAAAGTATATGTACAACAAAATCTGCTGAGCTCAGAATATAAACTCAACGCGTTTAATTACACGTTAAGCAAATTGCCAAATACACTCAAATGAGATCGACAGACGTCAATAAATGGACGTGCAAATTATAATCACGAATACAAAATTCGTTGAATTCTGAATTTTGCACACATAACTGAAAGCAATTTGTTTGTGGATATAGTAGCCTAATAAAAGCATACATTTGTCAAGTTCACGAATAATTGTGCGTGCATTTATTAATCAATATTATACTAAAATCATAATAAAGTATACTACAAAAATCAGATAAGTCTAGAATATGAACGCAAAGCGTTTAATTTCACGTTAAGCATTTTCCTCCCATAGAAACTCATGATGAGAACGCTAAATGTAGCTTAATGCGTATTGTCCCCCTATTATGTCGAAATAACGAGTCGTTTATGTCGAAATAACGAGACATTTATGTCGAAATAACGAAACATTTATGTCGAAATAACGAGATATTTATGTCGTTACAATGAGATATTTATGTCGTTAAAACGAGATATTTGTCATTAAAACAAGATATGATGTCATTATAACAAGATATTTATGTCGTTAAAATGATATATTTATGTCGTTAAAACGATATTATGTCGTTATAACAAGACATTTGTGTCGTTAAAACAAAATGTAATTAAAACGAGAAAATATGTAATTTAACGACATAAGATCTCGTTATTACGACATAATTGAGGGGGAAAATAATATGTATGTGGCAGCAATGTGTCACCGTACTTTTAAACACCAACAAAACATAAGTCTTCCCGTTGTCTATCTTGCTGAAAATGCATAAACTCCCTATCCAGCCCATGAAAAGCATGATGGGAAGTGGGAACAATCCAGCTCCCAGTTTCTTAATGCTACTTTATCTCAAAGAAAAGAATTCATATAGTCTCAACTCAAACGAATTAAGCACACCAATGAACATTTAATTTCTTGGATTCATTTGATAATTAAGCTGAACAAGCTGCAAAATCAATTTTAAGGCCCATTTTTGATAGAGGTACTTGAACAATGAAACCATTTTAAAAAGGAAAACACTGAGATAAGCCAAAGATAAGCCAAAGTCAGTTGTTTAAATTACGTGAACAGCACCTGTGCTAAAAGTGAGATAGTCTTGTTTGAGGAGTTACATATCCCTACACCAACATTTTTCATGACCAATTGAAGCTGTCAAAACGTCAAAAAATGCAAAACGAAATGCACGTCGGTGTGACTAGATGAATCAAGCCTGTGCACTGATACAAACGTTTGAATATTTTCATACATTCTTATCAAACTTGAAAATCCCCCTCTCGAAACACACCATCATTTCATGACTCTCTCGGAGGTGTGCAGTGCACCTCGGCGTCCCTAAAGACACGTCTCAGACATCAAATTACAGGATTTAAGCTGTGCAGCCAACCACTGCTTTTCATGTCTGAGGCATATGAATCAAAACCAGCAGAAATGAGTTTTGCCACGGAACAAGCCTAAACATACGTTAGACTGTAAAACTCCAGGCCAAGAAAAGGGCACGCACCGCCTCGCCAGCAAACACGCAAACATGAATAAAGGGAAAAGAATCCCAGAACCCTTCGGCACGATTGAAAAAGAGATAACGATAACAAACAGACGAGAAGAGAGCATTAAGAATCCACTCAAGGTCTAATTCAATCACTCATGAAATCTTGTAAAAATCCTGAGATCGGGTCTTATTTGATGAATTATTTCGTCATTTTCTTCATAAGCCAAGATAACCAAAATGGCGCATATAGATTTAGATCAAATCTAGCTATCAAGTTTCTCGTGACCTCTTGTACGTCATCATTCAGACCATTAAAAATCACACAAAGCTTTGTGTTTTAAAGAAGAAAAGGTCCTTCTTTTATGTGATAGTCTTAGCATCTATTATAGCAGGCAGATGTCTATATTTTCCTGTGAGGGAATCAATGGTAAATGAATCATGGCTGCTGCTCAGGGACGTGATTGAGGAGTGTATGCAGCGCTAGTAAGGTCACAGTCATGCTATACCATCATCATACACTTGAACGGTGCACTTAAAGATAAATCAATTACAGATGCATAATCACTCGTCCTGTCCCTGTAATAAACAATAAACAAGAGAGCCAGCTCTGCACATACCACTGTTTGTTTTCTACTACACCACAATGACAATGGTTTTACACTTTAAGGTAGTACAATAATATATTTTTGGACAAGTACCATTGTAATATTTTAAGTGAAAAAATAGTGACTCTATTTATATTATCTTGACTCTATCTGTCAAACGATTATTCGCGATTAATCGCATCCAAAATAAAAGTTTGTGTTTACATAATAAATGTGGGTGCACTGTGTATAATTATTTTGTATACACATACATGTATATTTAAGAAAAGAAATATATATTTAATTTATTTATATTTAATTATATATATATATATATATCTTTATACAGTATATGAAAATATTTCTTAAATATATAAAAGCATGCGTGTGTATTTATAAAATAATTATACACAGTGCACCCACATATATAATATAAACACAAACTTTTATTTTGGATGCAATTACCAATATATATATATATATATATATATATGGCAAATCTCTTATATGCTCACCGAGACTAAAATCTGTAATATTGTGCAATTTTATTACAATTTAAAATAACTGTTTTCTATTTGAATGTATTTTAAAGTGTAATTTATTCCTGTGACACAAAGCTGCATTACTACAATCTTCAGTGTCACATGATCCTTCAGAAATCATTCTAATATGATGTTTTGATTCTCAAGAAACATTTCTTATTATTATCAATGTTGAAATTAGTTGTGCTGATTAATAATTAATGATTAAAGTGGAGCATAAATCAAAAGAACGAATGGAAATGTTTTATAACATTATGCATGTTTTTTGATCAATTTAATGCATCCTCCCTAATATAAAACCATAAATTTAGTTTCAAAAATAAGCATGGTGTTTTGAACACGCTATGATCATGTCATGGTATTATATTAAAAGCACCGGAGAGCCATTGAAGGATTTGTATCTGATTCCATCACTTTTTATGTGGTACACTCCACATAAACAAGACATTCATAATGGTGAAGTTTTGGCTACGTTTGAAAACTCTGATATAAAGCCAGTGTTTTGGAATTAAAAACAATGGTTTGTCAAGGCGAACTCTGAATGTTTGAACAGTAGGGTAAAGTCTGAAGGTTTTATAGGCCTCCTGTAGTTTCAGTACTTTGGGCAGTGAGTTGCATAGACATTTCGGTCTCTGGTTAGGGATTTTGAAAGAACAAATCTAACCCAAGTTTGTACTATAACAGTATGTTTGCTCTGTCAAGCCAACATAATTAACACACTCCAATTTCCAGAGAAAACCATCAATTGGCAAGTGCTGATGTTTTTTTGCTCTTTAAATGACCAAAATGCATGTTGCATGAATCACATTTAAAGTCTCTTGTGAATTACACAAGCGATTAGAAACAATTAGAGAACAATTAGAAATAGTCCTCAGATGACATGTCTGTAATTTATATAAAACAAATCTAGTGTCAATTGGATCTCAAACCGTTTCATTAAAGGTAGTTATTACTCCACCACGTGCGAAACCAACGTGGTTGAACGATACTTTGCGACAGTGGGTTCGGGACTAGTAGTTGATTTTTCCAAGGATGCATCGTACTATGGTAGTGAATCAGCGAACTACGTCGTTGTACGGGAAACGCACCCCAATTTGCTTCCATAGAGTACAGAAGTTACGACGTCACTCTGTAGGCCAAAACGCGTAAGTGAGTTAGCATTTTAGCACTACCGGTTCCCTCGCTCTGGGATTTTTTTTAAAATGGGTTTTTGCCAAATCACCTGAAATAAGGTCTGTGGTGAAAAAGCCTCTAAATATTTTCACATTTTGATCTATGACATAGAACAAACAGGTATAACCTGCTTGTGGTTTTTTTAAACTTAAAAAAAAAACTTTATATAGGCTTCAAAATGTATACATTTTGGATTAACTTGTAAAGATTATCTTGATAAACAAAACGTGTAAGGGTCAAAACTCTTTGTTAAACACAGATCTTATTTTTTGCGATTTTCCAAAAGTCTACGGGGAAGATGCATAGCTTTTCAATCGAGGGAACCCATGTGACGATAACTTCTGAGTTGTCCTACAAAGTGACGTCATCACTTCGGGACTCTATTGTGCTGTCAAGTATGACTTGCAGTCTGTGAGGTAAACTAAATGCTATTGGCTATTTGAAAACTGGGAGGAGCCATTAAAAAAATCCACCTTTGCTTCTTCCTGTTTCAGTGGAAATTACGTCAACGCATCATACAAAGCTGCACGCAAGGCACTTCGGTGGGCCTTTAAAGCTACACTGTGTAACTCTTTTGGTTTATTCTTAGCTAAAAATACTGAGTTCTTTCAAAAATATATGTGCTCATTAATGTACATTTACTTCGTTCAAGTAATAAAGTATTCTCGTGAGTGTTTAATATGCCATTGAAAATACATACGGGTAAGGGGTTCTAATGTCGGTCGCCATGTTGCCCCTCCATCTTGAAAGTACGTTAGCCAAAGAGGGACATACCCGTTAATTCAAGCTTTGTCTTTCGCGTTTACGTTTGAGTTAACACTCACGGACGAGGTCGAACTGGAAGCCATGTTAATCTTGGACTACATTGGCCACCGTAGGAGTTAAAACGAAATCGGAAATGAGAGGAACAGAAACTAATATTCACTGGATGATCATATACCTTTTCACTGCTAGATGGGGTAAAAATCACACAGTGTAGCTTTAAGCAGGATGAACTATACATCCAATTTTTCATATATGGGCAATTACACATGCTAATGTCTGTGAATGAAACTGTTATTTGTTTTTTTGTTTTTTTTGCACAACTTCCTCATTCAGAAGTTTGTTCATTTTTTTTCATTGGGCAGAGTTAACACCGACGTTTCATTTCGCGGGTAATGTTGTACGATCCCCAGAGGCTTATTGCAGCCATTTGAATGTTTCCCCCATCAGCGAATCACTTTCATCGTCGTAACCAATTGCTCTTTTTATTCCGAAGGCTGTCGCTGGGACTTTAAGGGGTAATTTCGGGACAATTGTTACAGTTCACATTGGGTGGACGTGTAGGTTCATCAGCACATATGTTGATGATGGAGGGCTGTTAGCAGGAATAGCTGTGTCTGGCACTCTCACGGGGGACGTGAGATGGTGCACACTGACAGAAATCCAGGATGCTAGTTAGCAAGCAGCAGTGCACTGTCAGGTGGCAGGAGTCAAATCAAATGAGAGCCAAGCCACTCCAGCGCACAATGACAACCACTGTGTCTCATGAATTAAAGATGACTGTATGACGAGAGGGAGGAGACACAGAGCGAGGAGCACCAGGGCAGACAAAGACGGATCAATCCCTTCCTCTTCTTTGTGGGCCACAAGCTTGAATTATAAACACAAGCATTACGTCGGAAGCTTACTTTTGCTTGCAGACGCCAGAAACGATGCGCGGCAGTCTGGTGTGGACTCTGCAGACATGCTCCTAACTCTAATGGCTTAAGTTGGCGATTTAAAAATAGATAATGACCTCCTTTCAACAAATCGTTACCGTCACATCCAGCCAATGCTGCTGGGAAACACAGACACCCCGCTCCCAATCTCAGTTTCCTACTTGGATCCAGTGGTTTTGATTAGCTAGGGGAGCTATAATTTATTGGTATTCTAGATATTTTAAGGATACTTTCAAAAATGAATATACAATGCTGCAGCTCGATGGAAAATATGTTACCCAGCCTAACAGTGAATATTAGGTTTTGGTTAAAAACACTATTTTTTTAGTATATATATATATACATTGTTTATATTATATATGTTAACATATATTAATAATATGAATAATTAACCATAACACAAAAATGTTTAACTCTTATTCATGCCTTGATTGGTAGTTAAAAATATAAAGAAAACATTCATTTAAATCAAACTAACACCTATCATAAAATATATTAATAACACATCATAATATGATACATTATTTAATATATGATTAATTCTAACCCCCGTTTTTACAGTCTTAAATAATGGTTTTAGGTCCATGCGTCTTTCATTTAAAAATAAAAACAGCAGGGAGGCTCATCAGCTATGAATAATGAATTAATCTTAATTTATTACTCCATGTGCCAAGCAACCCATTACCATTCAGATTATTGTGCCACCACTCCCTTCTGACCCAAGAATTTAACCCTGTGGCAACCAACTCCATTCTCCTCCTCAACTCATAAAACAAATAAAACCCAACCTGAGACCTGCCCGACAAAATATTTGCTTCCTGTATTTCTTCCCTTCTTTCTAAGAAGTCAAGCTGTGAACCCAACACAGGGCATGTGTTCTTCATTTAGGTCCAACACTTGTCAGCTCTTTTCTGCCAGTGCTGGAATTGTTTCCTAGTACGGTTTATGAGGGCCGGTTTCTGAAGCCAACATTTGGATGTTTCCATTTTAAACTGATTATTAAGGCCATTTATTATCTACAAGCAGGGAATATTCTCAGTCAGTCTTTCCACCAAAAAAAAAAAAACATGACACTGCAAAAGCTGCTGGGAGGAATGAAAGTCAAAAAGCAGCATTTGAAGAAAGGAAAACATAAAAATGTAGGCCTACACTACTTAATGACTAAAGCTCTGACATCAACATAACCCATGACCCGAATGTGTCAAGACACAGTTTTTAAAAGCATAATAAATCTCTTTTAAACACCGGACCGTCAATGCCATATTGATGACATCACAAATGTCCATTTCTTCATCACTGCAGTGTTTTTAAATCTGTAAAATGATTTAAGCCAGCAAAATGGAGTTTGAATTAAAGAAAGCTTCGAGGCCACATAAAGAATAGAAACACAGCACAGATTTTTCCATAATAAGCAAATCAAGACGTCTCGTTCATGTACCATTTTATTGGACTTATATAGAAATACTTAAAAAAAACATGAAGTAGCACCATTACTTAAGTTTTACTTTGTCATGTAGAACTTTAAATGTCAGAAAAATAAAACTCTTGATACATTTTCAAATCTTGTTTCAGCAAATATAATATTAGTATTTGACCATGAGGTTAAAGGCCTTTTATCATAAAATAAAATATACTTTGTTTTTAAACTTTGCTCAATAAAGTACATATACGCTCAAGTAACTTCACCTACATAATATACATAAACAAGTGGTAAACAAACGTATTAAAATAGAAATCCTAAACCTATAGTGGCGCAACAGAACAGAACTCTGTGATACCCACTGGAATCTAATTCATACAAATTTTTAGAAAGCTTAAACGGTTCCTTTTTTTCCGAACGTACTAAGTTTCATACATTTCGACATTTCGTAATAATATAGAATAAAATATGCTTTATATTACTGAATAGAAAATATGCTGGGTGAAACAGATTCAAAAGACTTTTTTTTTTTTTTGCTGAACCTAGAAACCCTCCAACCCAACAGAATACTGTTCGATGCAAATACACATTTCGTGGTCTGAATCGCCATCCGCACTTCGAGTGATATTAAAATAATACAGTGTTCGTTGCCGTAAGGCCATACCAAAAAATAAAAAGATATTTGAACCCAGCTACAAAAAAGTTCACTGAACTTAAATTAAAATATCTGTAAACATCTTTGCAATACGAAATATAATCTTTCAAGTCAAAAAAGAATAAAATACTTCAATCTGTATTAATGTCATCATGAATATTTAAAACTTGTGGAATTTCTGGTTGATCTATACATATATATGTAGGATATGTTGCTGTTCTCCCTCAAACGAGTTCCATCGTGTAAGCTGCAGTATCTCCACCGCTGTAAGTCTCTCTGTCAGGAAGCCGTTCAGATTCCCCAACCTCGAGGTCTGCTACCAGTACATTCGATCAGCGGAATCGAAAGGCTCGTTTATGCTAACAGTCGGCCAACTGACTACGGTACCTGCTCGCTGTCCTTACTTCATTAACGCTTGTGTACAGTTGACTAAAACTATTGATTACTAGGCTTTAATATTTAAAACATGCATTAGATGTTGAAAATATTTGTCCCGAGCAGAGCTACAGTACATTATGAACAATTACACCGTCCCTTTTTTGGATACTGCAGCTCTACATACATATGTATATATACATGTACAATAACACACGTCTCACGAAGCAACGCCCTCGTCGTCGTTGTTTACGAAAATATACGTATAGCCTGAGTAACTGCAGCATGGCAGACGGGGCATTTGGGCTCGTTCCTCTCGCAGATGCGGTTGGCACACTCCATGCAGAACAGGTTGTGGCCGCAGGGCACCAGGGCCGCGATCACCTCGCTCTCGAAGCACACCGAGCAGTCCCGACTGCCCTTGCGGCTCGTCCCGGATGAGGACGACGAGGAAGAGGAGGAGGAGGAGGAGATGGAGGAGTCGGAGGGCACGCCGGGGTGATGGGGTCCGGGGAGGGCCGGGGAGTAGCCAGGGAAGCTGAGGGTGCCGCCGCCCGGGTCACTGCGCACCCGGCGCGCCAGGGGGTGCTCCGCCGCGCCGTTGGCTTGGTGCAGGGGTGGGGACAACCTGGGCTGGCTGGTGCATCCCACCCCGTTGTTGGCCCGGCGCAGCCCGTTGGCATTCGTGGAAGCATTGGCGGGATAAGTGGGCGGCGAGGCGGAGGTGCCGTTGGCGCGCTCGTACTGGGACCACATCAGGCCCGGCGGCGCAGGAGTGGGGTCGAATCCCGGCGACGACTCGAAGGTCATGTCAGTGCAATCGGGCGAGATCACCTCGCCGCTGTAGACAAATCCATTGGCGTTGGCGTTCATGTTGATGTTGTTGTTGTTGTTGTTGCCGTTGCTGGAGGCAGTGTAGCTGAGGGCGGGGCTGGGCGGGCTGTAATCGGCCAGGCGGGAGCTGCTGTTGTTGCCGCCAAAGTACGAGTCGGTGGAGGCACTCCCCAGAGAGCTGGAGCTGTCGTTGCGGTAGTTGGAGAAAGGCTTGCGACCGGAGGTGGGCGTGACGCTAGAGCTGGGCTTGCTCCACAGGCTGGCGTTCCCGTGCAGGTCGAAACCCACGTCGGTGCCGTTGGCGTGGAAGTCGTTCTCGTCCGTGAACTCGATGAGGCCGCCGGTGCGCATGGCGATGTGTGCTTCAATCTCTTCCCTGGCCCGGTCCACATTCTCAGGCATGCCCGTCACCTCAAACACAGGCTCTTTGTCCCGGCTGGGCGTGACGATGTAGGTGTGCGTCTGCTGCTGGATGCGCTTGATAGTGGCCCCCTTGGGTCCCACCACCAGACCCACCACCCGATAGGGAACCCGCACCTGAATGGTGGTCTGGCCGGGCAGATTGGGCGGGCCGGGCACTGTGGCGTTACCATTCAGGGTGCTGTTTTTGTTCCGCGAGGCTCGGATCATTGAGAAGTGCTCGGCCGCCGAGATGATCTCCCTCCTCGCCATGGCTACATCCTCTCGCCTGCCTGTCACAACAAAGACTGGCTCCTCTCCCCGCACTGGAGTTTTGATATACGTATTGGTCTTTGCTCGCAGGGCTTTAATTTTGCAACCTACAATTGTGAGAAATCAAAAATAAGACAAGGCAAACACACATTCTGGCACAAAACAAAAAGATGCAAGCGCACAGTCTAGGGGACAACAATTTTGTCGTTTTTTTTGGTGCGGCATAAATTCAAACCACATGCTCGTCTACTTGACATGCAGGGTCAAAAATAGCACAGGGGGAAAAAAATGCATGCTGAATTCAGGATTTTTCAGAGAGTCTGACCCAACGCAACACTTTAATCATACTGTCAACAACTTGCTCTGTCCCTTCATACCACTCAGATAGCCCATTGAACATGATGTCACCTAGATCCAGGCTATATAATGATGTTTCCTGGTTAAGGAAGTCTATTCTCAATTGGCTATATAGGGAGTGTAAACAAAGTCCACTGAGACAAAGAAAGAAAGAGCCGCTGCTGCTTCAATAAAATGGCACTTCAGTCTAGATATACAGGAATGTTGTGATGACATATTAAAGGTAGTTAAGCTTGGGTTGTGTGTCAGTGCTCCCTTGCTTTTGTTTGGTCGGACATCAGGAGGGCAGTGCAGTTGAAAATAGGCTATAACCTACATTCCCTGTTTATCATACATGCAGATGACCACATGTCACAATAACACAACGCGATACTACATAGCCGCATGCACACATTTAATTCGAGATGATGATGATGATGATTACCTTGCCTGCCGACAATTTCGGCAACATGCTCGGAGCTGGGAACGGGAACGCACTCGGTCATGTTCACGCTCTTTCTCCTGGGCTCGTTGTCATACAGAGAATTTTCATCGTTATCCAGTCCGAGCAGGGAGAGCTGGTCCAGGGCGATCTGTAGGGCTCTTTGGTCATCCAGGGCGTCCCCCTGCCCGCCGTTGCCGCTCCGCTCCATGTCGGCGAACAGCGAACTAGGCATCTTGGATAGGTCTGGAAACAAAGAGGGGAAAACTTACAGGAGGCTGGGATTGAGCTGGGAACGGCTGGTTTAAAAAGCTCCACGGGTGCGAATTCAATGCGCGTCCTTTTCTTCCTCGTGTCCAAATAATAAAAAATCAGTGCAATTCCGAAGTGTAGAATAAGTGTTATTCCCGGAGACTGGAATGCCGGTGGTGGCAATATTCCCCTTCGAGTGCGCACCCCTCCCTAGCAGCTCGTTTCTGTTCGCTGTCTGACTCGCTGCAGCCAGACGCGGCACTACCGGAGAATATGTGCGCATGACGTCACCCCGGTCGGACGGGGCAGAGACGGTGCTGCGCTCGGTTGTGATTTGCATACGCCGCGCTGATTGGACAGATCCTGGATGGAAGAGAGAGAGGGGAGGGTGACCGAGTTCAGCCACGGCTCGTCGCGGCCCGCCCTTTTCTTTTGTGGTCTTATTAAAAAGCAACATAACACATTTTATGTGAATTACAGTTATTGTTTAACTTTCTCGTTTTTATAATAGTACTTCACCCAACAGTGTGGTTAAAACGTAGCCTACGTTAATAAAGTGCCGTTGGTTTACATGACTATATTATGTGGTGTTGTGGATCTGTCATCAGCATTGTGAGGTCTTTGTGGGTTAGAGATTTGCTTTACTTGCAGTCAGGTGAAAAAAAACCCTCCCGCAATAAGACAAATAACAGCACTTAAATGCTGAAAATGTTCAGTTCAGGCAGTATAACAGTAAATCTGCATCATTTGTATCCTCTTGTTATTATTAGGACACAGGTGGTGTGTAAAATAAAGTTTTACACAAAGAAGTGAACAGCACTTTCGAGAAGCATCATTAAAATGATGTACTTTTGTTCGACGTGAAGCTGATGGGTGCCATCATGTTGTCAACTTATGACCAGCCATGTTGCGACTGGGTCACTAACAAAAGCATCTTTACTCTCAGACAGTGTTCATGACACTTCACAAAGCATATATCTAACATTCAAAGCATATCCATTGTCATGATGTGTGTACGGATCATATGCGGGCTGAGAGGTGCCAATAAAGCCAAATCCACTGCAAATTATTGGGAGCCAGATAAATGTAAACAAAACCTTCATTATTAATCATTCCCCAAGTATTAATTTGTGTTTGGATTATATTATTTGCTTCATTTAGTGTCTAATTTACATTCTTCGAAACAATCTAAACTCATTGTTGTTTATTTTTCTCTAAGTGACCTTTACATGTGCGTTTCCAAAGCCTAAATGAAGGACAACGTGCCAAGACATGCACTCTCTTTGTCTACTGCACGCCCCCCCCCCCCCCCCCCCTCTTTCTCTCTCTCTCTCTGAATTATGTTAGTATTCATTCACATTTCGGTTACAGCGTGCTTATAAAGTGAGCCACCAGATTTATATAATGTTATGCATTTATTCAAAACACGCAAAGTCTCTTTCCAAATGACACCAGCGTCTCCTTCCTTCCAGTCTCTCAAGGAAATCATCTCATTTCCTTTAGATGTCCTCATGCATACACCTCAGTCAGCAACATTTGGCTGAAAAATATAAATGTATAAAAATAGAACATTTTATGAGATTTGTGAAACGGATTTAAATAACAATGCAGTGCATTATCAATGCAAAACCAGTTTCATAATCATCTATTATTGTCACGTTAAAATGAATCAACACCCAAACAAACATGCATTTTCTTCACAATTTCATATCAATATACGTACAAGTGCATGCGAGTAGATGCCTAATCAATATTTTATCCCATCCTCAAATATTGGCATGGACGCAGTTAATGGCCAGTTAGCTATCAACAATACTCTCAAGCACTCTGCCGTTGGCCGGCATGTTAAAGAGCATGATGGAAGTGCTTATTGGTGATCTCCCAGTGGATCTCAAAGCATCTACAGGCAAATGCGCCTTTTGTGGCCCGAGCGGGAAGACGGGGTGGGGGCAGGGAAATCAGCTTCTTTTTGCACAAAGAAAATTTCAAACCAATTGAGGGGCATTGAAACGAGAAGCACTTTCTTTGTCACCTCACTCCTGAGGAACAATAGGTATGCTAATATTAACTGCCCCCAAACCTGAGAATGTGAGAAAAACCTTTTTTGTTAATATTCACCCCTTTTTTTTATTATTCTTTTTAGTTTAGCACTAGCAGGCTCACAATCTGAGCTTAAAAGCTGCATTGAGAAACATCTGGAGGTGGGAATTATGTTAAAGCCACATGTTTGGCTTATTTCTACGCTTTTTAGCTTCAGAAGCTCAGAGAGCCTGATTTGCGATTTGCATACCTTACTCTTTATTGTATTGTGAATTAGAACACTGACAAAGGACTATGATATAAAAGTGTATATATTTACATGTTGACTGCTATTCAGTATTTGCATGCATCATCATATCGTTTCATATGTACTTAACACTGGACTCCACACAATGGGATAAAGTTGGTCATTCTTAAAGATATCATATTGCATGTCCAATTCCGATCAATCGCTCTTACAGACTGTGGAGAACAAAGACTGAGGAGCAGCCTCTGTACGTGCTGGCTTCAATCCTCCTTACACACACATACACAGAGCCAGCGGTCGAAAGCCTCAGCCACAGAGTCTGTTTAAAAACCACTATTTCACATGTCTTTCCAGATCTGTTTCAAAAGTGGGTATGATTGATGTCCTCTCTGCTGCCCAGATGGAGTGACAGACGGAAGATCATTGTCATGACACAACTTTTATGAGGACATCTTTTTCCTGTTAAACTCGGTTTATGACAACTCACACATTTTACTGCACCCGAAGAAATAGGAAAACGTATTAAAGAAAAGCTCTGATTGTTGAATCCTTTCAATATTTATGAATTGTCTATCTAGAATGGATAAGCTTTATTGTTAGGACAATAATTGTTTTAAATAATTGTCTTGCATTTGATAATTGTTCTAATATCAAATAATTAATCATGTAATAATAATAATAATAAGTATAATAATAATTAATTATCATATTGGGAAATCTTTAAAAAATCAAAAAGCGTTTAAAGTTGCGGCATGCAGCAGGAATCTAAAAAAAAAGTTGTGACTTTGACTGCAATGAATTGAGAGCAAATCAAGTGTTCTCCCTCTCAGATCTATTTCTTTGGGTGAAAAAACATCAATAATCTTACACTTTTTACACAATGTCTCAAAGTCCACTCTGATTGGCCAATTTCTACAATCAAAACTCCTCCAAGACCAAATTATCTAAGCTAAACTATCCACATAGCACTTTTCTCCAAAAGTATTTTTCAGGAAAAAACAACTGACACAAAGTAGATTCTGCGAAAGAAAATATATATATGAAGTCAGCTAAGCAATGAAGGAGCAACCTCTGAGCAATCAAACATCCCTCTGGCTGTGCCGCTTTATACGCCTGCTGTATGATTTCCCAAGCGCGCCAGTCAAAATATAACCTGCTTTCTTTCAACTAGCACCTTGATGATTCAGGTTATTCTAGAAGTTTGCCAGTTGTCTGTTTCACCCAGTTCATTTAAGGTTCTTAGACCAGCACAACCAAGCAGAGCGCAAACGTCTAGAGTGGATTCGACATACATAGGTCACCTCAGCTTGTTTTTTCACATGTCCACCTTTGGCAGCTCAAAGAGGCCACTTTAACGCGTGCGATATGTGCTGTTTTGCATTAGGAGTTAACCAGCTGCTTAGCAGCGATTACCCGGCTGCTCTTTAATGAGAGGAAGAGGGGCTTAGCTTGGCATGACCCAGACCTGTCTGAGTGCAGCACTGCCATGAGATAGCTAATAAGCCAACAGTCACTGCCGACTGGCCGGAGAAAAGCAAAATAACAACGGAACAAAGACGGCGAGAGAGCGTGGGCAGAAATTAGAGAAGAGAGGTCACAGATGACAAACTCTGACATCATCGGTTTTGCTTTCTCTGGCTGCATGTTCATTTCCATCCATGTTCAAATGCATTGTTTTCAAGAGCTTTAAAACCGAGTGATATAATCAAGACACACCACACCTCTCTCCCGCTCTCTTTGTCTGCACCGGCGAGTGCAGTGAACACAGACACAGCATGGCAGTGTTGTGTAATTGAATATGCAGTTTGGAGCTTACGACTGCAGTAAAACCTTATGGCTAAATAGCGGAACGCAAGCCGTCCCGTTAGCTCTCCCAGCAATTCGTTCAAATGGTACGTTACGTCATAAAGGTAAAGTAGGCCAGTGCTGCAGTGGTGCAGTGTGTGTGTTTGCATCGGCCCATCCCTTCGCAGACTGCTACCCGCACTGACACACTGAACTCGAGTGCCACTGATTCGCCTCCTCCCATTGGCTGTCTGCCAGACGCCGGGAGAAGAAGCATGCAGCAGAGCGGAGCACAGCGGCAGGACAGCTGGGGCTGCTCCCCCACAATGCACCAGTCCCACCCAGGCCCTCCTAATCCATTCTGCCTCTGCGCTCGCCCCTCCCGCCTCAAGCGCCGCCGCAGAACCCTTCGGATACTGTACAGCCCTCTGCGTCTCAGCCAGAACCAGGGAAGTCCGCGCCTATTGCTTTAAATAATAAACGATAAATCACATCAATATTTAGCAGTCTGGATGCATCACTCTTTATGTAAAAAGAAATGACATTGTTCAACAAATTCAGTGACAATAACAAACACATTAGTGGCCTACGTGCAAGGTCGTAACCATTGATCTAAATCATTTAAATAAAGGAATTAAAGGGTTTAAGGGAACAAAGAATCAGAAAGAACAACAGAATTCATTAAGTAGGCCGAATACATTTGCAAATCATATTTTATTTTGGAAATAAGCTCACATTCAATGCCCAATATGCCGAAAATGGCTTTGTTAATGTGTCACATTCAATTACATGAATCACGTAAATCTATATTTTTTTATTCAAAATGGTGGAATTCAAGCAAAAGGTCGAGTAGTTTGCGTCACTGGATATTATAGTTGGTCATTTAACATTTCTATTGTACTAGAAACTGTAAAAAAAAAAATGTTTAGCTTGTTACCATGCACTCTTTTATCATTAAAAGTGTATCCTGTAAACAGTAAAGCCTGCCTCAATTTTAATAATTTTGACTGAGTGATGACATATTTTGGCTAACCCGCAAGTTAGCATCACACTGGTTCCCACGACAAAAACCCAATACACTGTAAAAAAATATATAAATATTTTAATGATTTATCACAACATTTTTTCTTTTGCTGTTGATTAAACCAATCCCCATCATTGTATAAACTTTTTTTTTAGTTTAATGAAAAGAAACCAGGTTACTTACTTTTTTAAAGTCCTCTGTGGTGAAAATCAAGCTTTTAATCTTACCTATATGTCTATGTAGTGTGTTTTTAACATGCTTCAAGACAAACCATGTGCAAATTCATAAATTCATAAATCAACAACATTGCTGACTATTTCGTCCTTAAAACTGCAGTGAAAAAAAGACTCAAAAATAGATTTGAAATCGCTGATGTTTCCGACGTCACAAATTACCAACGCATTCTCATCCTAGTGTGTCATATAGTGACACTTTTGACAATGTGTATACATCCAACGCACATGGCACCCTTTAGCGTCAATATAACACGCTTCGGTTGTGGGTAGGTCATATTGACGCTAAAGGGTGCCATGTGCGTTGGATGTATACGCATTGACAAAAGCGTCAGTATATGATGCCTTGGGATGAAAATGGGCTGAAATTACCTTGTAACCAATCACGTCAACATCTGATCATCAACAAGTGGATCCCTGAGCTGATGTGAGTGAGTGGAGGCAGGGCAAATTTACATATTTATAGAACTGCGTATACTATGATGCAAGGGTGTAGAGTTACATTCAAGCTATTTTAAGCCATGATTATTTTTAATTTTTTTGTATTTTTCCAGGCTTTTGAATTATCGCAAAAAAAAGCTCTGTGATCAATAAAAGTTAAATACTTTTCATTATTTAAATAATCGCCAGAAATAAAAAGCTAACTTTAGCCTAGGATAAAGCCTATAAATCTCCATGGCTTGTTTGTGATATCAATAAATATAAACTATAATATCAGCCAGTAATATATTAAAAGTAGGATATATATTATTTTCTTCCTGCATAGCAAATATTGTCTGTGTGATTGTTTATATCGCTGCAAAAAGTGAATAATCTCACAGCTCAATCAAGTTGGATATGCAGTACATCCAATTGATCCGCATTCATACAGTAATCGCATAGGGTGATATATTCTCAACTGCTTGATTGATTCTATTGTTGAAAAATGTTACATATGTTATCGCCTAGCTCTAATCCGCTAAATCCAACTATATGGCATGAAGATATTCAAATATTATGAGCATTACCATCATGATTCATTGTATAGCTGTTTTGAAACAACATGTATTGTGAATATATATGCCATGTAGTTGTAAAAGACTGAGGAAAACCAGGTTAAAATGTTCACTTTTAAAACATTTTGTCATCCTAACAACAAACAGAGCAGCATCAAGAATATCAAGCATTGTGGCCACTTAATTGGGGCCTGGTAGACAGAAATGAGGAATGGGGAGGTCCGGTGTCCGTGCCCAGCGGTGCACTGGTTAATTACGCTACTAATGAGCAAATAGAAGCTGTGCAGCTTTAGCAGGGAGGAAATCGGGTAAAGATGCTCACCGTGCCAACTTTCAGCGCCCAGGATGGGATCGTTGACAAAAGGCATCCACTCGACCCTTAACAACAAGAAACAAGGGGTTTAAGACAGGTCTGCCTCACAAAAACAAAGAAAACAGGCCCACTGCTAGCCCTGATGAATCACTTTAAAATAAAGCAGGAAGAAGGAAGCCATGCAACAATCATCATCACTCACGGTGAGGCTGTAGGCGACAAACGGGCCTTGAATCATTCACTCACAAACACAGCATTAGATAGACCTCTTGCTAAAATGTTGAGATTAAAGGGGTACATTTGTAGTTTTTACCTTGTTAAATGTAATCAAAAGTAATGCACAGTTGCTTTGCATTGCACAATCAATTCATAGTGGAGCCTGCCACATAGGCACGGAAACGGTAATGCGAGTCAGTAGGGCAAAGTTCATCGCTCATCCTGCTAGCTTTGTTTGGGAGTGTCAATTTTCCTTCAGAGCATAATATACAAATCAAGTGGGATCTCAGCAGCAGCGTTTCCCAGACTACTTTTTAAAGAGAGACTACTTATTTGTAACCACAGCCTAGAGGCGGGTTTGCCTTTCTGTGAAGAGGCTGATTCGCTGTAAGGCATGCTCTTCTCGCTCGTTTCCATTAATCAAGCAAGTGTATAAATAAATAACATGTTGTATATGCTCTTTTTTTTCATTCAGCATGGAATTGGGTCAACCGCACACATTAACCCGTTTCATTCTTCCTCAGCATATTTCCCTCTCTCTCTCTCTCTCTCAGCCCAGATACACTGCAGTTTAACAGCAGCTGGATTCAGTTGAGGAGTAACAAAATAGTGTGCTTACACAAGAAGTTTTGTTTTTGAAAACCTCTTTTTAGGCAGTGTATTGGGAACTGAGATTTGAGGTCCCACCCCTTTTTTTTTGCTTTTTAACTTTTAGCTTTGTGGCCAATTCTATAATCTAATGTACTCACGCAAGTTGAGAATTTTTAGCACATTTTCTTTGGGGAAATGGACCAAAAACACTGTGCTGATTACTTATTCTACACTAAACAGATGCCCATTTAATGCTCTTTAGAAAAAGGAAAAAAGTGGGCGGAAAGTGTGACACCGTTAATGGTCTTTGGACGTCTACAACAAGCCTGATTCTCTGACTAATGACTCTCATGAGTCAGTTCTTTTAATGAATCAGGTAAAATACTTCGAAATCAGTCCAGACTCTGAAGTGGTTCTTTAAGGCCCACCATTTTCCAAGTTATTTTGATATTTCTGCAGTAATGACAAAGCTGTTAGTGTGGGAATATATGAAAAATCTTAAATAAATATATATTTCTTTAAAAATTTTGAAAAGTATGACAAGATCACACTCTTTATGACCAATGAATTTACATGAAGATGGTTTTTTACTCGCAAAAAATATTTTAGTGCTTTCGAAACTTGGTAACACTTTACTTGAAGGGGTGTTCATAAGACTGACATGCCACCTTCATAACCATGACATGTGTCTTGAATATGAAGTTAGGTTTATGCATGTTTATGACTGTCATTAGGTGACTTTCGCTCAATAATGACATTTTGAATGCAAATATGACATTGTTTAAGATGTCTTTGTTACATCATAACCTGTCAGTGTCTTTGTCATGAAAAACTTGACATAAAATTATCATGTGATTGGCTTTGACATTGGTTGTCATGAGGCCATTATAACTGAATATTTTTCGTGTCCCCTCCACTACAGTGGTACTAATTAAATTTGTCATTAAAGCCAATGTCAAAACCAACCACCTGACAGTTTAATATATAATGTTAACCAATAAAGCTAGGTGGTTTCTTAAGTTTGATAATTAATCAGCTATGTCATGTTTATGACAGGTTTTCTTAGTAATGTCAAGTTGTCATGATAAACACACTGACAGGTTATGATGTATTGGTTTATGTCAAGGTGTCAAAGACACCTCAAACAATGTCATATTTGCATTAAAAATGTCATAACTGAGCGAATGACACTTAATAACAGTTGTCACAAACATGCATAAAACTTCCTTCATATTCATGTCATGTCATGATTATGAAGGTGTTATGTTAGTCTCATGCACACCCTTTCAAGTAAAGTGTTACCAGAAACTTCAATGACTTCCCTATGGTTTTTAAAGACTGTGGGAATCCTGGTTTTGAAATAAAATCGACTGTTAAGTAAACAAATTAAAATAAGAAATGTAATGTCCACATCTCCATTTGTAGCAGTTTTAGTTCAATTTAAAGCTTATTTCAAATGCAAAGTGTTACTTTTGTCATCACAAACTCAAAATAATCTCACTCAAGGCTTTAGACTTGCGACTTCGACTAAACAAAAACATAAAAATATGTAAGTCAAACTAGGCCTATTGTTTTGTTTAGCATTCACCGTCTTAGATAAGTTCTATATCATTAATGCTGTCATTAAAGGTGTCGGGATTGGAACCAGAATTGTTACATTGCATACGATTCCAATGCCTAGGCTATTCTTGAGATGGTAGAGAAGAACAGGAATCAGATTTGAAGTTCCATTGACTCCAGGCTGCATTGATTTCTCTTTGGAAGACGGCCAGACCCGAGGCAGCGGCAGTAACAGCAGTAACTCTCTCTCTCTCTCTCTCTCTCTCTCTCTCTCTCTCTCTCAGCGCAGAAGCCGCTGCATCGAGGAAGAACTCTCTCTGAATGCAAGCCCTGTTCTCAAGTTGTGGGTCATTCCTCCAGAGCTCTGCTATCTGATCACAAAGTAAGTAACTGGCTCCCACACAACCAATCAAATCCAAAGAAACCTCTGGCTGATGTGGAAGAGACATCTTTTGCTTTCTCAATTTAACAACTGCAAAATGTGTTACCCCAATGCATGCCTCATAGACACAAATTACATTTGGGTTCGAAATACAGAAATGACACGTCGCTAACAGCAGGCCTTAGCATAGCAGGATTTTTTTTTGCTGTTAGGTGTTAGTGAAGGATGCAGTACTCACAGACACCAGAAGGGGGAGTTTGACAAAGACATGTGTGCAGTTCAGCAGCTCTGTGTGGATCCGCTCATCTATCAGTAAGGAGAAACTTCACACAGATGAGCCGCTACATCTACAGTCACAAAGCAGCACTCATCACGGTCATTTTCCAGAGCGCCTTCTGAAAGCAGAGGACGAAATAGCAGGATTTGATTAGAAAGAACTCAATCACTTTGAGATCTGAATAGCAGCAAATGTTTCCAGGAATGTTATGAGAAATGTTTCTTGAGCAGCAAATCAATTCAAATGATTTCTGAAGGATCATGTGACACTGAAGACTAGAGAAATGATGATGAAAATTCAGCTTTTCATCACAGGAATGAATTGCAATTTAAAATATTCAAATAGAAAACCGAAATTTTGATATAAATTTTAATAATGTTTTAATCAAAATCTGTCTTTTCATTTTTTTATCAAATAAATTTAGTCTTGATAAGCATAAAATACTTCTTTTAACAACTTCTTTTAAATGTTTTATTTATTTGTAATAGCCTATTTCTGACTAAAAAGAGAAAATAATAACATGATTATTGTATTTTACATTTGGCTTTTTGTTAGTAATTCATTGGATCATTCATACTGTAAACAAATACATAAATGAATAATGCAAGATAGAAGATCCAACCACAGCCCATTATACGATTTCTAGAAGACGCCGTAAGGTTTCGATTTTTTATCTGTAGATATCTGACAGAATCCAGGATACCGTGTATCTGAACAAGACGTCCCACAATATTAAAGATCCAACGATATATTAAATTATACACGTGCGATACTTCTTATCCTTGTGTTCACCAAACCCATAGTGTGTTTGCTGCCAGAAAAGCTTTTTTTTTTAGTTTCATCTGACCACTGAAGCCTGTCCCGTTTGAAGTTCCAGTCGTGTCTGACAACTGAATATGCTGGAGTTTGTTTTTAGAGGAGCGAGGCGGATTTTTCTTCAAACAACATGTGGTGCAGGGGTTGTTTGATTAAAAAAAAAAATAATAATAATAATTTTGGTAAGCTTCTGACCCCAAGACTCAATTAATCTCTGCAATTCTCCATCTGTGATCCTTGGAGAGTCTTTGACCACTCAATCTTTCCTCCGTCCTCACCGTACATTAAGACAATATAGACACATGTCCTCTTCCTGGCAGATTCGTGACATCTTTAGTTGATTGGAACTTCTTAATTTTTGCCCTGATGGTGGAAATGGATTTTTAATTTTATTTTATTAGCTATTTTCTTACAGACACTTTCTATTTTGTGATGCTCAACAATCTTTTGCTGCACATCAGAACTATATTCTTTGGTTGTACTCATTGTGATGGATGATTAAGGAAATTTGGCCTTTGTGTTTCCTCGTATTTAAACTCCTGTGAAACAAGAAGTCATGGTTAGACAATTTAATGTTCCTAGCTGAGGTAAATATTACTGAGAACACACTTCAGAGATATTTTACTCCCCAATAAATAAATTCTAGGGCTGCCAATAATTCCAATGTGTTTTGCCGAAAAACATTTCCTAGTGGGATTTCTTTTTATTCCTGATCTATCTGATTTACAGTATATTAGTTTACTATATAGCTAACTTTAAAAGCTCTTGCTCCAACACTGAGAGTCATTATGCATCTGCACATATATTTTAGACCTAAGCTTGAGGAGGTAGCGTTTGCACTTTTATCATTCTTGTGTAGAGGACATTTCAGGTCTTAGTCTCCCTTATGGTGAAAATTAGACTTCAAATAACTCCAGAGAGGTCCTCATGTTGTTCTACTGACGAGAAACATGCGCTTTCTCTCAGGACTCAGGAGTATATGTAATACAATGTGTGTGGCCGTTTCTAAATCAATATGTCCGCTTCCAGGCCCAGACTTTGAAGTGGTGCTCATGATGAATCAGGCATTAGAACAAATGATCTTGTGAATCAGACAGGAAACGAATGTTTGAGGGACACAATTCTGCTCTTACCTTCTCTGCTGTTATGAAGTATCATCATTACTGAAAAACACACAGGAGTTAGATAAGAGCCACGGTATGCTTCACTGGCTAAAGGACTATAAAATTGATATTCCAATAGACAACTGACTGAAGTTGTTCTGTTTGACATTTTGGTCAAAACTGAGGTGCTGACCTGGACAAAGTAGGACAGTTACTCCATATCATATCTTATCTTGTAGATCTTTGCTTATTTAATTTAGATTTTTCATATTAGCCCACTGAAAAAGTCCCATTTACAGGGCCCCGATGCTGTTTTTCTTGTAATGAAATTAACTTTTTTTAATTGAATTTTATTTATAAATGATTTGTTTATTGTAAATGCAATTCATTTTCAACTCTCTTAATCCGTCAGTGCAATGCTCCCAGTATTCAATTTCCATTTCTAATCAATATCAAAAGGTTTGAGATGACCAATCAAATCAAAGTGTAGAGCGACACTTCAGTTAATGTCATCAAGTGTGAGAGATAAGGTGCAAGTAACTAAACATTTACTATTTGACAGCTGTTTTTCAGCGAATTTTTGTCCAATTTTGTCAATTTAAATTGAAAACATAATTTACGTGATTCATGCAATTAGTAACTGTCAACGTGACGAGACAAGAAACATTAACAAAGTGGTTTCATCATATTCTTAGGCATAAGATTAATAATGAATGTGCACATGTTGTGACTAAACTTATTTACCTAGTTTTCCTGGTACCCTTCAGTAAATTCACTTATCTAAGAAAATATTATTAACGGGATAGTTCACTTTGAAATTAATTTTTAATATGTTTTAGCTCAGTGTTTCCCAACCAGGGGTACGTGTACCCCTAGGGGTACGTGAGCAGTCCCCAGGGGGTACGTGGGATGATTCTCAAAAGACTATAACATTTTTTTTAACCACAGACTATTCTCAAAACATTATATAATATAATTATATAATATAAAAATATATATTATATAAAATTATAATCATGTTATAATATGGTTACCCTGTCCTTCCCGCCAAATGTGCTTGTCTGTTTTGTTCCTATGCTACAGTATGGAATTCAAATACATTAGTGACTCAAAACATTTCTCAAACTTTTCTTAAAATTTTTATTTTAGGATTGCATTAGAAGGATTATTTTTGAACTTGATTATTAATTTTATTGGTTTATTTTTGTATTTAAAGTTTGTAAATAAAAAAAGAAATATTATTATTATTATTAATCTTTGTTTTTGTATAATTGGTCTGAACATGTGAAGAAGTGAAAAGGTCACAAATATTGAACAAAGACAAGTATTATATTATAAGAGTTATAAGAAGTAAAAATATCATTATTTACAGGTAAATTCAGGTATCACCTAAAATGTACACCAAATCTAAAAATCACACCGATCACATGCGCTTGTGGGGGTACTTCAGGCAGGATAAAATGTTTTGGGGGTACAGTACCCAAAAAAGGTTGGGAACCACTGTTTTAGCTTACCTCAAGGGGATCCAAGATGTAGGTGTCTTTGTTTCCACGGTATTTTCCATTTTGACATTTTTCAGTCAAACCGTTGTTGTCTGCCAGTCATATAATGCAGGTATGGGGGTCCACGTCAAAGAGCATTAACAGAGAAGTCCAAATTAAACATGATTTAATGACTCGTAAATGTAAGTACACACTGTGAAGCTGCTTTGATACAATCTGTATTGTGAAAAGCGCTATATAAATAAATGTGACTTGACTTGACTTGACACTGATGGCCTAAGACACGAAACGAGCGGTTTGTGTGAGAAAACGAACAGTATTTATATCGTTTTTACCTCTTGTAATCACAGTCTCGTCCGTGATCTGAATCAGTTGTGCAATGTCCAACTGAACCGAACTGAATCATGTTCAATGATCCGCCGGAAGTGATCGCTTGCGTGTGTACATCACTCAATAATTACACGTAGATTTCGTAAGTTTTACCTTTTACTAAACATATTTAGATATAATCATCTTCCATTGCGAAAATCTTCCACCAAAATCATCTTCCATTGCGATTTCCCGTATCTAAATATGTTTAGTGAAAGGTAAAACTTCCGAAATCTCTGTATAAACAAAGAGTGACAATCACAAGCGATCACTTCCGGTGCATGTGCAGACCGAAGCGCATCAGTTTGACATCACTGTGATTACACAGGTAAAAACAATATAAATACTGTTCGTTTTCTCACACAAACCGCTCGTTTCGTGTCTTAGGCCATCAATGTGTACTTACATTCACGAGTCATTCAATCATGTTTAATTTTGACTTCTCTGTGCATGCTTTTTGAGGTGGACCCCATATACCTCCAGTGTATGACTGATAGACAACAACGGTTTGACCTAAAAATATCAAAATACTGTGGAAACAAAGACACCTACATCTTGGCTGCCCTTGAGGTAAGCTAAAACATATCAAAAATTAATTTCAGAGTGAACTATCCCTTTAATGTCAGTTATAAATATCAGATCCGATGTTTACTTTCTTCACTTGCAAAGAAAAAATGTGTCAATCAAAGTTCAGCTTTGGGAAGGGACGGGATACAGGGCAATATAAGGAGACTGAGAGAAAAAGAAAGAGAGAAGGAGATTATTATGCTACTGACCACTGCACTGACATGGTTTTAAAGCTATTGATATATCATTTGTTGGCCTTCAAATGTCTAAAAATGTACATAATATATACGGGACATTTTTGACATGCCCCTGAACTCCACAAGCAAGCTTTTGGGACCTCAGGGAAAAGCATGGTTGATTCTTTTACAGTACATAGGCAAGCATTTTTATGGGGGAAGTATACAGTACACTGCAGTAGGCTTTATTTGTAATAAAGTAATGGACAACTTAGACACAAACACACTGTCTATAGGACCTGACGTCTGCACATAGACACCGTAATGGCTAAGGAAACTTTCAGGAATTAATGCAATACAAATGCAAAACAGTAGAGAGGTTTTGTAAAGCTATTTAAAAATGTGCCAAAACAATATACAGAAGAACAATTGGGCCTGACAAGCTTTTTAAACAATGCACCCGCTCTGTGTTTTTTGTTTTTTTGCGATTGTAAAACTGTGTTGGATGAGTAAAAGTTAATTTTGCAGTACACAATTGCCATTTAATTATCAAGACAATTAATGTAACTTGTAATGAGATGCACAAAAGTTCTGGCAAAAATAGGCATTTGGCAATAGCGAGGCTGTCTGTATTTGCTTTGCGCCTGCTGATTGCCAGCCTTTAGAGGATGCCGTTCTAGTGCATTAGAAGCCGGCGGCAACAAAGCATAATGAAATTGTCCCTCACGGACTTTGCAGTCAAACGGGCCCTTAAAAAAGTCCCTCTGTCACAGTCAGATCAATATCTGCAAACAACAACACAACACCTCACAGCATAATGAAGTGCTCACAGGCATGAACACAACCAGAGAGAGATCGAGGAACAAAGATGGAGGATGGACAGATGAATTATATCCAATCACTCTCACTTAAATGGGTAGTTCACCTAAAATTGTAAAATTTGTTATCATTTACTATCATGACCCCTGTGTCGTTCCAGACCTATATGAGTTTCTTTCTTCTGAACACAGAAGAAGATATTTTGAAGAATGTAGGTAACCAGACAGTGTACACCAGCCATTGACTTTTTTTTTAGCGTACTCAATGGCTACTGTCAATTGTTTGATTACCAACATTCTTCAAAATTACAACTTTGATTAAAGGAGTAGTTCACTTTTTTAAAAAAAAAACTTTTGCTGATAATTTACTCACCCCCATGTCATCTAAGATGTCCATGTCTTTCTTCAGTCGAAAAGAAATTAAGGTTTTTGATGAAAACATTCCAGGTTTTTCTCCATATAATGGACTTCAATGGGAACCAAACGGTTCAAGGTCCAAATGAGCTTCAGTGCAGCTTCAAAGGGTTTTAAACGACACCAGACGATGAATAAAGGTCTTATCTAAGACCCTTCGAGTCATGACTCGAAAAAAGATTTGAAAAAGTTCAAATAGGAGAGTCACGAACGCTCATCACAGAACAGAGAAAGGCGAGCATTTGTGCTTATAAAACTTAAAATTTGTTATTTATTTTTTAAATGACAGATCGTTTCGCTAGATTAGACCCTTATTCATTGTCTGGTGTCGTTTAAAGCCCTTTGAAGCTGCACTGAAACTCTGAAACTTTGGACCTTGAACCGTTTGGTTCCCATTGAAGTCCATTATATGGGGAAATCCTGTAATGTTTTCATCAAAAACCTTAATTTCTTTTCGACTGAAGAAAGAAAGACATGGACATCTTGGATGATGTGGGGTGAGTAAATTATCAGCAAAAAAAAAAAAGAAGGTATTTTGAAGAATGTTGGTCAAACAACATTGGACCCCATCGACTTTCTTTGTATAAAAAAACTGTCCCCCTCATGAAACTGCAACATGAGCTGAAATAAAATTAAGTATAAATTGAAAAACTTATAATATTAAATCAATAATAAATACTAGTAAATAAATACTACACAGGGGAGCAAATGATGACACAATCTTTGGGGTGAACTATCACCTAAGATTGACTAAAATCTCCACAGAACCCATCTCTATATGCCCTTCTAATATTAAAAATAAGATGGTTTCACCACTGAACAGTCTTTTAACTTCCTCAGGGCCACAGGGTGGGCATTTGTCTATTTTGGCACATTATGCTGGGCAGAAGTGGGCAGCGGGCATCAGGTGCTGTGCCCATCTTTGATCCGCCACACCAGCTGTCTACACACAGCCGGCCCAGGATCCCAATATAACATCCTTTATTTTACGTAACCTCCACTTAAGACACATCATACACGATACGTCTAAAACTGATACAAACCAGAGCCGAGAAGAGCAAAGTTCAATAACACACGGAAAGGAGAAATATCGAGTGTAACGCTAGGATGTCTTCAGGGTTATATTAACATCTAGAAATGTTTATGTCTACAACAGAGCATCTCATTTCCATGTTTCCATAGCTAAGAATTTTTATGGGCTGTTTTTAAGGATCTTGTTTATGTTCCTACGCCTTTTTTCTCAAGCTATATGAGCTTTTGTGAGCAGATGCCTGACGTCTAGCCTGGCAGCTCTAAGAGCGCGTTTGCTTATGAAATCTATCATGACATTAGCTGGCAGGGTTAATGGTTTTAAAAGCAAAGAACGGCTGCTGAAAGAGAGGAGAGCGCTGTCAGACGCATAAACATCCCTCGTCTTTCATAAGCTCTCGGGAAGATGGTGTGGGGGAGTCGCCTCGGTCAAAAAAATACACAGACAGGAGGTGGATACGGAATCTTTTCCTCTATTGCGCTGTTTTTTTTTTTTATTTATTCGCTCATTCTTTCTTTGTGGTATTTGACCAAGTGCTGCCTATGAGAGTTTGTGTGGGTGGACGCAGGCCGGATCCATCAGCAAGACAGGTCTCTCTCTCTCTCTCTCTCTCTCTCTCTCTCTCTCTCTCTCTCTCTCTCTCTCTCTCTCTCTCTCTCTCTCTCTCTCTCTCTCTCTCCCTCTCTCTCTCTCTCTCTCTCTCTCTCTCTCTCTCTCAGTGCAGGTGTGTTTTCTGCTGGAGATGTTGAGTTCTCCCTCGCGCGCTGTGTGTACTGGAGTGTGGTAATTGAGCGGCAGTCTTGCTGGGACTCGGCCCAGATGGAAATTGTTTTGGCGGAGGGGTAGAAAAGGTGGGAAAATCTCGGAAAAGATGAAAGATAGAAGTCCACACTGGCACAGAATTCGTCATTATAAAAATCTATGGTGCTCAAATAGGGTTTAAAATTGGGGCTGAAGGCATAAAAAAATTAAATATAAAATTCAAGGTTAGGTGCTAAACCTTGAGAATTTGTTTATTAGCGAAGCTCAGGGTGTAAAACGAAATATTATATGAGCCGTGCAATCTTAAATGGGCCTTCACACAGGACACGGAATGCGCTTCGCAGCGCTATGAAACCCATTAATTTCAATGGCTTGCGCCATGCTAAAACGTTTTGTCGTTGCGTCGACCAAACGCAGCCGCCATTTTGAAATGGCTCCAATGGGAAGAAAAGCAGAAGTGTCGCCTTTAATCATAGGTGAGTCGTGAATGTGATGGCGTATTGTTGTGTTTAATGTAGAAATTAGTTATTTCTAAAAATCTACATACATTTCTTTCATACTTTAGACTATATACAGTGAAATTAATTTATAAATTAAACATTTTTTATATATATAATTCAGAACGTAAAAAAAATAAGCAGGAACGAACTATATACTGTAGCCTACAGATCCTATATTAAAGGAGTAGTTCGCTTTAAAAAAAAAAAAAAAAAAAAAAAACTTTTGCTAATAATAATTAACTCACCCCCATGTCATCGCAGATGTCCATTTCTTTCTTTCTTCAGTCGAAAAATTTTTTTTAAGGTTTTTGATGAAAACATTCCAGGACATATAATGGACTTTCTTAGGGAACCAAACGGTTCAAGGTCCAATTGAGAGTTTCAGTGCAGCTTCAAACGACACCAGATGATGAATAAGGGTCTTATCTAGCGAAACGATCGGTCATTTAAAGGTGCAATGTGTAACAAAGTTGAGTATCTATTAACAGAAATGCAATATGACATCCATAACTATGTTTTCAGTGGTGTATAAAGAACTTACTTAATTAGCCGTAATGTTTTTATTACCTTAGAATGAGACATTAATAGCTCCATAACCGCGGGAATCCCCTTCTATGAAGGTCGCCATGTTGTGACGTCATATTCCTACCGTAGCCGAACGCGAACAAACAGCGCTACAGAACGCGTTTCATCACTACCTTGAAAGAGAAGTAGCGGAAAGCTGGAAGCTAGCCTTACACTCCGTGAGTAGTGACTTTTCCCTTGTGAGTGGTGTAAAATATGTAGTTGGGATTGTTTCATGTAACTTAGTTCTCCCTCGCTGTGTTATGGGTTTGTTATGTTGGGGATAGATGTGCTGTTACGTTCGTGAGACAGCTGATGATTAGTATTCATGTCATTGACCGTAAAACAGTACGTTACAGGAATCACTAACCCGTCGATAGAGACTTTTACTAAAGTCTTTTATCACTAAAGTCGATCGCGAAGAATTTAAAAAATCAGAGAAAAAAAGCCTATTGTGTGTAGTAAATAGTATCTATGGGATGCGGAGATGACATGATTGTAACAGCGCGCGCACTTCCGACCTTTGGACTCATGCGGACGCGTCCCAGCTCAGCCACAGTAACAGCTCATATTAGCCAGCTAAACTATTACTACCCTGTTAGAAAAAATATATAGCTGCTCCCTCACTGTATTATGGGTTTGCTACAGTATGTGGGGAGAAATGTGCTGCTGGTTACGTTTGTGAGACAATCAGCTGATTATTATTTTATTAAATTATATATTAAAACCCTTGATCCTCACCTGACTATGGCTTTGTAAACAGTATTCATGATGTGGTTTATAATGGACTGTGGTACAGAAACAGTGACAATGTTACACACTCTTGGCTTACTCTGGCTATTCTCTGCTGTCTCAGCCGACGAGATGTTTGTCCCGTTTTAGCAACCGTAGCTTCTTCGAAAGGGAGGGGTGAGCAGTGGGCTGAGCCCTTAGTGCAAACCTGGTGCAAACTCGCAACCGAACCACTAGATATCGCTAAAAGTCACACATTGCTCCTTTAAAAAATAAATAAAAAAGTTGAAGTTTAAGCACAAATGCTCGCCTTGCTCTGTTCTGTGATGAGCGTTCGTGACTCTCCTGTTCAAACTTGTTCATCAAAATGAACAAACCTTTTTCGAGTCATGAAACGAAGGGTCCTATAGATAAGAACCTTATTTATTCGATTTCAAAATGGCAGCTGCGTGAAATCAGCATATTGATGTCATTGCGTGCACACCGTGGTCAAAGTTAAAAATAGTTGAACTTTTGCCACTGCGCTCTGACGATTACCAGTGGGGCCAATAGAAATGGGACATCCTCCAAACAAGCACGGAAATCAAAATGGATGAACGGGAAGTAGCATGTCGGAATTTCTTGAGCTGTACGATACAAGTTTGAGGTCGTATAGGGACAAATAACTAACATTATTATACTGACGTATAGATCTCCCGCTTAAAGTTTTTGAAAACTCCGCCTACTTTGCTCTGGCATAGCACAGCACAAATCATGTTGTGTCTCAAGTGCAAGGCTGAACCCAGCGGCCAGTGCTGCGCATTCAGCGTCCTGTGTGACTCCTAGACATATGGCAAAAGGTTAACATAAAATGTACTGTTGATTAAAATGCTAAATTTGATATTACATTATGGGTTTAAATGAATAGGCTTGGACTCGGTGCTTGTAACCCAAGGACAATGGGGACATCAGAATAACAATATTCATGATTCTGAAGCTGAAAATGCAGAATAATTTTAGACAAATATTATTGCACTTTTTCTGACTAGATATATTTAATATATTTAGATATTTAAAATAATGTTGGACACTTTTTACTGGTCAAGTTACAGAAATCATTTTGCATTATCAGAAACCACAAATATTCCCCCATTGCATTATTATACATTATAATCAACATCATAGTAATTTAATGTAGTACTGACACTAAAAGTCACACAGTAATTTTTATTTTGGAGACTATCCACGATACATATCGTCACTATCCACGATACGTATTGTTGCATTTTTGTATTGCGATATATTGTGGCACGATATATTGTTACACCCCTCGTGCTTATAGGTGCATGTCATTATGCATAATTTACTGTTATTACTCGTAAGTACATGTAACAAGGACACTAAAATAAAGTTGTTGTTTTTTTTCAAAATAGGCCATAAAAATGCAACAGTGAAAAACTGTTAATTGGTTAACAGAAACATTCGTACTATATACGGTGAAATAAATGTGATAGATCTAACCGTACATTTCATGTAATTTTACGGTAAAATAGCTTTAAATTTAGTTTTTGGAAGTGAAAATAAGTCATTGTATAATTTATAGTTTGGAAATCAGTTTTTGTTTCTTTATAGTTTTTCTTAGTTTTTTTTCTTTCTAATCAGTACATTAGGGGTTTATATGTTACATTTAATGTTATTAAATTAGTGTTTATTGCATTTTTATGTGTGAAAATTTTATGTGTGTTACGATGGTGTCTAGTGTTTGTGTGAATGATACTGTGGAGATTCTATATTAACTTTTTTTGTGGAAAAGCTGCTTGTGATGAGCTT